>SJYO01035988.1:25317769-25567403 GCA_006410555.1 Capra ibex | reverse complement strand
TCGGTCTTTCTTTTTGTGGTTATGTCATATGATTGTGTATATATACCTTAAATCCTTCTACCGTTACTGCTGGGACATACGTTCTGTCCTTTTTTCTGTGTCTACACATATTGCCTGAAAACCTGAGTCTCCCTCTCCCTCTCCCACCCTACTAAACCCTCTTACCCTTANCCCTCCCTCCACCCTCCCCCCAAGTACAAACCCTTGCGTACATTCTTAATTTCTGAAATTTTAAATTTTTTATTTTTTATTTTTTTTCCTTTTTTTTTATTTTATTTCACGTGTTGACTTTTTTTTTATTTATTTTATTTTATATTATTTAAATGAAATTTTTTTTTGTTTTTATTTGTTTATTGATGAGTTTTATAAAACTATTACAACTTTTAAAACAACGACGACAATTATAATAAAACTTTAACAAGTACCGTTCATATATCCATGTGTTAACTAACAACTCTCGATTAGAACCAAGAGGTAAAACCATCGGATTCTTGTATAGACTTTTGACGAACGACAGGTGAATTGGGTCTTTTGGGATGTTTTAGTATGTTTAGTTCACTTAAACTAGAAATACAAGTAAACTTCTTGTGCTCATTTTGAAAGGTCCGGGAGTTCCCGTAAATACAGGTTTTTCGGTGGTTCATAGTCTTCCTCCAGTGAAAATTCTTCGTAAACCACGGTAAAACAGTCAGTATCTCGGTCATCCAAACGAGTCTGGTTTGTCATCCCGGACCTGCGTTCGAGTCAATGGGTGTTTCTCACGATCTAAAAACGACGTGTACGTATTTTCACGTCTCACATCACGACTTGATGATAAATGTACATCTAAGAGATCAGTAACTCGTGAAGGGACACTTTTTTCGTGGATTCTACGTCTTGAATGTCTCGAGTACCAACTTAAGTAGGTATGTACTCGTAGGAGACGGTGAGTAGACTCGACTAGGAATCACTTGTTCTTGTCTAACATGGATTTTATCTTCAACGTGTCTTCTTTGACTTTTTTAATTTTGAACACTGGGTACTTATTTGAGTCGTATTTTATTTACGTTTATTTTCATTGGCTGTTGTTTGGTTGGAATATAGGATAATTGGAATGATGTAATTGGATAATGAATATCCTTGTAAAAAAGATATTAAAAAAATTGAAAAATAAAATATAACCTCATATCGGTTAACTTTTACAATACTTTCAAAATCCATGTCTCGTTTCACTGAGTCGGTATGTATATGTACATAGGTAAGAGTAAACTATCTAAGGAATTCTAATAGATGTATGAACCACCACAGTAGATGTTTATTGTCAAGACAAAGAAGGAAAAGTTAAACATACGGATGATAAATAAAAAGAACGAACAAAATGAGTAATAATAGAATTCATAGTGACGATTTTTTTCCCAAATCTTCCTTGTAGGAGCCGAACGAGTATATAATCTCCTTTGGAGAGTCTTATAGTAATTTTTACTCAGAAGTAGTGACTAAACTTAAAATCGTTTAAATTAATATAGTTCAATGACTTAAAATAGTTTAATAAATAAAATGGATAAATCATACGCCTCCACTCTAACGACAACAAGTCAACGATTCAGTACAGGCTGAGAAACGTTGGGGTACCTGACGTCGTGCGGTCCGAAGGGACAGGAAGTGATAGAGGGAATCGAACGAGGTTGAGTTCAGGTAAGTCACTCACTACGGTAGGTTGGTAGAGTAGGCGACAACGGGGGAAGAGGATGAGGAAAGAAAGAGAATTCTTACACTTAATGAGACCGAGTGAAAAGGTACAATTTGGGTTAAACTAGTATAACATAAAAGAAATACACAAGGACGTAAGGTAAGGGATTATAAAACCATCTCTAATAATGTAAAGACAAATCGTTCCATCATAATATGTATAAGACACAGAAAAAAAGGGTGTCTAAATACTACAAGGTGAAACTAATTAAAACGTTTTAAAATATGTGGTACTTTGTTGACGATTTTTTTTTTTTTTTTTGGTGTCCTGTAAAGACAATGTAGTCTTTCAAGAGCAGACGAAGGAATGGGACACCCATTGGTAACAAGACTAAAAGTAGCGGTATTGAATCAAGACAAACAAGATCTTGAAATATATGTATTTTAGTATTACTTAAGAAGAGAAAAATTGAGTTGGATTATAAAAACACCGAGTAAGTACAAAGAAATTACGTCTTCATCTAACAAAGGGAAATAACGACTTACTATCAAGTAAACCACTTATACGATGTTAATAACATTTTACTGGGGAATAAACTTCCTGTAAACCGAAATAAGGTCTAAAACTACGGATACTCATTCCGAGGATCTTGTAAGGATCTCTCCTAAAAAACTCCTGTCTATAAAAATAAAAATAACTCATTTAAGTATCCTCATCTTAATGACCGGTATACTACACATAAATTTAAAATTTTTTGTGATTTCTCATAAAGTTTCACCAATATGTTAAAAAATACAGAAGGGTATTACATACTTCTGAGTTTAACGAAGTATAGGAGTAGTGATAAAACACAAAAGTAAGTAAAACTAAATTCGGGAAAATGACTCATATTCTTCTATAAATTTATAATAAAACTAAACGTAAAGGTACCACTGACAATTTGAGTCTCCCGACGTCTGCCGCGTGATACACGTCCCCCGACACCGTCCGCGTGATGCGTACCGGCTCTCCTCGATGGACTGCAGGCTCCACTCCCGGTCGTCGGATCTCACGGTCCGACGTTCCCACGTCCTTGTCGGCTTCTCGATGGCGTACAGGCTCCAGTCCCCGCCGTCGGATCTCCTCGATGGGACGCAGGTTCCAGTCCCCACTGCCGGCTCTCCTCGATGGGGCGCAGGCTCCGGTCCCTACCACCTGTCCTCCTCGATGGGTCGTAGGCTCCAGTCCCCGTCACCGGTTCTTCTCGGTGGGGCGCAAACTCTGGTCCCTTCCGCGGGTTCCGGTCCCCGTCGCCGACCCTCCTTGTTGGGGTACAGGTTCCTCGCCACCGACGCGCCCGCGTCCTCCCGGATGTCCTTGGTAGGGTGCAACTTCCAGTCCTTCCTACCGTCCCTCCTCTATGGCGAGTAGGTTCCATTCCTCGTCGTCGACACGAAACGACCTCGTCGGTACTTCTCTATATGGTACGGGTTCCATTCTCTTTGGGTTCATTCTACCATCCACAACGTTCTGCCGTAGTCTGCCGTCTGTGTGACTGTGGTATGAGTGTCTTTTGATCAGTTAGATTAGTGTGATCCTGGTGTCGGAAGAGATTGAGTTTCTTTGATTTGATATGGACACCCCGTTAGGTTCTGTCCACCTAGTACCACCTCTCCAGACTTTCTTACACCAGGTGACCTCTTCCCTTACCGTTTTGTGAAGTCATAAGAACGGAACTCTTGGGGTACTTGTCATACTTTTCTGTATTACTATCCTATGACTTTCTCCTTGAGGGGTCCAGTCATACGGTGACCTCTATCACCTCTTTATTGAGATCTTTCTTACTTCCCTACCTCGGTTCGTTTTTGTTATGGGTCGCCACCTACACTGACCATTATCTTCGTTCCAGGTTATGACATTTCTCGTTATAACGTATCCTTGGACCTTACAGTCCAGGTACTTAGTTCCGTTTAACCTTCACCAGTTTGTTGTCTACCGTTCTTACTCGTAGCTGTAAGATCCTTAGTCACTTGATTTTACCTAACGTTACCCACTTACATTGAGTCTACTGGTAATATAGATGTTGACACTCGTCCTTCGGAGTCTTCTTTACCTCATCGGTAGTACCAGTTGTTTTCTCAGACTTTACGTCATGAACCTACGTCAGAGTTTTTACTGTCTTACTAGAGACAAGTAGTGGTTCCGTTTGGTAAGTTATAGTATCATTAGGTTCAGATACGGGGTTGGTCATTACGACTTCTTCGACTTCAACTTGCCAAGATACTTCTGGATGTTCTGGAAAATCTTGATTATCGGTTTTTTTCCCCTGACCTTACGTTTTCATCCTCCAGTTCTTTGTGGACCTCATTGTCTGTTTAAACCGGAACCTTACCCCTTACTCCGTCCCGTTTCTTATTCTCAAAACGTTTCTTTTACGTGACCAGTATCGTTTATGGGAGAAGGTTGTTTTGTTTTCTTCTGAGATGTATACCTGTAGTGGTCTACCAGTCGTGGCTTTAGTCTAACTAATATAAGAAACGTTGGTTTCTACCTCTTCGAGATATGTCAGTTGTTTTTGTTCTGGTCCTCGACTGACACCGAGTCTAGTACTTGAGGAATAACGGTTTAAGTCTGAGTTTAACTTCTTTCATCCCTTTTGGTGATCTGGTAAGTCCATACTTAATTTAGTTTAGGGAATACTAATATGTCACCTTCACTCTTTATCTAACTTCCCGGATCTAGACTATCTATCTCACGGACTACTTGATACCTTACTCCAAGTACTGTAACATGTCCTCTGTCCCTAGTTCTGGTAGGGGTACCTTTTCTTTACGTTTTTTCGTTTTACCGACAGACCCCTCCGGAATGTTTATCGACACTTTTGTTCTCTCCGTTTCTCGTTTTCTCTTTTCCTTCCTATATTTGTAGACTTACGTCTCAAGGTTTCTTATCGTTCTTCTCTAGTCTTTCGGAAGGAGTCGGTAGTTACGTTTCTTTATCTCCTTTTGTTGTCTTACCCTTTCTGATCTCTAGAGAAGTTCTTTTAATCTCTATGGTTCCCTTGTAAAGTACGTTTCTATCCGAACTATTTCCTTTCTTTACCATACCTGGATTGTCTCTGTCTTCTATAATTCTTCTCCACCGTTCTTATGTGTCTTTTTGACATGTTTTTTCTAGAAGTGTTGGACCTATTAGTGCTACGACACTAGTCAGTAGATCTCGGTCTGTAGAACTTTACACTTCAGTTCACCCGGAATGAATCTTTCGTAGTGATGTTTGTTTCGATCACCTCCACTACCTTAAGGTCAACTCGATAAAGTTTAGGACTTTCTACTACGACAGTTTCACGACGTGGGTTATACGGTCGTTTAAACCTTTTGAGTCGTCACCGGTGTCCTGACCTTTTCCAGTCTAAAGTAAGGTTAGGGTTTCTTTCCGTTACGTTTTCTTAAGAGTTTGATGGTGTATTAACGTGAGTAGAGTGTACGATCATTTCATTAAGAGTTTTAAGAAGTTTGGTCCGAAGTCGTTATGCACTTGGTACTTGAAAGTCTACAAGTTCAACCAAAGTCTTTTCAGTCTCCTTGGTCTCAGTTTAACGGTTGTAGGAGACCTAGTACCTTTTTCGTTCTCTCAAGGTCTTTTTGTAGATAAAGACGAAAAACTGATACGGTTTCGGAAACTACACACCTAGTGTTATTTGACACCTTTCAAGACTCTCTCTACCCTTTTGGTCTGGTGGACTGGACGGAGAACTCTTTAGACATACGTCCAGTCCTTCGTTGTCAATCTTGACCTGTACCTTGTTGTCTGACCAAGGTTTATCCTTTTCCTCATGCAGTTCCGACATATAACAGTGGGACGAATAAATCGAATATACGTCTCATGTAGTACTCTTTGCGACCTGACCTTCTTTGTGTTCGACCTTAGTTCTAACGGCCCTCTTTATAGTTATTGGAGTCTATACGTCTACTGTGGTGGGAATACCGTCTTTCACTTCTCCTTGATTTTTCGGAGAACTACTTTCACTTTCACCTCTCGTTTTTTCAACCGAATTTCGAGTTGTAAGTCTTCTGCTTCTACTACTGTAGACCAGGGTAGTGAAGTACCCTTTATCTACCCCTTCGTCACCTTTGTCACAGTCCGAAATAAGCCCCCCGAGGTTTTAGTGACGTCTACCACTGACGTCGGTACTTTAATTTTTTACGAATGAGGAACCTTCCTTTCGAGACTAGTTGGATCTATCGTATAACTTTTCGTCTCTGTAATGAAACGGTTGGATCTAGGTAGATCAGTTCCGATACCAAAAAGGTCATCAGTACGTACCTACACTCTCAGTCTGACACTTCTTCTGATTCACGGGTTCTTAACTACAAAACTTGACACGACAACCTCTTCTGAGAACTCTCAGGAAACCTGACGTTCCTCTAGGTTGGTCAGGTAAGACTTCTTGTAGTCGGGACCCTAAAGATACCTTCCTTACTACGATTTCGACTTTGAGGTCATGAAACCGGTGGAGTACCCTTCTCAACTGAGTAACCTTTTCTGAAACTACGACTCTCCCTAACCCCCGTCCTCCTCTTCCCCTGCTGTCTCTTACTCTACCGACTCACCGTAGTGCCTGAGCTACCGGCATTTAGACTCACTTGAGGTCCTCCACCTCTACCTGTCCCTCCGGACCTCACGACATTAAGTACCCCAGTGTTACTAAGTCTTTGCTGACTCGTTGACATGACTTGACTTGACTACTGACAATTGTAGTATTCAATCTTCATTAAGATACACGAATAACCAATAAATGAATAGAAAGAAAAATTAACGGTAAAATACAAGTATTGTATAAAATTAATCTAACAAAAAGTGAACTGTCAAATCAAAGAGAAGTACAAAAGATCTATAATACGAAAACGGACCGAAACCAGATGACTAAATTAAAGAATTAACATAAAAATTTCTCGTTTTCTAAAATTAAGACTACTTCAGGTTAAAAAAATAAAAGGAAAAATTAACCATCGAAAACACAGAATATAATGTTTTAGAAAAGAATATGGGTCAAACGTTTTCGATGTAGATCACAAAAAGAAATTTTTTGACATATCAAGATTGAAACATAAATACGGGTACTCTTAACTAAAAACATATGTTTCGTATCGGTACTATCTCTAAGAAAACAAGTATACCTATGGGTTATAATGTTTTAATAAATCATTTTTCTAAGAGGAAAACAGTTTAACTTTACTACGAAACCAAGTTCTAATTGACATATCTACACTAAGATAAAGACCTGGGAAGTAAGACAAAGTCACTAAATACACCGATCGAAAATTGGTTATAATGTGATAGAACTAATGATATCTAAATATCACTTAAAACTTAAGTATATAACTCTCAGGAAGTTGAAACAAAAGTAAGAATTCGAATAAAAGAAAAGATCCATAAATCTAGGAAACGTAAAGTTATAATTAAACTCTTCGTTAAACGGTCATATAAAAATTTTCGGACACCCTAAAATTAACTCTAACGTGACTTAGACATCTTATAAAGGTACTCGAACATGGACAAAGATAACTAAATTCAAAGGAAGGTAAAGGAATTACAAAGTATCAGAAATCCACAATGTATTGAAAACAAGTTAAATGAGTATTATGAACCACCTTATATGAATCAATAAAATTTTAAGTTAATTAAATTTTAAATTAAAGTTTGATAGATACTAATGGTATCTGTTTATATAATTAAAATAAAATAAAAAAAAAAAAAAATGGTGACTCGGTGGACCCTTTGGTATATCCGGTACGCGGTCCACTAACTTTCAATTTTAGTCATTTCAACACTTAAATAAACGTATTGTTTGTCATTGAGATGTAACTTATTTGTGATGACTGTAACGATCTGATTAAATAATTATCACTATCCAAAAATATTCACAATATCACAAGGGATGTATGTGTTGGTACAAGCCACTCTTATCACTGTTAAAATAAATAGGGAAATGTATAAATTCCAGCACAAAAAGAACGAGCATATGAGTGCTTGGTGATATAATCCCGAAGGCTTACAGAAAAAAAAAAAAAACGAAACAACCTTCATAAACGAATAAATAAATAAACCGACGGGGTCCATAATAAACACTGTACGTTCTGGAAAAATCAACACCGTATGTCCTAGAATCAAGGGACTGGTCTCTAGCTTGGGTCCGAGGGAGGTAACCCTTGTGTTTCAGAATTGGTGACCTGGTGGTCTTTCACTTTAGTGAGTCAGCACAGTCTGAGAAACGTTGGGGTCCGAGGAGGTAGGTACCTTAAAAGGTCCGTTCTCATGACCTTACCCAACGGTAAAGGAAGAGGTTGACCTGGTGGTCTCTTCAGGGAATTGAAGACAAACCTTATTTTGTACTAAAAGAGAAAAAATTGTCGAAATTAGTTGAAATTATTTTATATTACTTGATTTTGTTTGACGTGTGTGAATTTAACATATGTGCGTTAAACTATTCAAAACTGGATACACATAGACACTTTAGTAACGGTGTCACTTCTTTTTAATTGTTTAAGTAGTAACGGTTTTCAAATAAGAACGGAGACATTGTAGAGTATAACAGGGAAGTGTATTGGTAGAGATCAGGTAGTGAAAGTACCCCGACAAAAGATAGTGATAGTTAATCAATTGTAAAAGAACTTATAATATGTTCACCCTAGTCCGTCATGAATGATAAAAACACACTGTAAAATAAGTCGTATTAATAAAACTCTAAGTAGGTATATTAACAGATATATTTGTCGAATGGGAAAAATAACGACTCTTGATAAAATAACATTTCTATATGATGTCGAACAAATGGTAAGTGAACGACTACCATTAAACCTCATAAAAATCAAAAACTGAATATCGTTATCACAACGATATTTGTATCCATACTTTCACTTTCACTTTCGAGTCAGCAAAGGCTGTGAAACGTTGGGGTACCTGACATTGGATGGTCCGAGGAGGTAGGTACCCTAAAAGGTCCGTTCTTATGACCTCACCCAACGGTAAAGGAAGAGGTCCTCCAAAAGTGGTGGGTCCCTAGCTTGGGTCCAGAGGGTGTAACATCTGTCTGTGAAATAACAGACTCGGTGGTCCCTTCAGTTTGCATCCATATGTACAGAAATATTCTTGTGTCAGAAAGAGGACTCGTTTATAAGTCATCAGCTTACAGATCTAGTATACCTTCTACATTTAAGGGTTTGATAAAAGACTTCGACATGGAAAAATATAAGGTTATCGTATCCTCTTTAGTCCAACTGGGTTTATAAACAGTTATAATCTACACCAATTAAAACAACAGGACTTTGTTTATCTGACAGTCTATAAAGAGGTCGTTTCTACTTAAAAATAAGTCCTAGTCGTCTCTTGACGTTGAAACCCAGACGTTGACACCGTTCAGTACAAGTTCAGGGGAGTGTCGTTTCCTTACGTTTATGGAAATCTCTTCGTTTTTCCTTCAAACCTTCAGAGATCATTTACCCCCCCTTTCCCTTAAAAGGAAGGAGGACAATCCGAGATTACAAGATCCCACTCTGGGGGACCAAAGGTCTGAGATAAATTTACTCTAAAGACAAATAATTAAAATATCAGAAAAATTTTTTAATGTATAAAATTATGTACATATCACCAATCAGTAAGATCAATCTTAAACGTAAAAGGATTGTCGAGTATTACAACTGTAGACAAATATACGAATGCATACAGTACTTTAATTTTATTTGATCTATCAATTTTTACTGTGTAAACATTCTTTTTACTTGTTCCACCGTTCTTTCGTGTCTAAATGAATACGAGATTAATTTAACACTCATCTTATCAATCATATATACTTAATGTCAACAAAATATAACCGTGACCATGTAAATAGACTACAAATGTGACAGGGTTCAAATTTTATATAAACCTATAATTTTTTTTGTTTTCACTAATAAATAAGTTTATGAAGAAAAGTGATCTTACATATAAAGACTTATAAGGAGTTCAAAATGTCACGTGTGTGTACGTTTATGTGTATGAAATTTTTTATTTTAATTCCACCATATTTATATTTTGTCATAGTATGACTCTGTATTTAAGAATTGACACGATAAGAAGACAATGATGTAGACTATATCGAGGGTCCACTGAATTATGTGAATCATGCAAAGAACAATCATCACTTATTAAACAAAATAGATAATCCTAGACAGGACACTGTTTATAGTTAACTTTAAATCATGACAGTTTTTGACATGACGTTCAACAGAATTTATTCTTCTGATGTTCTTAATTTAGGTGTTGAAATTACTACAACAAACATTAAAAATTGGTTTATACAATCGAATATATCCTGACCAAAGACATTAACCAGTATTTACATTTTATGACGACTTATAAGTACTTAAACCTGAGTCTACTGGACCCAAACTAAAACTCGAGACTATAAATAATTCATATATTAAAACCAGTCTATTAATTTAGAGTGACGTAGAGTTGAAGCATAAGATATGTTAACGTAATTCTTAGAAAAAATAGGTTATCTTTCCGAAGGAACCGTTTCTTTTGCTGTTGTGTCAAGTCATAAGAACGGACTTGTTAAGTTACCAGTTTCCTTGGACGACCCGATGTCAAGTACCCCAGAGTTTCTTAACCTGTACTGAATCACTCATTTAGTGTTGGTGTCGCAAAGGGTCCACCGTGTCACTATTTCTTAGGTGGACGATTGCGTCTTCTGTGTCCTCTGGGGTCAAGTTAGGAACCCAGTCCTTCTAGGGGACCTCTTCCTTTACGGTTGGGTGAGGTCATAAGAACGGACCTTTTAGGGTGCCTGTCACCTTGGACCGTCCGATGTCAGGAACCCCAGTGCTTCTTAGTCTGTACTGATTCACACATGTGCACGCGTGCACGTATGTGTGTGTGTGTTTTTTTTTTTTTTGTTATTTATATTCGAATGTCCGTATTTTGACTGTGCTTTATAAAGTTAGTTATGTGTACAAAAACTAACGGATATTACACGGGCAGTATTACAATTTCTGTCTCTAAATTTATACAGTGTATACTAAGAACGGAAGTTTCCTTAAATAATATCATTGTCTATTGTGATTACTTCACTCTTAAGTCATTTTTATGGATTCTGATTTTCTTATTTGTCCGTTTACTTCTTTTCTCTATTATATGGTCCGTCTTGTTGAAGATATCCGTTTTCGGTTATCACCTCTCTTTTATTGTAAATTTAAAACACAACGTCGATTCCAAATCTTCCTTTGTTCTCTCTTACTGTACTCTACTAATCCTCGTCAGTCGACCTCTGTCTAGTCTCTGGTGCATTTGTGTAATTATTACAATGTTAATTAGGAATTCTGTTAACTTGTTAATCAAACTTGACATTATTTAACAATAACAACATATACTTTGGTTGATAGACCAAGTTTAAGTCATTTATTATTTAGAATTTTACCCAATCATTAGTGTGGTCTGTATATTCTTATCTCTAATTGTACTAGATTATATAATTTCCACTAATCTTTTTACAATACGACATATTCACAACCGATGTAAACTTGTTCCCACTACCGTCACTACGACCCCTTTTCTACTGATTATTCTCCAATACAAATCTTTCACACTCTATAAACCTTTAAATAACCAATATTTCCTCTTATTTAGATCTAGAAAGAAACTACACGTGGTAAAAATTACAGAAATAATTTAAACAATGTTATAACTAAGACAGTATACAAAACCTGAAAATCGGGACCCCGTACGCCCTAGAATCAAGGGACTGGTCCCTAGTTTGAGTTCCGTACCCTTCCGTTCAGAGTTGATGACCCGACGGTACCTTCGGGGACGTACACCCCAAAATTCCTCCTAGAAGTCCAAAGACCGAACTACGTTTACTGACATGGTAAAGAACTGTCGTACTTGTCACAAGTTTATAGTGTAGATCCCCTAGAGTCAAAACCTGTACTCCTCAACCTCTACGGTTCCCATACACTTGTACACAAACCCCATTTACGACAGTCTTTTACAGTTATACTCTCAACGATTATAAACTTACTATTCATTTCCGTATACTTCCTACTTAATACCTACAGGATCTGTCTCACACGTTCGAGACCCTCTGTCACTTCCTGTCCCTTCGGACCGCACAATGTCAGACACCCCAACGTTTCTCAACCTGTACTGATTTGTTAACTTGTGGTTGTTCCCTCACCCGTCACCTGTCTCACTTCCATAATACGACATCGCGACTTTATGTGGGTGTAAATTTCCCATCAACCTTCTACCTTTGTCTCATTCTTTGATTTGTCTTCCTTATACTTTCGTCCTCTCATATAACAGGATCTTCAGTTTCCTCTTTTCATAAAACTCCTCTTTAGTAAAGTTTCCTTTCGTTAGTCTAAATCATCTCGGTCAATTACGTAGTGCACTCACTTATAAGACATGTCGACAAAAAGGAGATACGTGCAAAATAAAAGACAAAGAGAGACGGTTCCTTACATGAAGTACACAGTGAGTGTCCCTGGTCTCACATGTTTTTAGTTCCTTTCTTCTAATAATAAGAACTATTTTCGGTTCCTGTTATCGAAGTTGTATAAAGTTTCATCTGCGAATAAAAAAAAAGGAAACGATTTACTGATACACTTTCACTTTCATGAGACAGTACAGGCTGAAAAACTCTAGGGTACCTGATAGGTACCTTAAGAGGTCCGGTCTTATGACCTCACCCATCGGAAAGGGAAGAGGTCCCCTAGAAGGGTTGGGTCCCTAGTTTGGGTCCAGAGGGCGTAACGTCCGTCTAAGAAATGGTTGACTCGATAGTCCTTTAGGGTTTCTGATGGATCACTGATTCTATTTACGTGTTCTTTTCCGTCTTTTCCCCTTAAGGGACCACCAGGTCACCAATGATCCCTAAAGGTCCACCAGAATCACCATTTCTTGAACGGACGGTTACGTCCTCTGCATTCTCTATGTTCATGGTAGGGACCCAGACCTTCTATGAGACCTCCTCCCGTACCGTTGGGTGAGGTCATAAGACCGGACCTCTTAGTATACCTGGCTCCGATGTCAGGCATCCCAGCGTTTCTTATCCTGTGTTGACTTCGTTGATTCGCAAGTGGTCACTAATGATGAACTACGAAATGTGGACGTCACCGGGTCCAAGGTAGGGGTCAGTCCTTGGATTCTAGGGAACGTTTGGTATGTCGTACCGACCCCCCTTTTTTTTCGTCTCTCAAACTTTTACTTTTAAATTATTGAAATTAATAATAATAAATTTCAGTTGTAAGTAACGTTTGTTTCTCTTTTATAGTTATAAATTAAGTGTTGATTTATTTTGCATGTAGTGTTTAAAATTTAAAAAATTTCTTTCAAAATACTTCGTAAGCTTGATAGATCTATTGACTACCTAATATTCTTACTAAGTTAAGGACAAGTCAACTCAAGTCAGCGAGTCAGCACAGGCTGTGAAACGCTGGGGTACTTAGCCACTTACGGTCCGGAGGGACAGTTTGTCGTTGAGGGCCTCAAGTGAGTCTAAGTGCAGGTAGCTCAATCACTACGGTAGGTCAGTAGAGTAGGAGACAGTAGGGGAAGATTAGGACGGGGATTAGGGAGGGTCGTAGTCTCAGAAAAGGTTACTCAGTTGAGAAGCGTACTCCACGGGTCTCACGACCTTAAAGTCGAAATCGTAGTAAGGAAGGTTTCTTTAGGGTCCCGACTAGAGGAAGTCTTTCCTGACCAACCTAGAGGAACGTCGGGTTCCCTAGATTTCTCAGAAGAGGTTGTGGTGTCAAGTTTTCGTAGTTAAGAAACCACGAGTCGAAAGAGTGTCAGTTTGAGAGTGCAGGTATGTACAGATGACCTTTTGGTATCGGAACTGATCTACCTAGAAACGACCGTTTCCTTACAGAGACGAAAAGTTATACGATAGATCCAACCAGTATTGAAAAGAAGGTTCCTCAACCGCAGAAAATTAAAGTACCGACGTTAGTGGTAGACGTCACTGAAACCTCGGGTTTTTTTAATTCAGACTGTGACAAAGGTCACAAAGGGGTAGATAAAGGGTACTTCACTACCCTGCTCTACGGTACTAGAAGTTAAAGACTTACAACTCGAAATTCGGTTGAAAAAGCGAGAGGAGAAAGTGAAAGTAGTTCTCCGAAAAATCAAAGAGAAGTGAAAGACGGTATTCCCATCACAGTAGACGTATAGACTCCAATAACTATATAGAGGGTCGTTAGAACTAAGGTCGTACACAAAGAAGGTCAGGTCGTAAAGAGTACTATATGAGACGTATATTCGATTTATTTGTCCCACTGTTATATGTCGGAACTGCATGAGGAAAAGGATAAACCTTGGTCAGACAACAAGGTACAGGTCAAGATTGACAACGAAGGACTGGACGTATGTCTAAAGAGTCCTCCGTCCAGTCCACCAGACCATAAGTAGAGAGAGTCTTAAAAGGTGTCAAATAACACTAGGTGTGTCAGGTTCCGAAACCGTATCAGTTTTTTGTCTTTATCTACAAAAAGACCTTGAGAGAACGAAAAAGGTACTACGTCTCCTACAACCGTTAAACTAGAGACCAAGGAGACTGAAAAGATTTTGGTCGAACTTGTAGTCCTTCAAGTGACAAGTGTATAACGACTTCGGACCGAACCTGTTAAAACTCGTAATGAAGTGATCGTACACTCTACTCATGTCAACACACCATCAAACTCGTAAGAAAAGTAACGGAAAGAAACCCTAACCTTACTTTAGACTGGAAAAGGTTAGGACACCGGTGACGACTCAAAAGGTTTAAACGACCGTATAACTCACGTCGTGAAAGTGTCGTAGTAGAAAGTCCTAAACTTTATCGATTTGACCTTAAGGTAGTGGAGGTCATCGAAACAAGTATCACTACGAAAGATTCCGGGTGAACTGAAGTGTAAGGTCCTACAGACCGAGATCTACTGACTAGTGTCGTAGCACTAATAGGCCCAGCACTTCTAAAAAAACATGTCAAAAAGACACATAAGAACGGTGGAGAATTATAGAAGACAGAGACAATCCAAGTATGGTAAAGACAGGAAATAACTCGGGTAGAAACGTACTTTACAAGGGAACCACAGAGATTAAAAAAACTTCTCTAGAGATCAGAAAGGGTAAGACAACAAAAGGAGATAAAGAAACGTAACTAGCGACTTCTTCCGAAAGACTAGAGAAGAACGATAAGAAACCTTGACACGTAAGTCTACGAATATAGAAAGGAAAGGAGGAAACGAAAAGTGGAGAGAAGAAAAGTACCGATAAACATTCCGGAGGGGTCTGTCGGTAAAACGAAAAAACGTAAAGAAAAGGTACCCCTACCAGAACTAGGGACAGAGTTACAGCACTTGGACTAAGGTATCAAGTAGTCCGTGAGATAGATAGTCTACATCCGGGAAGTTAGATAAAGAGTGAAGGTGACATATTAGTATTCCCTAAAATAAATCCAGTATGGACTTACCAGATCGTCAAAAGGGATGAAAGAAGTTAAATTCAGACTTAAACCGTTATTCCTCAAGTACTAGACTCGGTGTCAGTCGAGGATCAGAACAAAAACAACTGACATATCTCGAAGAGGTAGAAACCGACGTTTCTTATATTAGTTAGAATAAAGCCACGACTGGTAGACCACTACAGGTACACATCAGAAGAGAACACAACAACCTTCTCCCACAAACGATACTGGTTACGTAAAAGAACCGTTTTGACATAATCAGAAACGAGACGAAGTAAGACATAACGTTCCGGTTTAAACGGACGATGAGGTCCACAAAGAACTGAAGGATGAAAACGTAAGGTCAGGGGATATTACTTTTCCTGTAGAAAAAACCCACAATCAAGATTTTCCATAACATCCAGAAGTATCTTGGTAAGTGGACCTCGAAGAAGTCACTATGACCAACCTCGTATCTGAACCTATTGACACTATAACTTACTAAACGTAACCTTTGTTTGTCTCTAGTAAGACAGTAAAAACTCTAACGTAGGTTCATCACGTAAAACCTGAGAAAACAACTGGTACTACCGATGAGGTAAAGAAGACTCCCTAAGGACGGGCGTCATCATCTATCTTACCAGTAGACTCAATTTAAGTGGGTAAGGTCAGGTAAAATCAAGTGACTAAGGATCTTACAATTGCAAGTGAGAACGGTAGAGAACAAACTGGTGAAGGTTAAACGGAACTAAGTACCTGGACTGTAAGGTCCAAGGATACGTTATAACGAGAAATTTCGTAACCTAGAACGAAGATAGTGGTCAGTGTAGGTGGCGACCCATAACAAAAACGAAACCGAGGTAGGGAAGTAAGAAAGATCTCAATAAGAGGTGACTAGAGGTAACCGTATAACCCGTGTATGACTGGACCTCTCAAAGCGAAAGTCATAGTATAGTAAAACGGTAAAGTATGACAAGTACCCCAAGAGTTCCGTTCTTATGACTTCACAAACGGTAAGGGAAGAGGTCACCTGGTGTAAGACAGTCTGGAGAGGTGGTACTTGACGGGTCAGACCCAACGGGGCGCCCGTACCGAATCAAAGGAACTCAATCTGTTCCGACACCAGGATCACACTGATCTAACTGATCAAAAGACACTCATACCAAAGTCACACAGACGGGAGACTACGGGAGAACGTTGTGGATGGTAGAATGAACCCAAAGAGAATGGAACCCGTACCCCATATAGAAGTACCGACGAGGTCGTTTCGTGTCGACGACGAGGAATGGAACCTACTCCCATAGAGGAGGGACGGCGGGAAGGACTGGAAGTTGTACCCTACCGAGGACATCCGGGAGGACGCGGGTGCGTCGGTGACGAGGAACCTCCACCCCAACGAGGAGTACCGACGGCGGGGAACGGAGCCTGTGCCCCACCGAGGAAGGCCGGTGGCGTGGACTGGAGCCTACGCTCCACCGAGGAGAACCGGTAAGGACGCGGTAGCGTCAGACCGGGAGAACCGGCGACGGGGACTGGAGCCTACACACCATTGAGGAGAACCGGTGGCGGGAAGTGGAAAGTCCGTACCTCAGGAGGACCGATAAGTCACCTTCGGTTAACGGAGTGAATTGAACACCACAGAAACTCTCTCTTATAACTAAACCTATGTTTAACCGGACATACTACACAATAGTGTTAAGTCGTTTTATAAAACCTCTATCAAAATAGGGATTAGTAAAATTAATTTCTTATTAAAGACTTATAAAAGTAAAAGTATGTACTACGGATAGAACCTTTTATAAACATTGGATTAAAATATTTGGGCGAATCTTAACCTCATCGTTTAATAAATATGAACAGAGTTATTCAGACTATACTAATAACATCCTCATATTTTTTACATGTCGTTACCTGTGAATATAATGATTAATTAAATGTATTATTGGACTTGTGACTACTAATTTATGATAAATACGAACACCTCACTCTTCCAATTCCCCCAGTAACTACTATATTATTACTTGAGTGACGAATAATAAACCGAATATCTCGTAAATTAAGGTAGTGGATTTTTACCTCGTGGTCACAATGAGATGAGGAGAGGTTCTTATACCATACTTTATTACACAATAGTAGTTATTTACGTCTACTTGACCTGTTCCCAATCGTCCCGTCAAGGAATATCAAAGAAACGTCTCAGTCGGACAAAGCAATAACTGACAATTTTTTAACTACAGGACCAAATTGTCCGACTGGTTCGTGAAATACAGAGGACCTAATGAAAATTTTCCGATCCCTTCGTATCCTCTTCCAATCCCGGTAGTCAACAACCGTTTTTCGTCTCATATATCGTAGTTCGATTTACCTCACTGACGTTCTATTTCTGATAATCTCTAAATGTCAAATAGTCCTCCAATTAACCTGTTTCTTCTTTTATTTAGTGATCGTATCTTCTCCACTAATGTCCTCCTTTAATTTCATTCCTTTCACGTTTAGTTTACTTTTTGTTTCTTTATCCTTTTTACAATAGGATGAATAGAACTTCTATTTCTAAATGTTTAAATGTTTTTGGATGACTTTAACTACTTTAATGGTAAAGACGTATACTTGAATACTAAAGAAGTTTATCAAGTATAATCTCGTGGTACATCTTCATCTTCACTTTATTAAGACTCACAAACTTTCTAAATGTCGAAATTACTTTACTTTTAGTAAACCCCATCCTCAAAAAAATTATAAGATAATTAAATATAAAAACAGAATAGTACGTGTCTCTACACTTAATAGTGATTATAAGCAATGACGAAAGGTAAAGTGTCTAAAGATTTAACGAAAGTAATTTGACTGTAACGTCTATCCAGTCATTGTAAAAGGATGTTTTAGACTAAGGGATCACCGAGTCCACTCTTTCTTTGGTGGACGTTACATCCTTTGGAACTAAGCTAGGGACCCACCCCTTTTAGGGAACCTCTTCCTTTACGGTTGGGTGAGGTCATAAGAACGAACCTCTTAAAGTACTTGTCTACTCGGACGGCCCGATGTCAGGAACCTCAGAGTTTCTCAACCTGTGCTGACCCTCTGACTGTGAAAGTGAAAGTGTTCTAGATTAACCTTAGAGAAATTTACTTACTCGACCGACAGTAGAATTGAAATTCACTATGATTCTAGTCCAGTTATAGATTCCTACTCTTACGTGAAAGTAATTCCTTTTAATTGTTATTTTCTTTTGTAGATAATTTAGTGTTAGAAGAACCTACGTAAAATCTTATTTCGAATTATGACATCAAATAAAAGTCAGTCTTTCTTGTCATAGTACACAAAAAAAATGAAGAGAACGTTTGATAAAATTTCACTGGAAGTCGTGAATAGGTTTATTGGAGTGATGGTCGAAGTAAAGTCAAGTCAATTCAGCGAGTCGACACAGGCTAAGAAACGTTGGGGTACTTAGCGTCGCGCGGTCCGGAGGGACAGGTAGTGGTAGAGGGCCTCAAGTGAGTCTGTGTACGTAGCTCAGGCACTACGGTAAGTCGGTAGAGTAGGAGCCAGCAGGGGAAGAGGAGGACGGGGGTTAGGGAGGGTCGTAGTCTCAGAAAAGGTTACTCAGTTGAGAAGCGTACTCCACGGGTTTCACGACCTCAAACTCGAAATCGTACTAAGGAAGATTTCTTTAGGGTCCCGATTAGAGGAAGTCTTACCTGACTAACCTAGAGGAACGTCGGGTTCCCTGAGAGTTCTCAGAAGAGGTTGTTGTGTCAAGTTTGCGTAGTTAAGAAGCCGCGAGTCGGAAGAAGTGTCGGGTTGAGAGTGTAGGTATGTACTGGTGTCCTCTTTGGTATCGGAATTGATTTGCCTGGAATCAGCCGTTTCATTACAGAGACGAAAAGTTATACGATAGATCCAACCAGTATTGAAAAGAAGGTTCTTCATTCACAGAAAATTAAAGTTCCAACGTCAGTGGTAGACGTCACTAAAACCTCGGGTTTGTTTCAGACTGTGACAAAGATGACAAAGGGGTAGATAAAGGGTACTTTACTACCCTGGTCTACGGTACTAGAAGCAAAAGACTTACAACTCGAAATTCGGTTGAAAAAGTGAGAAGTGAAAGTGAAAGTAGTTCTCCGAAAAATCGAGGAGAAGTGAAAGACGGTATTCCCACCACAGTAGATGTATAGACTCCAATAACTGTAAAGAGGACCATTAGAACTGAGGTCGAACACAAAGAAGGTCGGGTCGAAAAGAGTACTACATGAGACGTATATTCGATTTATTCGTCCCACTGTTATATGCCGGAAATGTATGAGGAAAAGGATAAACCTTGGTCGGATAACAAGGTACAGGTCAAGATTGAGAACGAAGGACTGGACGTATGTCTAAAGAGTTCTCCGTCGAATCCACCAGACCATAAGGGTAGAGAACTCCTTAAAAGGTGTCAAAGAACACTAGGTGTGTCAGTTTCCGAAACCGTATCAGTTATTTCGTCTTTATCTATAAAAAGACCTTGAGAGAACGAAAAAGGTACTAGGTCTCCTACGACAGTTAAACTAGAGACCAAGGAGACGGAAAAGATTTTGGTCGAACTTGTAGTCCCTCAAGTACCAAGTACATAGTGATTTCAGACCGAACCTCTTAAAACTCGTAATGAAAGGATCGTACACTCTACTCACGTTAATACAACATCAAACTCATAAGAAAACGTAACGGAAAGAAACCCTAACCTTACTTTTGACTAGAAAAGGTCAGGACACCGGTGACGACTCAAACGCTTTGAACAACCGTATAACTCATGTCGTGAAAGTGTCGTAGTAGAAAGTCCTAAACTTTGTCGAGTTGACCTTAAGGTAGTGGAGGTGATCGAAACAAACATCACTACGAAAGATTCCGGGTGAACTGAAGTGTAAGGTTCTACAGACCGAGATCTAATCACTAGTGTAGTAGTACTAATATGCTCAGCACTTCTAGAAAAACATGTCAAGAAGACACATAAGGACGGTGGAGAAGAATTATAGAAGACAGAGACAATCCAGGTATGGTAAAGACAGGAAATAGCTCGGGTAGAAACGTACTTTACAGGGGAACCATAGAGATTAAAAGAACTTCTCTAGAGATCAGAAGGGGTAAGACAAGAAAAGGAGATAAAGAAACGTAACTAGCGACTTCTTCCGAAAGAATAGAGAAGAACAATAAGAAACCTTGAGACGTAAGTCTACGAATATAGAAAGGAAAAGAGGAAACGAAAAACGGAGAGAAGAAAAGTGTCAATAAACATTCCGGAGGGGTCTGTCGGTAAAACGAAAAAACGTAAAGAAAAGGTACCCCCACCAGAACTAGGGACAGAGGACATGTTACAGTGCTTGGAGTAAGGTATCAAGTAGTCCGTGAGATAGATAGTCTAGATCCGGGAATTTAGATAAAGAGTGAAGGTGACATATTAGTATTCCCTAAACTAAATCCAGTATGGACTTACCAGATCGTCAAAAGGGATGAAAGAAGTTAAATTCAGACTTAAACCGTTATTCCTCAAGTACTAGACTCGGTGTCAGTCGAGGACCAGAACAAAAACAACTGACATATCTCGAAGAGGTAGAAACCGACGTTTCTTATATTGGTTAGACTAAAGACACAACTGGTAGACCACTACAGGTACACATCTCAGAAGAGAACACAGCAACCTTTTCCCACAAACGATACTGGTCACGTAAAATAACCGTTTTGATATAATCAGAAACGGGACGAAGTAAGGCATAAGGTTCCGGTTTAAACAGACAATGAGGTCCACAAAGAACTGAAGGATAAAAACGTAAGGTCAGGGGACATTACCTTTCCTATAGAAAAAGCCCACAATCAAGATTTTCTAGAACGTCCAGAAGTATTTTGGCAAGTTGAAGTCAAAGAAGTCACAATGACAAACCCCGTATCTGAACCTATTGACACTATAACTTAACAAACGGAACCTCTACTTGTCTCTAGTAAGACGGTAAAAACTCTAACGTAGGTTCATGACGTCAAGTCTGAGAAAACAACTGGTACTACCGATGAGGTAAAGAAGACTCCCTAAGGACGGACGTCAGGTTCATTGGAGTGATGGAGTGATTTTGAATTAAAGAGACTTTAAAGAGTTTAAGAGAATTTGATTTACTTGTAAAAATAATACCATCATTCGAAATTTTTATGTGGTATCTTTTAGATCGTATTAACCGTTGAAACTAAAAATAACTAATGATGTAGAGGATACTTTGTAGCTTATATACTAAAGAAAAAAAATAGTTTAATCTCAACTAAATGTTACAACTCAGTTCGAGACGATATTTCGTTTCACTAAGTTAAAATGTGTATATATGTAAGAAAAATTATGAGAAATGACAAAACAAAATAGGGTCCTCTAACCTGTATCAAAGGACACGACTATGTCATCCTGGAACAAAAAGGTAAGATTTACATTATCAAACGTAGACGATTGGGGTATAAGGGTCGGGTGGAGATGGGAACAGAAGAGAGGAACCGTTAGTATTCAGACTAAAGAGATAAACACTCAAACAAAGACAAAGCTCAATCCAAAAAAATACGATATAGAATCTAAGGTGTATATTCACTATAGTGTGTCATAAACAAAAAGAGACTGAAGTGAATCATGCTATTAGAAACCAACATAGGTACAACGATATTTACCGTAATAACACGAAAATATACCGACTCATCATAAGGTAACACACATTCAAGGTGTAGAAGAAATAGGTAAGTAGACAGTTGTTTATAAATCTAACAAAGGTACAAATCGATAACTCTTATAACGACGATACTTGTATCATCACGTACATAGAAAAACTTAATATCAAAACAGGTCCTATACGGTTCTTCACCCTAACGACCTATTGTACCGTTAAGATAAAAACCAAAAGGACTCCTTTGAGGTATGACAAAACGTATCACCAATGTGGTTATATGTAGGAGCGGTGTCAAATCCTCCCAAGGGAAAAGAGATGTGTGAAAGGTCTTAAACAATAAACAAGTTCATATAATAAAGACAAGGAACAAAATCCTTAATAAGGTCCTCTATATGTCTTTAAACTTTATTACTAGGATGTCCTTTTTTTTTCTTTTTCTTTAACCGTGTGACTCCCCCTGTCGTATCCAATTCCTGTCCCTTTTCAGAACCCGTAAGGAAAATGACCGACACATTAAGTTGAGAGATCAAAGAACAATACCTTCATATTATATAATCATGGATTAAGTACCTCAACACTTCTGAACTATTTCATTATATACACTTCATGTATCCTGTCTTGAGATATATTTACGTATATAAATATATGTATTAACCTAAAGGGTCCACCACGAACGGTTACGTCCTCTCGATTCTCTGTGTCTAAGTTACCGTGAACGGTTTCTCGTACGGACGGTTGCGTCCTCTGGATACTCTACGTCCAAACTAGGGGCCCAGTCCTTCTACGGGACGACCTCTCGTACTGTTGAGTGAGGTCATGAGAACGGACCTCTTAAGGTACCTGTCTCCTCGGACCGTCCACTATCAGGTATCTCAGTGTTTCTTAACTTGTACTGACTTCGTTGGATCGCCCGTTCGTACATACTAGAGAATTCTTGGTACAAGAAAGACTTAGGAGATAAGTCGTATGTGTAATTACTACAATGTACTGGTTCATCCGATAGACTTTGTACAGTAACAAAATTTACAACAGTCGTTCAAACTATTTTTATTTTTTATGTCGTCAAGGAGAAAAGAGATGTCTTCATCTGTAACAATCAAAGACGAATAAAGATACAACCATATATTTATTTTACATCAGATTCGGAATCAAAGGAAACAAAGATATATTAATAAAATTAAGTAGAAATTTTCTTCATAAAGTTTTCTTTAGTAATAAATAATAATAAAGTTTTCTAATAAACTTTACTGAGTTTAAATACGATGTTATAAATAGTATTATATCACATCCCTGAAAAGACCTCACGTGACCAATTGTGAGGTACGAAGGTTTCGTTCTCCATACCCAAGGTTGGGACCAACCCCTTGATATACTACACATCATACCGGTTCTTTAAAAAAAATTACATTTTATTCGTTTAGTGTACATCCTTTTTAAAGGGGTCGAATAGACTTTTAAGAAGGAACATATTAGGAACCGTACATTTATTTAGCATCTGTTCTTCCTTGTCGACCACGGTCAGAGTAACTGTCCCTTCACGAACGAAGGACTTTATCTACCAGGTTCCAAAGGAATACTACTAAAGAAATTGGGGGAGAGAGAGAAGACCTAAGAAAGAGAAACAGACGGATGGAGGAAAAGAGTGTGTGTGTGTGTGTGTTTATATAATTGAATACGTGGGTGTGTGTGCGTACACACCGGTTTGTTTCTCCGTAAAACTAGTTGATTAAATACTATAGTATTACTCTGTGATATACGTGATGTATGCGATGTGAACTCTTTAGACGTATATCCAGTGTTTCGTTGTCAATCTTGACCTAAACCTTGTTGTCTGACCAAGGTTTATCCTTTTCCTCATGTAGTTCCGACATAGTGGGACGAATAAACTGAATATACGTCTCATGTAGTACTCTTTGCGACCTGACCTTCTTTGTGTTCGACCTTAGTTCTAACGACCCTCTTTATAGTTATTAGAGTCTATACGTCTACTGTGGTGGGAATACCGTCTTTCACTTCTCCTTGATTTTTCGGAGAACTACTTTCACTTTCACCTCTCACTTTTTCAACTGAATTTCGAGTTGTAAGTCTTCTACTTCTAGTACCGTAGGCCAGGGTAGTGAAGTACCCTTTATCACCCCCTTTGTCACCTCTGTCACGGTCTAAAATAAAACTCCCCGAGGTTTTAGTGACGTCTACCATTAACGTCGGTACTTTAATTTTCTACGAATGAGGAACCTTCTTTTCAATACTGGTTGGATCTATCGTATAACTTTTCGTCTCTGCAATGAAACGGTCGTTTCCAGACAGATCAGTTCCGATACCAAAAAGGTCACCAGTACTTACCTACACTGTCAACCTGACACTTCTTCCGACTCACGGTTTCTTAACTACGAAAACTTGACACCACAACCTCTTCTGAGAACTCTCAGGGAACCTGACGTTCCTCTAGGTTAGTCAGGAAAGACTTCCTCTAGTCGGGACCCTAAAGAAACCTTCCTTACTACGATTTCGACTTTGAGGTCATGAAACCGGTGGACTACGCTTCTCAACTGAGTAACCTTTTCTGAGACTACGACCCTCCCTGACCCCCGTCCTCCTCTTCCCCTACTGTCTCCTACTCTACCGACCTACCGTAGTGACTGAGCTTCCTGTACTCAAACCCACTTGAGACCCTCAACCACTACCTGTCCCTCCGGACCGTACGACGTTAAGTACCCCAGTGTTTGTCAACCTGTACTGACTCACTGACTTGACTTGACTTACTCTGTGACATCTCTTGGTATGTTAATTTTGTGTGTAGAACCTTTTATAACCCGAGATAATAAAAATAAATAATGATTGGTACACGAGTGAAAGGGACTAATACTTATTTAAAGAAAAATCTTTGATCTAATAGTATAAGTTTGTAAATACTTATGACCAGGGTATGAACATAGATGAAATTTTTTTTTAGGTGAGAGTTACAGTATCTGAATGGTCCGATGTTGGTGTAAACTTTTTATTAGAAACAACGAAATACGAATGAGTTTATAAAGAGATGTCCAATCTCTAATTTCTTCACCACTACTACTCCTACTATTGTTAAAGAAAGAAGAGAGGAAAACGGAAAAGTGAGAGAGGTTCTCGGTGTGTCCTGAAGAACTTATAAAGGTAATAAGATATTTTCCAAAAAAACAAAAAAAAAAAAATGTAGGTTCGGAAGAGTATTAGACAAGTAAAATGGTAAGAGTGGAGTGGGGACACAATGGTCGAAGAAAGGATTAGGGAAAGGAAGATAAGAAATCAACTAGAACAAGGGAGTCATTACTTACACTACGGAGAGAGTAAACAGGGTTTTCTTGTAAGGTAAAAAATTAGAATCGTAAAGGCACACAGGAACGACTCAACGTTACGACAGAGGATGAGAAACTTTAGTGTACTTGGCCTCGGGTCGTCAGAGGAGACAGGTACCCTAAGAGGTTCGTTCGTATAAATTACCCATCGGTAAAGGAGGAGGTCTCATAGAAGGACTGGATCCCTAGCTTGGGTGCAAAAGAGGTGAACTATGACGTAATTTCAATGAGGAGACAGAGGGAATGGTCTGATGTTTAAGGCACTCCTGTCCTCAGACACAACGAAAGGTTCACGGATCGGATTACGAACCATGAATCAAAACTCTAGTGACGTAATAACTTACTGACAAATTATAAAATCTTGAACGGGAATTACTTGTCACTATAAAATTTTACATTGAGATATGAAGAAGAAGAAAAAAAAAAAAAAAAAATGTTATGACATAACCAAAACGGTATGTAACTGTACTTAGGCGGTGCCCACATGTACTCAAGGGTTAGGACTTGGGGGGAGGGTGGAAGAAGGGGTATAGTAGAGAGACCCAGTAGGGTCACGTGGTCGGGGTTGATAGGACATAGGACATAGTTTGGATCTGACGACTAAGCAAAGAATGTACTATCATATGTACAAAGTTACGGTAAGAGGGTTTAGTAGGGTGGGAGAGGGAGAAGGTGTCTCAGGTTTTCAGACAAGATATGTAGACACAGAGAAAACAACAGAGCGTATGTCCCAATATTAATGGTAGAAAGGTTTAAGGTATATATACACAATCATATGACATAACCACAAAAAGAAAGACCGAATGAAGTGAGACATATTAGCCGAGGTCAAAGTAGGTGGAGTAATCTTGACTAAGTTTATATAAGAAAAATCACCGACTCATCATGAGGTTACACATATAAATGGTGTCGAAAGAATAGGTAAGCAGACGACTACCTGTAGATCCAACGAAGGTACAGGACCGATAATATTTGTCACGACGCTATCCGAAAGGTAAAACCTCTTGTAAAAGTTTAAAATAATAACGGGATTATGTGACTTGTTTGTACCAATAGTCAGATATAAAAACTACATACAAAATACGGGGGAACTTAAGGACTGCGGTAATAAAGTAAAGAATAATACGTATGGAGTTTACTTTTAGGAGTCTTCCATAAGGTTATACGTAAATCTTTTTGAACACGATTTAGACCTAAACGTCTAACAACATAGTGAGAAAAGTTTACCCATCGACCAAGGGTCAGTAAAAAACTTTCGATACTAACTTATATACCTGAAAGGACCATCTAATCTACCATTTCTTGGGTAGACGTTACGTCCTGCCAAGTTAAGGACCCAACCCTTCTAGACAACCTCTTTCCTATACGATGGGTGAGGTCATAAAGACACGAAGGAACCACCGGGTCGACCATTTTTTAAGGGGACGTTACACCCTCTGGACTCAAACTAGGGACCCAACCTTTCTAAGGGACCTTTTCCCTTATAGATGGGTGAGGTCATAAGACCAGACCTCTTAAGGTACCTTATATGTCAGGTACGGAGGACTCTTTAGATATACGTTCAGTTCTTTGTTGTTAATCTTGACCTGTACCTTGTTGTCTGACCAAGGTTTAACCTTTTCCTCATGTGGTTTCGACATATAACAGTGGGATAAATAAATTGAATGTACGTCTCATTTAGTACTCTTTACGACCCGACCTACTTCGTGTTCGACCTTAGTTCTAACAACCCTCTTTATAGTCATTGAAGTCTATACGTCTACTGTGGTGGGAATACCTCTTTCACTTCTCCTTGATTTCTCGGAGAACTACTTTCACTTTCTCCTCTCACTTTTTCAACCGAATTTCGAGTTGCAAGTCTGTCGATTCTAGTACCGTAGGCCAGAGTGGTGAAACACCGTTTATCTACCCCTTTGTTACCTTTGTCGCTGTTTGAAACAAAAGAACCCGAGGTTTTAGTGACGTCTACCACTGACGTCGGTACTTTAATTTTCTATGAATGAGGAATTTTCTTTTTGATACTGATTGGATCTGTCGTATAATTTTTCGTCTCTGTAATGAAACGGCTGTCTCCAGGTAGATCAGTTTCGATACCAAAAAGGTCATCAGTACATACCTAAACTCTCAACCTGATATTTATTTCGACTCGTGACTTCTTGACTACGAAAATTTGACACCACAACCTCTTCTAAGAACTCTCAGGGAACCTGACATCCTCTAGGTTGGTCAGTCAGGATTTCCTTTAGTCAGGACTTATGAGTAACCTTCCTGACTACGATTTCTACTTCGAGGTCATGAAACCTGTGGACTACGCTTCTTGACTGAGCCTTTTCTGGGACTACAACCCAATCTGACTTTCGTCCTCCTCTTCCCCTGCTGTCCCCTCCTCTACTAACCTTCCGTAGTGACTGAACTACCTGTACTCGAACTCGTTCGAGACCCTCAACCACTATCTGACCCTTCGGACCCCACGACGTCAGGTACACATCGTTTCTCAGCTGTCCTGACTCACTGACTTGACTTGACTATTAACTTATAAAGACATTTACACAAAATCCACAAAAAAATCTTATTTGAGTCTTCTTCAATAAATAATTTCGAACATATTTCATGGATTTATTACATTTTAAGGATCTTGACTTACTTTACCCAGAATTTCGTCGTCTTTGTAGTGTCAAAGTATCACTTAATCTTTAACTTATCCACAGTGAAACCGTTTTGGTGGAAACGAAGATTTGTAATTCTTTGTTACAATGGATTCGTCCTCCTTCTTTTACCTCGTTACTTAATGTACTTTTCAAGAGGTAATATTCTTTATGTGTCCTCCTTTTTTTTTAAATTCCTCTTTCCTGGTCTAAGACAAGTTGAGTCTTTAAAACGGTCACTCCTTTTACTCACATTCCCTCTAATTTAGTAAATGAGATTTAGTGTTTCGATAAATGAATTACTTTATCCACCCTTTTACGATAAAAAATTTAAGTGTCAATATTGATCTAAAAGTAATTTTATGTAAGGTGTGTAATAATCCGAAGGTTTAATACTAATATGACAACTGTTATTAAGTAGAAGAAATTTATTTATGTAAATCAAATTAGACTTATAAATGTCTGTTTTATTCTAACCCTATAGAAGTAATCAATTTCTGGATTTACATTAAAAACAGATTATTCGTTCATTTGATTTAGACATTCTTTTAGTTCATCCGATGACGACGTTTTAATACTTATGTAAATCATCTACGATTAAGATCTCATGTATATAATGTGATTTGAGATGTAACAAACATCAGATGTTGAGATGTATGTAGTTCATCTACTAAGTACTTTTATATAAATGTACATATAATTATGTAAATTATCAAATTCGAATTAAAAAGAAAGATATATTACCTACGTAATCTGATAAACGGGAAATTCTGGAGTAGACTAAAAATTTGTAAAGATTATCAATGTAGATTAAAATTTATTATGACTATAATACTGTTTCGTAATTTTTTATCTTGTCATATCGAAATATCATCTTAACATCTTTTCGAGCAAAGAAAATCGAGAACAGAGAAACGGTAGGCAGAGATGAAGATCCTGATGGGAAGTGTGACAGTCAATAAAGAAAAGAAAAGTCCGTAAATTTTTAAAAATAACCTCATATTAACGAAATTCTACAACACAATCAAAGATGATATCTCGTTTCAGTTGATCTATATACATATGGATATAGAGGAGAAAAAACCTAAAGGAAGGATAAATCCAGTGGTGTCTCGTTACTCATCTCAAAGGACACGATATGTCATCCAAGAGCAATCAATAAAATATGTATCATAGTCATCACATATATACAGTTAGGGTTAGAGGGTTAAGTAAGGTAGGGGAAAGGACGAACCATAGGTATTTAAACAAGACAATCTCAAGATTATAAAGTCATTCTCTTGTTCTTTGTGTTTTGAGAATCGGTTTGAAAGTAAATTTTTTTTTATGTGTTGTATTTTACTTTACCAAAGTTGTGTACTTTTGAGTGGGGAACTCCAGGGGTCTGTAGAGTCTTCTATCCTCAATCCGAATTCAGGTTTTTATCTCCCTAACAAGTCTGAAGGGTCCTCCGGTTACAAATAGGATGGGAGACTTTGGAGAAGTTCAGTTGGACTAGATGATGATAACTTCTGACCTAAAGAAAAGGTTTCTAAATTTTAAACTCTTTAACTTCTCATTCCTGGTAATCTATGTCACTCCAAATCATAACGTCAAGTCCTTGTGTCTGAAATTTACTTTCAGTCTTTTGACTTTCTTTAAAAAGGTTCGAGAGAACAAGGTGGACTAGATTCTTGTGTCCGTCGGTCCTCTTAGGAGAGGTCTCTCTCCCAA
Organism: Capra ibex; assembly: GCA_006410555.1. Lineage (NCBI taxonomy): Eukaryota > Metazoa > Chordata > Mammalia > Artiodactyla > Bovidae > Capra > Capra ibex. The sequence goes on along the minus strand of SJYO01035988.1, from coordinate 25,537,935 downwards.
GGGAATCTATGATTGGAAACCCTCTCAGGGTCACTTTTTAATCGGGGGAGAAACAAGTGAGACACACCTTCGGATGTACAATTCTTACCCAGGACGGGTACGTGTCAACGCAAGGCTAGTTACTCTGAACAGATATTGCTCGTTTTCCTTAAGATGAAGTCCTTTACGCCAATTCCACTTATCCGGTGGAACCGGAGATTTGTATGTCTGTAAGAACTAATTCATATAAAATATAATTTGATGTGACAAGAGAGATTATGTAAAAATAAAATAATCTTTTAGTTAGTTTTATAAGTCGAAGTTTACTGTTTCTTTCCCTTGTTTAACCATCGTAATTCAACCTCGACTACAGTTTATTGTGTCTACCTAACCAGGATGAAGGTTTAAAAAACACTGTAAAGTCCGCACCATTGTGATCGCCATTTCCTGGGAGGACGGTTACGTCCTCTACATTCTTGGTACCTATGTCAGGGACTCAGTCCTTCTAGGAGACCTCATCCTTTACCGTTGAGGGAGGTCATAAGACCGGACCTCTTAACGTACCTGTCTCTTCGTACCGTCCGATGTCGGGTACCCCAGTGTTTCTCAGTCTCTATAGACTTCGTTGAATCGTCGTCGTCGTTATCGTCCGTAGTTACAATGAAATAATTATATATCGTAGTGTATTTGTCATTAGTTCTCATTTTTTTAAGAAGTATTATTTTTTATATATTGTCACTCGGAATAACTGGATTATATTACTATATAATAATAATAATTGTACTAAAGATTAGATTCCTACATGGATCCCTCAATAAAAGTCGTTTATCAATACGGAACATTGTGATAAAAAGAAGGTACGGTTATTTTTTGACTCTTTATCGTAGAAACATATCGGACAAAATAATTGAAGATCAGTGAAGAAAACAAAGAGCTGAAAATCGGATAGACAAGTCAACAAAACTGTTAGGAGGAATATGTTTCGGATTTTTCTTAATTGGTTTCATCATCATTTATTACTGTTATTACTATATCTCTTTGATTAAAACACAAAATGGGTCTTTTTACAAGAATCGTGTTTATAGTAAAAGTTTCGTGGTTTCCTCAAACAAATCTTTATAATTTAATGATTAAAGTTTTTTTATATTCTGTTATGAGACTTGTTAGGTAATAAAAAGAACTGTATTTGTCGAATAATTTACCCGACTTGAGTTTCACACATTATTTACCGAATTAAAAAAAAAAGGTTGACGACTGTAGACTTATAGTCTACACACTACAGAGAGTGTAGAAGGGTGAACCCTACTGTAGAGGTCTTGTGTGTAGTAAAAAAGTCTTCAACTTCCTTCACATCATCTGGTTGTCTCCTTTCCCTGTCTAGTAAACAAACGAACGAGTACAACAACAAATAAGTATAAATTGACAGGACGATAACGTCCAGAAAGAACCAATCGGTTTTTTATGATTTCTACACCGTTAGTAGAGTTTAGAGAGAACCTCTATGTACGGATCCGATAGATCTCCGGGGAGTTCTCTTTACGATCATGTAGAGTACTGTCGTTGTTCCGTGTAACAACAGTGGATAGGGATAAAATTGAGGAAACGTTCTTTATTTTATATATAGGAAATTTGTCAAGTCCAGGTAATTAGAACCGTAGTACAGATTAAATCTCTTTGTGAAAGTTTTACTGAGTCAAGTCGATAGTAGGTTTTCTAGGTACACGACCACCTAAGGATGTGGAAACTTACAGTTAGGTCTTATGAGGGATCGACTGGAAGAGATGAGTGGAAAAGAATCCCCATATGAGGTCTACTAAGGTATAGAAGTATTAGTAATTTCGTCTCTCCAGTTTAAGTAAGAGTTACAAATACAGACAGGAGTCTGAGGTTATTTATGTAGTGGAAGGGTTATTGAAAGATTGGTATAAAGTAAAAACACCATGGGACTCCATACGAAGTCAAGTCAAGTCAGTACAGGTTGAGACGCTGGGATACTTAACGTCGTACGGTCCGGTGGGACAGGTAGTGGTTGAGGGTCTCAAGTGGGTTTGAGTGTAGTTAGCTCAGTCACTACGGTAGGTCGGTAGCGTAGGAGACAGCAGGGGAAGAGGAGGACGGGGGCTAGGGAGAGTCGTAGTCGTAGAAAAGGTTACTCAGTTGGGAAACGTACTCTACCGGTTTCATAACCTCAAAGTTGAAATCGTTGTAGGGAAGGTTTCTTGTGGGTCCTGACTAGAGGAAATCTTACTTGACCAACCTAGAGGAACGTCAGGTTCCCTGAGAGTTCTCAGAAGAGGTTGTGGTGTCAAGTTTTCGTAGTTAAGAAACCGGGAGTCGGAAGAAGTGTCAGGTTGGGAGTAGGTATGTACTGATGACCTTTTTGGTATCGGAACTGATCTACCTGGAAACACCCGTTTGAGAGTGTACGTACGTACTGATGACCTTTTTGTTATTGAAACTGAGATACCTGAAGACAGTCGTTTCATTACAGAGACGAAAAATCATACGACAAATCCAAATAGTATCGAAAAGAATGTTCCTCGTCCGTAGAAAATTAAAGTACTGACGTTAGTGTAAGATGTCACTAAAACCTCGGATTCTTTTATTACAGGTCAAAGGTAACAAAGGGGTAGATAAACGTTACTTCACTACCCTGGTCTACGGTACTAGAAGCAAAAGACTTACAACTCGAAATTCGGTTGAAAAAGTGAGAGGAGAAAGTGAAAGTAGTCCTCCAAATAATCAAGGAGAAGTGAAAGACGGTATTCCCACCACAGTAGATGTATAGACTCCAATAACTATAAAGAGGGCCGTTAGAACTAGGGTCGAACACGAAGAAGGTCGGATCGCAAAGAGTACTACATGAGACGTATATTCAATTTATTCGTCTCACTGTTATATATCGGAACTGCATGAGGAAAAGGATAAACCTTGGTCAGACAAGGTACAGGTCAAGATTGACAACGAAGGACTGTACGTATATCCAAAGAGTTCTCCGTCCAGTCCACCAGACCATAAGGGTAGGGAAAGTCTTAAAAGGTGTCAAAGAACACTAGGTGTGTCAGTTTCCGAAACCGTATCAGTTATTTCGTTTTTATCTACAAAAAGACCTTGAGAGAACGAAAATACGAATTCTCAAAGATTTTGAGTTAAAGGAGAAGTAAGTCCATGGGACTAGTGATGTTTTCTATGGGTACTTCGGGTGAAATGGAATGTATTGACATTGTAGTACATTTCGAACCATAAAATCCTCTGTTTAATAGATGTAATTATTGAATTTTAAACAAAGGGGTAAAAATTATTGAACATTAAGTTATACTTAAAGTACTCTTTATGGAGTCACAGTAACATTTTATGAAGACTCTAATCATTTTAATGTAAAATAAATATGTAATAATACTTCTTTTAACCGTATTCTATAACTTAGGAAGATAAATACTTATACGGAAGTAAGTAGTTAAACTAAGAGTACTCAAATAAAGTCATCTTTAAGTATTAAAAAATTTTTTGAGAACATGTTAAAATAAATTAATAAGTCATAAAAGTCCATGACTACGGTATAGAATTTTTACTAAAATAAAACTATTTGATAAGTAATTGTATTTCTACTAGTAAAATAGTTAAAAATTCACATGTAAATCACCATAATCTATGTAAGTGTAATAACACGTTGGTAGTGGTGACAGGTAGAGGTCCTAAAAATTAACAAGAACAACAAGTCAGCGAGTCAACACAGGTTGAGAAACACTGGAGTACCTGACGTCATACGGTCCGAAGGGATAGGAAGTGATAGAGGGTCTCAAACGAGTTTGAGCACAGGTAAATCAGTCCCTACGGTAAATTGGTAGAGTAGGAGACAGTGATGTAAGAGGAGGACGGAAGTTAGAAAGGGTATTAGTCCGAGAAAAGGTTATTCAGTCGAGAAACCTAGTACACCGATTTTATAAATTCGAAGTCGTAATCAGGAAGGTTACTTATAAGTCCAAACTAAAGGAATCCTAACTGACCAAACTAGAGGAACGACAGGTTCCCTGAGAGTTCTCAGAAGGTGTTGTGGTGTCAAGTTTTCGTAATTAAGAAGTCACGAGGTGGAAGAAATACCAGATTGAGAGTGTACGTATGTACTGATGACCTTTTTGTTATTGAAACTGAGATACCTAAAGACAGTCGTTTCATTACAGAGACGAAAAATCATACGACAAATCCAAATAGTATCGAAAAGAATGTTCCTCGTCCGTAGAAAATTAAAGTACTGACGTTAGTGTAAGATGTCACTAAAACCTCGGATTCTTTGATTACAGGTCAAAGGTAACAAAGGGGTAGATAAACGTTACTTCACTACCCTGACCTACGGTACTAGAATCATAAAACTTATAACTCAAAATTCGGTCGAAAAAGTGAGAGGAGAAAGAGAAAGTAGTTCTACGACAAATAAAGGAGAAGTGAAAGACGGTATTCCTACCACGCATAGAATCCAAAAAATATAAAGAGGGTCGTTAGAACTAAGGTTGAACACGAAGTAGGTCGGGTCGTAAGAAGTACTACATAAGACGTATTTTCATTTATTCCTCCCACTGTTATAAGTCCACACTATATTAGGAAAGGGTTGAAACTTGGTCAGACGACAAGGTACGAACCAAGATCACTGACAAAGAACTGGACGTATACCCAAAGAGTCCTCCGTCTATTCCACCAGTCTTTAAGGGTAGAGAAATTCTTTAAAGGTGTCAAACAACACTAGGTGTGTCAGTCTCTGAAATCGTATCAGTTACTTAGTCTTCATGTACAAAAAAACCTTAAGAGAACGAAAAAGACACTAGGTTGTCTACAATCATTAAACTAGAGACCAAGGAGATGGAAAATACTTAGGTCGAACTTGTAGACGTTCAAGTGCCAAGTACATGACAACTTCGGACCGAACCTCTTAAAACTCGTAAAAGAACGATCGTACACTTTACACCCGATAACACATCATGAAACTTGTAAGAAACCGTAACGGAAAGATACCCTAACCTTACTTTTGACTGGAAAAGGTAAAATTTTAAAGGTTTCCTTAAACCTTAAAGGAAAATGTAACTTTTTGACTGTTAAAGTTAGGAAAAGGTACACCGGTGACGACTCAAAAAATTTAAACAACCTTATAAACAACCGTATACACTTTCACGTCGTGAAAGTGTTGTAGTAGGACATCCTAAACTTTTTCGATTTGACCTTAAGGTAGTGGAGGTGATCGAAACAAACAGCACATCGAAGGATTCCGGGTGAACTGAAGTGTGAGGTACTACAGACCGAGATCCACTCACTAGTGTGGTAACACCAATAGATCCGGTAATTCTAAAAAAACATATCAAGAAGACACATTAGAACGGTGGAGAAGAATTATCGAAGACGAAGACGAAGCAGGTATGCCAAAGACAGGAAATAACATGAGTAGAAAAGTACTTTGCAAAAGAACCCTAGAGATTAAAAGAACTTCTCTAGAGATCAGAAAGTGTAAGATAACAAAGGGAGATAAAGAAATGTAACAAACGAATCTTACCGAAAGAATATAGAGGAACGGTTAAAAACCTTGAGACGTAAGTCTGCCCACATACAAAGGAAAAAGGAGAACGGAAAGTGAAGAGAAGAAAGGAGTTGAGAAACATTCCGGAGGAGTCTGTTGGTAAAACGGAAAAACGTAAAGCAAAAGAACCCCTACCAAAACTAGTGGTGGAGGACATGACACAATACTTGGAGACAGGTATCAAGAAGTTCGTGAAACAGGTATTCTAGATTGTGGAACTTAGATAAACAGTGAAGGTGACATATTAACATTCCCTAAAATAGATCCAGTATGGACTTACCGGATCACCAAAAAGGATGTAAGAAGTTATATTCAGACTTAAACCGTTACTCAAGTACTAGACTCGGTGTCAGTCGAGGGTCAGAACAAAAACGACCAACATAACTCGAAGAGGTAGAAACCGACGTTTCTTATATTAGTTAGACTAAAATCATAACTGGTAGACCACTACAGGCACACATCTCAGTAGTGAACACAACAACTTTCTCCCACAAACGATACTGGTCACGTAAAAGACCCGTTTTGACAATTGGAAACGGGACGAAGTAAGACATGAGGTTCCGGTTTAAACGGACAATGAGGTCCATAAAGAAATGAAGGATAAAGACGTAAGGTCAAGAGATATTACCTTTCCTGTAGAAAACCCCCACAATCAAGATTTTCTAGAACATCCAGAAGAATCTTGATAAGTTGAAGAGGAAGAAACCGTAGTCACCAACTCCGATCTGAACCTAATGACACTATAATTTATCATAAGGAACCTTTACTCGGTTTGAGTAAGACCATAGAAACTCTAACGTGGTTTCTTGACATAAAAACTGAGAAGACAACAGATACTCAAGATGAGGTAAAGAAGATTCCTTAAGAACGAGTGTCATCATCTGTATACCGGTAAACTCAATTTAAACGGGTGAGGACAGGTAAAATCAACAAAGGATTTTACAGCTACAAGTGAGAACAGTAGAGGACAAGCTGGTGAAGGTCAAATGGTAAAAGTGCCTGGATTGTAAGGTCCAAGGATACGTTATAACAGGAAATGTCGTAGTTTGAAATGAAAGTGATGGTCTGTATAGGCATAGACCCACAACACAGGTGAAACCGAGTCGGAGAATTAAGGAAGATCTCGATAAAGAGACGAGAAGAGGTCATGTAAAATCCGTGGATGGTTGGACCCCTCCAGTAGAAAGTCACAGTATAGAAAAACGGAAAAGTATGACAACTACCCCAAGAGTTCCGTTTTTAAATAATTTCTGAAAAGTATTAGGATTTGACTTGAGATAGGAAAATTCAATCTTACGAATTGATGAAGAAAACGGAATAATAAAGGATAAATTAAGATTATTTTCTATTGATAAATAAAGTATGTACTTTTTGAGAGTTCTCAGATAATAGGAAAGATTATCAAATAGAACTCTAAGAAAACATAAATGACATATTTGAAAGTTCAACAGGATTTTGTACTTGATACAACAAAGGACTATAACGTTACATTGAATTAAAAACATACCTCTTCCTTTATCGTTGGGTGAGGTCATGAGAACGGACCTTTTAGGGTACTCTCCTCGGACCATCCGATGTCAGGTACCCCAGTGTCTCTCAATCTGTGTTAACTCTCTGAAGTGAAAGTGAAAGAAATTAAAACATTCAACATAGATTTGTTTCCCTTACGTTGTTAAAAGTCGAATCTCGAACGTGACCTATCTCCAATATCGAAAACGGTATATGACTCAAGTTCAATTTCGGTTTAAATGATGGGAATAAAGAACACTTAGTATACAATATCGTGAAATAAAGAGATAAGATTTGGAACCCAAAAAGGGAATGAAAGGATTTAAAGACGATTAAAAGGAAAGTCAACCCATATTAATCGATAAATTGAGTCAACGACTCCAAAAATTAAGAACTAAAATTAAAAGAGGTCACATGGACAAGAAAATAAGTATAGTAGTTGAGAAGAGTAATGAGGAGGAGAAGTATAAAACAAAGATTTACTAAAAATGTACAAACTTTTTCCCAGGATAAAATTAAAGAGACCCACGATTAGAAGAACATACAACAAGAACATAAGAGAAGAAATACCATTTTACAAACTGTAACTTTAAAAAAGACAATCGGATAGAAGACGATGAGGGATGTTAGGGTATCAGTAGGGTATTTGAAATTATGATATACAAGGAGGTCTCAATAAAGTAAAAACAGGATCGTCCACGAGTTACCTAAAGTTTTCCCTAAAATAAACAGGGAAATCTATAACGGAATATCTATATATTTGTTTCCCTTATGTTGTTAAAACTCAAGTCAGGAACGTGACTTACCTCTGATATCGAAAAAAGTGTATTGTTTAAGTTCGATTTCAGTTCAAAGGATGAGGTACGACTGGACATCCACTAATGAAAACGTAGGAGATAGGATCTCCCCCCTGATAACGGTCCGAAAGATATAGTGCGTCCATAGAGTAAAGATCTCAGACTTTACACACCCAGGTTTCTTTTTAAGAATGTCGGCGTTCTATTGGGTCTGTAGGTCAGTCAGTAATATAGAATAAAGACCTGGATAAAGAAAGGTTAACAGACAGTGTTAACACAGTTCAAGTAAGACTAAAACATGTAACTCTTAAAAGAAAAGTAATTTAAAAAAAGAAGATATAAATCCTCAAAAAAAGACAATAAAAATTAGGTCATAAAGACACCCATTTTCCTTCCGGTAATCCAAATAATGTAAAATAAAGTATGACGATTGAGTCTTTTTTTATTTTATCGTTCATAATACAACGTGAAACCCGAGTTCCTCCTTTTGTACTAAAACGTCGTAGTACCTGTAGTTCTGATCCACCGAAAACCTTTAATTTTTGTTAAACTATTAATGACACATCAAGAAACGTTCTATTTTGTTATTCTAAAAAAATTTTTTTCTAGTCTTAGTCAGTTCAACAACCTGTCTCTTATGTGAATTTTGTGTAACAGATTTAGACTTCTATCTTTGCGAATATAAGGGTATTCGTCAGTTCAGAGTCTTCTGAGGATAAAGACCGAGAAAAGAAAAGTCCTCTTATAAAAGGAAGTATAGGTGTATACCTTAAAATTGACGTGTTGGTTTTAGGTATATACAGACATGAACATCTTTAATTGAAAGCTTGAGGTGTAAAATAGTTCAAAGAACCGTCTTGAGCGAAATGTTCTTTGTGACAACGTTTGAGAAAACGGAAAGTACTTGACATTGTAAAACTTGGTACAAGTCAAATCAAGTCTTGGTGTATTTATCGTAGTAAAGAAAGTCTTAAAGAGTATTTACATGATCCTCTATGATGGAAATAAATAATTCTTATGATTCATGTAAAAAATTTCCATAAGAAGGGAATTAAGTTTAGGACTCTTGTCAACAATTTTTAGGATTTAGAACCTCAAACTAATATTGGTGTAAAATTATTTTTCCATTTGCGACCCTTTTCAACTCTCTAGAAGTGGATTAAGTAAAATATCACTTAGAATAATGAATTCTTCTAAACCGATGACTGGTTTAATTTACAGGGAATAAGGGAACGAAAATTTTCCTTCTTCAGAGTTTGATTAGACTGATTTCATGTTACTAAATCAGATGAAAATAAGATCAAGTCATGGCTTGTAACTTTTGATATCTATGTACTTATGTCTACGAAATAATTCTTCACTGTCTCTTCGTTTTTCTTTATATTCCGTTCCTTCTTACCCTTTCTTTCTCTCTCACGTAATGCGTCTCCGGGAAAGAAGTACTTCTTTGAGTTTGGAGGGGAGATAACGAACGTTGTAGCCATCTATCCGAGATCTCTTTTGTGGTACGAGGTTTGACTCTCCCTGAAACAGACAGACGAAGGTGGTAGAAGGTAACCAGTCGCAAACGGGTGTCCCTCAAGGTCAAACGTAGACTGTCCAGTCTACTACCTTGACGGGTCCACATGTACCCTTCGTACAGAGGAGTCGTCGTCGAACTTGACTCGTTTCCTAGTTCACGAGGTCTCTGTCCATTTGGTTATTAGATTTTGTCACACACACTCACTCACTTCAACGAGTCAGCACAGACTGAGAAACGTTGGGGTACCTGACATCGGATGTTCCGAGGAGACAGGTACCTTAAAAGGTCCGTTCTAATGACCTCACCCAACGGTAAAGGAAGAGGTCCCCTAGAAGGGCTGCGTCCCTAGTTTGGGTTCAGAGGACGTAACTCTGCGAAATGGTAGACTCAGTGGTCCCTTCAGGACGTATCTCCACATTTTATCGTGTAAGTATCAGACTGGTAAAAAAGAAGTAGTTTGTACGAACTCACAGTACACCGTGGTTCAAGGGAAAGAATTTAGGGAAGTCAAGGATAACAACCTAAAATTTGTCTGCACTCACTCTCTCCAGAAAGTAAGAGTCTTTCTGGTATCCAGTCAAACTTCGTATGTTATGACTTCCTCCAACTCGTAATTTTAATCTATGACTGGAAGATCAGAAGAATAGGTCAGAGTTCGGTACATCTCACATCACCGAGACCCGTTAACTAAGGTCACGACGTAGGGACCATTCGAATGGAACTTGAAAGTTTTCTCTAAATGCTAGTCATCTTTAACCTTAAAAGACGGGTTTTCCGTAAGTAAAAGTGGGATCTCAGTAGGAAAAATCAATATTTTTATAGAAGAATTTCGTATATTTGGATCCCTCTATTTATGACAACAATAAGTCAGTGAGTCAGAACAGGATGAGAAACACTGGGGTACCGGACGTCGTGTGGTCCGAAGGGACAGGAAGTGATAGAAGACCTCGGACGAGGTTGAGTACAGGTAAATCAATCATTTCGGTAGGTTGGAAGAGTAGGAGACAGTAGGGTAATAGGAGGACGGAAGTTAGAAAGGGTCATAGTCCCAGAAAAGTCACTCAACCAAAGAAGTGTAGTCCACCGGTTTTATAACCTCAAAGTCGAAGTCGTAGTCAGGAAGACTACTTACTTACAAGTCCCAATTAAAGGAAATCCTAACTGACCGACCTAGAGGAATGTCAGGTTCCCGGAGAGTTCTCAGAAGAGATTGTGGTGTCAAGTTTTAGTATCTAAGAACCCACAAGTCGAAGGAAATACCAAGTTGAGAGTGTAGGTATGTACTGATAACCTTTTTTGTTGCAAAATTGGTCTACCTGGAAACAACGGTTTCATTATAGAGACGAAAAATTATACGGCAGATCCAACCAGTATTGAAGAGAGGGTTCCTCTTTCACAGAAAATTAAAGTACTGAAGTCAGTGGTAGACGTCACTAAAACCTCGGGTTTTTTAATTTCAGACAGTGACAAAGGTAACAAAGGGGTAGATAAAGGGTACTTCACTACCCTGGCCTACGGTACTAGAAGTAATAGACTTACAACTCGAAATTCGGTTGAAAATGTGAGAGGTGAAAGTGAAAGTAGTTCTCCGAAAAATCAAGGAGAAGTGAAAGACGGTATTCCCACCACAGTAGACGTATAGACTCCAATTAACTATAAAGAGGACCGTTAGAACTAAGGTCGAACACGAAGGAGGTCGGGTCGTAAAGTGTTCTACATGAGACGTATATTCGATTTGTTCGTCCCACTGTTATTTGTCAGAACTACAAGAGGAGAGACTTAAAACTTGGTCAACCCAATTCTTCACTAAAATTAGTCATTTAATTTTGGTCATTTAATCTGATCATAAGAGAGACATTCATCAGGACATACTTTCTACAAGAGACTTGATATTAAATAAAATTGTGTAAAATGTACTTATCTAAAGTCTTCAGTGAAATTTTTTATCATTCAGTATCAACTCAGAGAGGAACCAAAGAAAATCCAAAATAGATTCCTAACGTTTTTATTTAAACAAATTTACAATATACAGGAAGGTAACACAAAACTTTCTCCTTAGTGTTTATCAAGGAGTGTGATCGAGGACTGAACGTCTTTATTTTTATGTATTTGGTCTACCGCGAGAAATGCATTTTCTGTCAAACATTTTCAGATCATTTATCTGATGTATGATCTCCTGATATAGAGTATCACATGTACATTCTATATTATATATGATATCTGTTCATACGGAAAAAACCCCCCTCCTAATCTTTACATTAGTCACGTTTTTCTTTTGTTCGTTCCCTTTTTATTTTACCGTTCGGTTATAGAACATGTTTGATTACATGAAACTTAACTCCTTGTACAATTGAGTTCGTGTACTTGAGTCCCTTGTGGTTTCAAAATTTTACTTTTATCTCATCCTTCTTTACGTAAAGTTTGACATAAAATACAAGGAAGAATAATTAGACCACTAAAAAGTGCCTAAAAATTTCAGTCCACTCAAGTCAATTCAAGTTAGCGAGTCAGCACAGACTGAGAAACACTGGGGTACTTAGCGTCGTGCGGTCCGGAGGAATGGGTAGTGGCAGAGGCCCTCAAGTGAGTCTAAGTGTAGGTAGCTCAGTCACTACGGTAGGTCGGTAGAGTAGGAGCCAGCAGGGGAAGAGGGGACGGGGGATAGGGAGGGTGGTAGTCTCAGAAAAGGTTACTCAGTTGAGAAGTATACTCCACCGGTTTTATGGCCTCAAAGTCGAAGTCGTAGTAAGGTAGGTTTCTTTAGGGTCCCGACTAGAGGAAGTCTTACCTGACCAACCTAGAGGAACGTCAGGCTCCCTGAGAGTTCTCAGAAGAGGTTGTGGTGTGAAGGTTTCGTAGTTAAGAAGTCACGAGACGGAAGAAGTGTCAGGTTGAGAGTGTAGGTAAGTACCGATGACCTTTTTGATATTGGAGCTGATCTGTCTGGAATCAGCCGTTTCATTACAGAGATGAAAAGTTATACGATAGATCCAACCAGTATTGCAAAGAAGGTTCCTCATTCGTAGAAAATTAAAGTACCGACGTCAGTGGTAGACGTCACTAAAACCCCGGGTTTTTTTATTTCAGACTGTACCAAAGGTGACAAAGGCGTACATAAAGGGTACTTCACCACCCTGGTCTACGGTACTAGAAGCAAAAGACTTACAACTCGAAATTCAGTTGAAAAAGTGAGAGGTGAAAGTGAAAGTAGTTCTCCGAAAAATCAAGGAGAAGTAAAAGACGGTATTCCCACCACAGTAGACGTATAGACTCCAATGACTACAAAGAGGACCGTTAGAACTAAGGTCGAACACGAAGAAGGTCAGGTCGCAAAGAGTACTACATCAGACGTATATTCAATTTATTCGTCCCACTGTTATATGTCGGAACTACATGAGGAAACGGATAAACCTTGATCAGACAACAAGGTACAGGTCAAGATTGACAACGAAGGATTGAACGTATACCCAAAGAGTTCTCCGTCCAGTCCACCAGACCATAAGGGTAGAGAAAGTCTTAAAAGGTGTCAAAGAACACTAGGTGTGTCAGTTTCCGAAACCGTATCAGTTATTTCGTCTTTATCTACAAAAAGACCTTGAGAGAACGAAAAAGGTACTAGGTCGTCTACAACCGTTAAACTAGAGACCAAGGAGACGGAAAGGATTTTGGTCGAACTTGTAGACTTTCAAGTACCAAGTGTATAACGACTTCGGACCGAACCTCTTAAAACTCGTAATGAAATGATCGTACACTCTCCTCACGTTAACATGTCATCAAAATCGTAAGAAACCGTAACGGAAAGAAACCCTAACCTTACTTTTGACTGGAAAAGACCAGGACACTGGTGACGACTCAAAAGGTTTAAACGACCGTATAACTCACGTCGTGAAAGTGTCGTAGTAGAAAGTCCTAAACTTTATCGAGATGACCTTAAGGTAGTGGAGGTGATCAAAACAAACATCGCTACGAAAGATTCCGGGTGAACTGAAGTGTAAGGTCCTACAGACCGAGATCTACTCACTAGTGTGGTAGTACTAATAGAACCAGTACTTCTATAAAAAACATGTCAAGAAGATACATAAGAGCGGCGGAGAAAAATTGTAGAAGACGGAGACAATCCAAGTATGGTAAAGACAGGAAATAGCTCGGGTAGAAACGTACTTCAACAGGGAACCACAGAGATTAAAAGAGCTTCTCTAGAGATCAAGAAGGGTAAGTCAACGAAAGGAGATAAAGAAAAGTAACTAGTGACTTCTTCCGAAAAAATAGAGAAGAACGATAAGAAACCTTGAGACGTAAGTCTACGAATATAGAAAGGAAAAGAGGAAACGAAAAGTGAAGAGAAGAAGAGTGTCGATAAACATTCCGGAAGAGTCTGTCGGGAAAACGAAAAAACGTAAAGAAAAGGTACCCCTACCAGAACTAGGAACAGAGGACATGTTACAGTGCTTAGAGGTAGATATCAAGTAGTCCGTGAGATAGATAGTTTAGATAAGGGAATTTAGACAAAGAGTGAAGGTGACATATTAGTATTCCCTAAACTAAATCCAGTATGAACTTACCAGATCACCAAAAAGGATGAAAGAAGAATTCAGACTTAAACGGTTATTCCACAAGTACTAGACTCGGTGTCAGTCGAGGGACAGTACAAAAACAACTGACATATCTCAAAGAGGTAGAAACCGACGTTTCTTATATTAGTTAGACTAAAGCCACAACTGGTAGACCACTACAGGTACACATCTCAGAAGAGAACACAACAACCTTCGCCCACAAACGATACTGGTCACGTAAAAGAACCGTTTTGAGATAATTAGAAACGGGACGAAGTAAGGGGTAGGGTTCCGGTTTAAACGGACAATGAGGTCCACAAAGAACTGAAGGATGAAAACATAAGGTCAGGGGATCTTACTTTTCCTGTAGAAAAAACCCACAATCAAGATTTTCAAGAACATCCAGGAGTATCTTGGTAAGTTGAAGTCGAAGTTTATTGAAACTTAAACAGAAACAGGTTGAAGTTATAAGATAAGAAAACCTTTAAACTTTAATAGGAGATTTACATATATACTCAGTTGGTACCGCTATACAGTGTGTAGCTAAACCGATAAAACATCATGGGTCGTTAAGTTTGTGATTAGATCTACAACGACGCCTCCATAAAACATCCGTACGAACTGTAAATGTTAGTCATCTGAACTTCAGTTCCTCTAACAGACGTTATTAGACCAACTCGGAGTTGGTCAGTAAATTTACTGGAAATCTCACACTGACTTCAAAGGATTTTTCTTCGTCAAAACGAAGAGTCGACGTAAGAAATTGGACGAATATTTAAAGGTCGGACAGGAGACCGGATACCTACAGTCCGAACGGGTCGGTCTAGGGTGTTAGTACATTCGGTTAAGGAACCTTTTTTTAGGCACAGATACACTTTCGTTTTCGATGAGTCAGTACAGACTGAGAAACGCTGGGGCACCTAATATGTCAGGTACCCTAAGAGGTCCGGTCCTACGATTTAAACCAACGACAAGGGAAGAGGTCCCCTAGAAGGGTTGGGTCCCTGGTTTGGGTCCAGAGGACGTAACGACCACCTAAGAAATACTCGACTAGGGGGTCCCTTCGGTCTCTTATGACCTCATCCATCGGATAGGGAAGAGGTCCCATAGAAAAGACTGGGTCCTTAGTTTGGTCCCAGAGGAGTAACGTCGACACAAGAAATGGTAGACTCGATGGTCCCTTCAGGTACACAGACACACATAAAGACAAAAAGACCATCTTGAGAGTGACTATATTGGAAGTTTGAAACTGACAGTTTGTGTCATTAGTTTTAATACTTGTTTTATTAGTCATGAAATTATAGTCATTACTTAAACTAAATTTCACCGTGTTTAGGAGTTTTGGTTTCTCCGACAAACCTAACAAGAGGAACTAATACTTAGTTGATACAAGACTTTCAGACTGTAACGATATCTTTCCACCAAAATATATACTCGGATATAAATCTCCAAATGGAGTAAAAGACTTATCAAAGAGCTAAGTATAAGAATCCTCAAACAAACAGTCGTGTATGGAAGTGTCAACGTTCGTACATCTAGTATCCACTATTAAAATCCATCTGTTCATTACTCGAGTACAACCTTATTTTTTAACAGTAGTCGTTGTTTTTACAAGAGTTAAAAACATGTTAATACTTAACGAATGAAAGTGTGCTTTACAAAGTTTATGAAAGTCATTTTATTGAGTAAGTAAATCGTACGAGGTAAAAGTTTATACGAGAGTCAGAAACAAAAGAAATAAAGTTTTGTAAGTCCGTTAAGAGAGTTTTTTTTTATGTCTAAAAAAAAACGATTAGATTGTTTGTCACGATGGGTTAACTGTAATGTGTGTCACTTTGTTTTATAAAACTCACTTGTAAGTAAAGACATATATATCTAAATCATAGTGAAGAATTTTACGTCCATTACCCTTTCGTTTTTAATTCTTCTACTTCTACCTTATTCACCTTAGCGTCTCAGTCTTGGTCGAGAGTGTGATCTCAACGGTGAAACCGTGAACGATTAGTTCCACGTAGGTACATTTGTGACTTTCTGGTTTCCGTTGGTTCTTCGTCTCCTGAACTGGAGTGAGTAAGAGGTCTCTGTAAACGGGAAGTTTTGGGAGAAGGGACTGAAGGTTCTGACCTTCCTGATATCGGACTCTTCCACCTCCTGAACTATTCGGGGAGGTAAGGTTATATGTCGACTCGGAGTGTTTACCTTTTCTGGGACTACGACCCCTTCTAACTTCCGTCCTCCTCTTCCCCTGTTCTCACCTAATCTACCAACCTGTCATGGTGACTAAGTTACCTGTACTCAAACTCATTTGAGACCCTCAACCACTACCCGTCCCTTCGGATCACACGACTTCAGGTACCCATCGTTTCTCAGTCTGTGTTGACTCACTGATTTGACTTGTGTTTCCCTTCTCTTACGGAAACGTAATCTATACTTTAACATTGCTCACTTGATTAAAGTCACTACTTTTTCACTGTCTTCACAATGTCTTAATCAAAAGAGATGGTCCACGAATCCTGTGTTCGGTCTTTCCCTCTGAACTGTGTCATCTAAACTCTCGTCACTAACTTTGTTTTTAATTTTTTTGTGAGGTACGAACATAGAGGTTTCATTGACTCTACAAAGCATTCAGTTAACCAATATCTAAGCAATAATGATAAGATTTTTTTATGACACAACATTATACCAATTACACGAATTTGTGTCTCAGGTTTTTGTAATCCTTTAACACCAATGTCAATAAACTTTATTTATCCGAATCTATCTTCCAATCTAACTTTATATAAACAAGAATTTCTTAAACACAAACGTCCCAAACGTCCCAAATATACAGTTAAAAAAAAAAGAAAAGAGGTAACTAGTAAATAAGTTAACAGTTGATTTTTTTTTTTTCCAATATGTTGGACTTTCAACTCTTAATACAAAATAAGTCACCCGTTTTTACTCCTGATTTCGGGTCGTAGAGTCAATAGAGAATATTGACGAGACTTCTCCATTCTCTTTTTCGTTCGAGGTATCCTCCAAAACGTTGTTTCTGTTCCATCAACCTTGAATTTTTCTAATAACAATTAATTTCTTTTGGTCTGTAGAGTTCAATTACTTAAATCGTGAGAAGACAACCCCTTCTACGTTCGTAGATCTGAGTGACTTTAGTAAGGAAACAAACGTGGAGTCGATAGACCCCGGTCATAGGACGTGAAAGAGTGGGACTCTTAGGAGTACTACGGAATAAACCCCACCATTCCTTGACCGACGATCTACCATCCGTAGGACAAAGGTAGGACTCAAGAGAGTCCCGAGTGACAACCCGTCGACATTACACTATTAATCTACCGACATTGTGGAAAACAAATGACTACAACCGTCCGTTGTATAAAGTAACTGTGACATTTCGTAACACAACAAAATATTTAATTTGTATTAAAACATTTATTATTACAATTGGATTTTACAATTAGGATAGAGAGTGGACTCAAAAGTAGATTGATGGTATTTTAGAAATAGGAGGGGAGACATTCATTAAGTCTAAGGAATAAGGTGAAGAGTAAAGGGCAAGTCGGAAGTTGGGAACGGAAGTGGAAATGTTTTTATGTCTTGGATAAGAAGGATTCTATTTTTGAGAATGGAGGAGTTTAAGTAGAGTACGTCAGTATTCTCACTCCAAAAACTTTGTGGTTGACTAGTATAGGTGAGAGAAAGTTTTAAACAATTATCGAGAGGTAAAGGGTGTGTTACTTCTTAAATCGAAACACAAACGTTACTTCTTAAAAAAAAAATTATAAGTCTCATACCAGAGAGAACGAGGGTTAAAGAAAAGGTAAGAGTCAGGGAAAGTAGACAAACGATGACCGAGAGGTTAGAGTGGAGAGTGGAGAAGAAAGAAGTTTCAAACGTCAGTTTATTATGATCAGACTAATACCAATGAAAGTTTGTAATAGTTGGGGAAACGAGAAAAAAGGGTACTAGTATTTTACAAGGGAGGATGACGATTCTCACGGTGGTGGAAACAAAAGGGAGGTCACTCTAAAGATGAAAGAATAACTCATAACTTGAGTAGGTCCTTGTCTTATTCAACAAGACTCAGAGTCACATAATTCACAAAATTCACAAGAAACAAACACGAGGGTAAAGGAGTAATTTCAATAATGTCTTTATATTAAAAATAGATACACGATGGAACCTGATACTAGTCAAAATGTCCTCTCTACAATATGAGTAGAAACTATAGGTCACAAATCTTATAACTGACTGTATACTTTGTTAAAACTATGAGAAAATCTTTCTTAACGTAGTGATTTATTGTAAACATTCTAAGTAGATAAGTTTGAATGATATGTAAATGAATTCTTATGATAATGTATCTAGTTTAGAAATAAGTTTTTATATAGTGTTATTTAAACCGATCTACTAGACAATGTGTGTTTCCTTTTGTGTCTGACTAACATTGTATAGAAGTACATGTTGTGATCTTTAGTAATTCTTTCCTTTACTACATAAACAATACTAGGGAATCCACCGAACTCAACCAGGGTGTGTGTTCAAGAAAGATGTAGGGCTCCGTACTAAACAACTGTACTTCGGTTCTATTCAGTGCAAAGCGGTAGAAAAGAATAGAAACGCCGTCAGGTAAAGACTGTACCATTCAAGAGGAGAAGGGAAGATAATCTTCTATCTAGTTACCTCTACGGAATTAATGTCTTCCCCAAATGGTACCCCCGAAAGAGAGAAGTGTACCCGCACTCACACTCACGTGAGGTCCTCTACCACTTCCTGACCGTACGACGTCAGGTACCCCAGTGTTTTTTAGCCTGTGTTGACCCACTGACTTGTCGTTGGTTGGTAGAGTCTATCATTAAGATAGAAAACGTATAAACTAGTAATAAAAGAAGAGAGAAATGGTTTTGTGTAAAACTCATCAATGGTTGCAAACACTTACATATTATTTCAGAAGAGACGATTAGTGACATTCCAGAATAACGAAGGGAGGTACTAAGGGACATCGTAAAAAAGGGAACATCAATGATTTCAAACACTTACATATGTAAGAAGATACCAATAGTGACATTCCAGAATAACGAAGGGAGGTACTAAAGGACATCGTAAAAAAGGGATATGATAAGTGAAAAGGTACATTAAGAAAGAAGTTGACTATTGTTTACTACACACCAGATAGAGGTTTATACTATATTTTACACTTCAAATCAGCGAGTAAGTACAGGTTGAAAGACACTGGGGGTACCTGATATAGGGTAGTCCGAGGCGACAGGTACCGTAAGAGGTCGTTCTCATGACCTCACCCAACGGTCAGGGAAGAGGTCCCAGAAGACCTAGGTCCCTAGTTTGGGTCCAGAGTGTGTAACGTCCGTCTAAGAAATGACAGATTCGGTGGTACCTTCGGGTTTATATATTACATTCGACCGTACAATTGTTCACCTATGATAGAGTCGTAGTCAAAAGGGTTCGGACTCTGTTCCCTCGTATGAGACTGTGGAATAAACCCCTTCATTAATATTCCCTGTTTTCACCTCTTGACCCTTTGTACTTTGGTCCTTTCTGACGGTTAAGTTCCGATTTACCAATGACGAGACCTGCTACCCCTTGACTAAGGTGACCCCTGAGAGAATCCTCGATACATTTCATCAGGAATCTTAGTAAGTGGAATCAATACCTAAGTCCCGCATGAATAGGTAACTGGAGGGGGAGGAGTTACCGGTTTCCAAACGGTATGAAGGACCAAATAGAATGGAGTCTTACCACTCACCTAGGGACGTCTGTGGGTACACCTCCGGTGTCTCTTAAGGGTGTGGTTTCACTCTTTATACGCTACGAAGATTCCGTATCATAAAGTCCAACATGACGTACCACCACCATGTGATTCGGTTCTCATTTTCTACCAAATCTCTTCCGGCCAGAGGTATCACGTACTCCTCCCTGTCCCTTTCGTAACCTCTACCCCACTAGTAGTTCACCGTGTTCTATGACCGAAGTCGGAGTTACTTAATGATGTCATGTCTTACTTTACGAAACCGTTTCAGTTACTTATATTTCCTCTCTAAAAAGGTAAAGGGAAGAAGCCGTAGAATGAATGTCCTTATTAAAGTAAGACCGAGACGAATTACTCAAAATACTGGGACCCGTTCACTTGTGAAACCGACCTGAGGTTAAAGAAGTAAATACTTTACTCTACTAGTAACTCGAGACGACGTCGACAATGAAATACTAAGATACTTAGATGTAGAAGTATCATGTGATTTCGGATTTTAGGATGATAGAAAGGTCTTTATACACACACAATCAGTGAGTCAGTAAAGGTTGAGAAACGTAGGGGTACCTGACATCGGGTGGTCCGAGGAAACAGGTACCCTAAGAGGTCCGTTCTTATGACCTCACCCCACGGTAAAGGAAGAGGTTTATACGTGTAAGTATAATGACACGTAATGAGAGGAAGATATAAGAGACGATCTTAAAGAGGTCCCGATCCTCTAGGGTGATTCCAAGTAAAACCAAAGAGGACAAGACATGTGACTATTACTAAACATTTAACGAAACCTCAAAGGATTTATAAATATGTTCTTTTTTTTAGATATTTCTTACATCGGAACTTCTTATATCAATTGCAACTGAAGTACTTTTAGAATCATATATGGGTACCTTTACCACTGAATATTGACGTGTGATTTACCATTTAAAGGACCCACAAAGGTGATTCTACTGTTTTTTGTTGATTTGAGACTTGAATAAGGGTACCGTAGATCTGATCCCCAGGGGTTGGAAACCAAGTACCTAACCATAGTTAGACACCAGACAATCCTTGACCCAGTGTGTCGTCCTCCACTCGTCGTCCGTTTGGACTTTGGTAAGGGAGTGGGGTCGGGTACCTTTTTAATAGAAGGTATTCTGATCAGGGACCACGGTTTTTCCAACCCCTGACGACGAGATCTGTTGCCTGTTAGACTGTGTACTTAATACGAAGGAGTAGAGGTAGGTCCAAGGGGGAAGAGAGGATCAAGTTCTTTGTGACCGAACGAAAGACGAAGAATGGTCAAAATCGAGTGGAGACTGAGTCATAGAACGGTAAACACAAGAAGGACGTACCTGAAGAGACAGGAAGACATAGAAGAGGAACAGTAAGTAGAGAGTCTCGTTTATAGTAGGAGTTCTCTTCGGACAGAACGGGTATGTCAGTTTTAAGTGAGGGCATTGAGACATAAATAAACGAAATAAAAACGAAGGGGTTTGATGATGGTACTCTAAAAAACCAATAGATCAAATATAAACCCGAAGGGACTACTGAGTCACCATCTCTTAGACGGATGTGATGTCCTCTATACCTAAGTTAGGGATCCAGTTCTTCTAAGGGACCTCTTCCTTTACCGTTGGGTGAGGTCATAAGAACGGACTTTTTAGGGTCCCTGTCTCCTCGGACGGTTCGATGTCAGGTACCACAGTATTTTCTCAACTTAAGCTGAATCGTTGATTTGTTTTTGTTTAAATATGAATCAATACATAAATACACAACAGACAGAGATTATTTCTCATCAGAAGGAATCTAACATAGGGGACAAAGATCCTCTTATAGACCTTGTATTAGTTAAGTTCTATTTATAAACAACCGGTTTATTTACTAACGACTCGTCAGGTACCAGTTGTAAGTTTGTTTTCTCTTGTTTGTAACTTGAACTTTGATCTTAAGAATTCAACAAAGACTATACTCCAATATATTAGACTCTTATTATTGTCCATAGGACATAACGTGTCCAACCACGAATTACAAAGTTGAAATACAAATTAATAGACTGTGAAAGGAAATTTTTTATAAGATATTCTTACGTAAGTACGTAACTAATAAAGTACGAAATACGAATACCAAACTTAAGGTCGGAGTAATATATAATCAACACTGTTGAACAGGTTCAACAAATCGATGGTATACGGAGTCAAAGGAGTGGATGTTTTGTTACTACTACTGTCATGGGTTAAGTACATAATATATACCTCACGAATCTTTCATGGATTGTGTCAAAATCGATGATAAAAAAAAGTAAGATAGTAAATCATTTGTAAAGTTATGAAAGGATAAACAAATAATCAAAAATTGTGCGTCACTTTCTTAGGTGAACAAAAAGATGGTAGAATCACGACGAAATACTTATTTAAATAAAACGTGTTAATATCTTAATTAAGAGAGTTAAATGAATTATACACATAAATTTTGTAAACTACTTTTGCTAGGGGAAATATTACTAGTGACCAGAAGTACTTATCACCCCTTTTTTAGTGTAGATGAAAAAGTTCAGTTAAAAGAAAAGTAAATTTGTATTGTATGAAGGTTTTTTCAAGTAAAATAACGTGATATTAGATAAATAATATTAAGTTTTATTTTAAAACTCTTTTCGTCAATGACTTTAATTACTTTTTCTAAACACATATATATTGACGTTAACTACACATAAACAACAAAAAGGTCTTCTAAACATTGAAATTTTTATGTCATTTAATTTGTAAAAAGTCTTATCAAGAATATTAAATTTTATCAAATATAGTTTTCACTTCAAATATGGTTTTTATCAAATATGGTTTTTACTTCACTTTTATAATAAGTATTTAATATCAAATATAGATAAAAAGGTCAATATCAGTCTTCACAATTAAAGAATGATTCTTGAAGTATACGAAGTAAAAGATTATTATCTTTATATTTACTTTGAGGTTTCTACAAGAGGATTTATATAAAATTTTAACTTGTTTGTATTAAGGAAATAAATAAACGTCAATCGGTAGAGAAGATAAAGGACCTTTCTATTTAGATTTAGAAATAGTAATCGGGGTTCAGGGGTCCATATGTGGACGTACCTGTAAGTGAACGTGTATTTTATCCTGGTAGTCTATACTTGGAAAACTAAAGGGAGACGGAGGTCAGTATTTCTAGAGAAGTAAGTGAATATAAGTGAAAGACAAAAGACACTTTCTAGTTTTTTTCCTGGGGTAAAAGTTCAAGTTACGGAACCAGGGGAATGAACGACCTCATCTCATAATCTACATGTACTAAATCTACTATTTGGACTTATACTTAGGGTCAAGACAATGAATTATTGGTACCTTGTTACCAATAATGTTAAAAGACTTACGGAAAACAAAGAGAAAAGATTTCATCTATCATTCGCGATGAAACAACTTACTACTATAATTTGTAATATTTAATACACAATTCGTTGGTCATTACATGTGTACAACAAATCAACGATTCAGCACTAGTTGAGAAAACGTTGGGGTACCTGATATCGGGAGGTCCGAGACCACAGGTACCCTAAAGGGTCCGAATTTATGACCTTACGCAACGGTAAAGGAAGTGGTCCCCTAGAAGGATCGGATCCTTAGTTTGAGTATAGAGGGAGTAACCGTTCGTCTAAGAAATGGTGACTCGTTGGTCCCTTCGTGTATGTTCTGGATATTTTCAAATAAAAGAAGGAGACGAAGAAAAAGGAGAAAATTTGGACGTTGAACAGTTTGAAGTTAACACATACAACTGTGTTTTCTAAAAGAAAGGAAAGTAGGGAAAGATTGTAGAGTAAAAGAATAAAAATAGAACAGAAATAGGTTTATTCTGAAGGGACCACCGAGTCTACCACTTCGCCGACAGTGTTACGTTCTCTGTGTCCAAGCTAGGGACTCAACCCTTCTAGGGGACCTCTTCCTTTACCGTTAGGTTAGGTGAGGTTCTGATAACGGACCTTTTAGGGTACCTGTCTCCTCGGACCATCCGATGTCAGGTACCTCAGCGTTTCTCTGTCTGTCTTGACTCGCTGAAGTGAAAGTGAAAGTGAAATAGGTTTAGTGGTGGTGAAATAGGTGAAATAAGTGAAAGTGAAAGTGAAATAGGTTTAGTGGTGGTGGTGAAAACCTAAGATTTGAAGGAGAGATGAATGTCGGTTTAAAGAGATTTTAAAAGAGAACAGAAGTAAAGGAGTTAAAGGATACGTAGGAAGATCGAGGACATTTGACCGAACTTACGGTAGTACAATAATTTTGAAGAGAGACGTTCTAATTGTTCTTAGTGAACGATTAACATAATAAAAGAAATTCAAGGAAGACGAAGAATATCGGGAACTTTAAGAGTGGAAAATACCGAAACCACTGTACTACGATAAAAGAGGAAGAGAGATTCACTCAGAGGAATAAGATCAAGGAGAATGTATGTACATTAAGGAGAAAAAATAACTAGTAATAGGTTTTATGATGGTTTCTACAATTGTAAGATTTTGTGTTTTGAATTTTTATTAATATTTGAAATTATTAACATTCAAGTAATCATCAGATTAATATATAAAGTAATGTCAGGGATCACACACCCTTTGGTGAGAGTGGTGATACTCAGTTGTATCAAATACGTCAGGATCGATACCGTTAATCTCTTCCTTTTTCTTTATTTTCCTTAGGTTTAGTCTTTTCTTCTTCGTTTGAGAGTGGAACTTCTACTGTCCTATGATATGTATCCTTTGGGTTTTCTTTGATAGTCTTTTAATGATCTCGATTAGTAACGTAAATCGTTTCAGTATGTTATGTTCCAGTTGTATGTCTTTAGTGAACGTAAGGATATGTGATCGTTACTTTTGAGTCTTTCTCTTTAATTCCTTAGTTAGGGTAAGTGTTAACGTTATTTTTCTTAATTTTTAGATCCTTATTCGGATGAATTCCTCTGTTTTCTTGACATATACCTTTTAATATTCTGTGACTACTTTCTTTAGTTTCTACTGTATTTGTCTACCTCTCTATAAGGTACAAGGACGTGTCCTTCTTAGTTATAGTACTTTTACTGATATGATGGTTTAAGTTAGATGTCTAAGTTACGTTAGGGATAGTTCAATGGTTACTGTAAAAAGTGTCTTGATCTTGTTTTTTTAAGTGTTAAGTATATCATTTTGTTTTCTGAGGTTTATCGGTTTCGTCAGAATGTTTTTTACCTAGACCTCC
Organism: Capra ibex; assembly: GCA_006410555.1. NCBI lineage: Eukaryota > Metazoa > Chordata > Mammalia > Artiodactyla > Bovidae > Capra > Capra ibex. The sequence continues at coordinate 25,513,044 of SJYO01035988.1, read as the reverse complement.
TTAGTTGTAAGGAATGAAGTCTTATGTGTTTTTTCGATATCTGTACTTCTGTTATGTCATGACCGTGTTTTTGTCTTTATATCTGGTTACCTTGTTCTATCTCTCGGGTCTCTATTTGGGTACGTGGACACCCATGGAATAAGAATTGTTTCCTCTGTTCTTATATATTACCCCTTTTCTGACGGAAAAGTTATTCACCACGACCCTTTTGATCTGACGATGTATATTTTCTCTTTAATCTTGTGAAGAATTGTGGTACGTGTTTCTATTTGAGTTTTACCTAATTTCTGGATTTACATTCTAGTCTCTGATATTTTGAGTATTTCCTTTTATATCCATCTTATGAGTCACTAGATTTAGTTTTGTTCTAGAATACTGGGTGGAGGATTTCATTACCTTTGTTTTTGTTTTTATTTGTTTACCCTGGATTAATTTTAATTTTTGAAAATGTGTCGTTTCCTTTGTTGTTCGTTCCACTTTTCTGCTGGGGGTCTTACCCTCTTTTATTATCGTTTCCTTTCTTGACTGTTTCTTAATTAAAGGTTTTATATATTCGTCGAGTATGTTGAGTTGTGGTCTTTTTGTTTGTTAGGTTTGTTTTTCACCCTTTTTTCTGGATTTGTCTGGAGAGAGGTTTCTTCTGTATGTCTACCGATTGTTTGTGTACGTTTCTACGATCTGTAGTGAGTAATAATCTCTTTGCGTTTAGTTTTGATGTTACTCTACAGTGGAGTGTGGTCAGTCTTACCGGCAACAGTTTTCAGATGTTTGTTATTTACGACCTCTCCCACACCTCTTTTCCCTTGGGAGAACGGAACGACTACCCTTACACTTAACTGTGTGGTTGATACCTTGTACCATACCTCTAAGGAATTTTTTTTTTTTTTTTTGATCCTTATTTTGGTGGTATACTGAGTCGTTAGGGTGAGGATCCGTACATAGGACTCCTTTGGTTTCAACTTTCTCTACGTACATGGGGTTACAAGTGACACCGTAATAAATGTTGTCGATCTTGTACCGTCGTTGGATCTACAGGTAGTTGTCTACTTACCTCTTTCTTCAACACCATGTATATGTGTCACCTTATAATGAGTCGGTATTTTTCCTTGTGTAAACTCAGTCAAGACTCCACCTACTTGGATCTTGGATAATATTCGGTCTTTCTCTTTATATTTATAACATAAGATTGTGTATATATACCTTAGATCTTTCTACCATGTCTACTTAAATAAAAGTCCCTTCGTTACCTCTTTGTCTGTATCTCTTGTCCGAATACCTATGTCCCCCTCCCCTCCCCTCCTCTGTCATTCTACACACCTCTCTCATTATACCTTTGAATGTTACGGTATACATTTTATCTACCGGTTACCCTTAAACGACATACAGAGTCCCTTGAGTTTGTCCCCGAGACATTGTTAGATCTTCCCACCCTATCCCTCTCTCTACCCTCCTTATAAGTCTTCCCTCCCCTTTACCCACATGGATACCGACTAACTACCCGCTCCTGTCTCTTTCATGAAGTAGATCAGACATTGAGGAAGTACTCTTCAAGTTCTAATACTAATGGTAATTCTTAGAATAGAGGAATTGGAGGGGAAGTAGGGAATTTTACTTCCTTTGGTATCGATGAATTTTTTTAATGAATTTTCTTCAGTAATTCTATTTTAAATATTTAGTCAGTCTCTGTTTCAAACTTGATGTATGCTACTTTGTTGTAATACCTACTGTCATCTAAAGAATAACCTTTGTTTCATTTGGTCTTCTGTCATTTCGTTTCAGAATTTTGGTAACTTTCTTTTTTTTTCAGTTGTTTTTAATTTTAAGTTTTGGTTTCCGTTTTATGAAAAGATTTGATTCTTTTCGACTTTCTTAAGTAGTAGTCGTCTGGATGTAGTATTGTATAAGACTTCTTTCAGGAAGTTATCTGTCCTTTTACTGTCTTCGACTTTTAGAATTATATGACGTTCTTTACCTCTCATATCCTTTACTATTTACTTGTTCATTTATCTTTTCTACAAAAAGAGTACGTAATTTAGTAAAATTTACCATTGGCTAACAAATTCCGTTTTCATTATTATGTGCCACCATAAACATTGTAAACAGTCTTCATTTGGTATACTGGTTTTTACGTGTTTCCTGTCCTTCACTCTTTATCTTTATACCTAAACTTGTTTATAAAATAATCTCATCTATGTATCTTCCATTCATTTGTGTACTATTCGACAAGTTATCGTAATCAGTGATCCCTTTATGTTTAAATTTGGTATTCCTCTATGGTGAGTTGAGTATACACTTACCGAGTTTATTTACTTACTGGTATGGTTCACAACTGTTCCTACGTCTCGTTGACCTTGACGATTATCCTGAGATTTTACCATGTTGGTGAAACTCGGTATTCAACTGTCTGAAGATTGTGACTTATTTACGAATAGTACACTGGGTCGGTAGGAAGAGGGTTCATAAAAGGGTTCTCTTTACTTTCGTATATTGTTATATAAAGATGTACTGACAAGGATTGTCGAAACGTTATCGAGTTTTGACCTCAATTGGGTATATAGGTAAGTATCAACCTAGTTATTTGTTTAACACTATATACGAATGTTATTTTATGACGAGTAGTTATTTTTCTTACTTGATACCTAGATAAAGTTTTATGTCTACTTAAGGGTGGATAAATGTAAATCACTTTCTTCTGTGTAATTCTTTTCAAGTTAAAATACTAGGATGAACATTTTGTAAGATTTTGAATGTACTTTTAGAGATCACTGTCTTTACTTAGTCATCAAAGGACCTTCCCTTGTACCTATAACGTGCTCACTTTTTGACATTTTCCCCGTACTCCTTTAAAAATCTCTACTAACTATACAAGTAATAGAAATAACGAAACAGACAGAGTAGTTACAGATAGGTAGAGATAGGTACAGTTTACATAGTTTAACATGTAAGATTTATATATAACTATATTATCAAAGTCAAGTCAAGTCATCGAGTCAGCACAGGCTGAGAAACACTGGGGTACTTAACGTCGTGCGGTCCGGAGGGACAGGTAGTGGTAGAGGGCCTCAAATGAGTCTGAGTGTAGGTAGCTCAGGCACTACGGTAGGTCGGTAGAGTAGGAGACAGTAGGGGAAGAGGAGGACGGGGGTTAGGAAGGGTCGTAGTCTCAGAAAAGGTTACTCCGTTGAGAAGCGTACTCCACCGGTTTCATGACCTCAAAGTCGAAATCGTAGTAAGGAAGGTTTCTTGTGGGTCCCGACTAGAGGAAGTCTTGCCTGACCAACCTAGAGGAACGTCAGGTTCCCTGAGAGTTCTCCGAAGAGGTTGTGGTGTCAAGTTTTCGTAGTTAAGGAGACGTGAGTCGGAAGAAGTGTCAGGTTGAGTGTAGGTATGTACTGATGACCTTTTTGTTCTCGGAACTGATCTGCCTGGAATCAGTCGTTTCATTACAGAGACGAAAACTTATACGACAGATCCAACCAGTATTGAAAAGAAGGTTCCTCATTCGTAGAAAATTAAAGTACCGACGTCAGTGGTAGACGTCACTAAAACCTCGGAGGTTTTTATGTCAGACTGTGACAAAGGTGACAAAGGGGTAGATAAAGGGTACTTCACTACCCTGGCCTACGGTCAAATAGTATATAATTAATGTGGAGGTTATTTGGACAGTCAAAAAATTTTGAAGTTATAGGTACAAGAAGTCGTACAATGTCTTCTGTGACAGAATGTACGTATCGGAATTAAAGATGAAAGGTAAACGTACGTAAGATAGGAAGTCAGTGCACCAAAGTGATAGATGATACGGGATTCTTGTTAGAGTATGGTGATACTGAGTTAAAGGCCTGGAAGAAGGATTTCGGCTGAAACAAGAAATCGATCTCTTATGGATTAAAAGGAAGTTCCATGTTAAGTTTTCGGGAACTGAAACTTTATTTTGGTTTTGTTGTTTTTATTCCGTTGTGATACACAACAAGGACACAATAAGTCAACTGTATATCACTCACTTTTTAGAATTACATCTTTGGTCATCTTCAGTTAGTTTAGTTATTGGTTCAAAGTTACTAAGAAATGAGACCTTAATTATTTCCGTTCTTTCTATAACCAACTCTTACTAATTAAGTGGTGATCCTTACTTACTAATATTATCATATGACTTCTTAAATGACTTATAACTCAATAATAATATGACACCGGTGATAGTTACGTAAAAGAGTTACGTCCTTACTCTGTGACGTAACTCTGTGACGTCCTTACACAGTGACGTCACTGCGTCAAAATAATATACGTAATATGTTTATTTGACTCTGAATCATTAATTTAATTCCGAAGGGACCACCGAGTCTGTCATTTCTTAGATAGACGTTACGTCCTCTGGGGTCCAAGTTAGGCACCTAGTTTTTCTAGGAGACCTTTTCCTTTATCGTTGGGTGAGGTCATAAAAACAGACCTCTTACGGTATTTGTTTCCTCGGACAGTCCGACTTCAGGTACCCTAGGACTGATGGAGAAAGTGAAAATGAAAGGGTTTCAGAGTTTCCAGTACTTGACTTTTCGTCCCTAAACTTGGAGTCATCTTCCGCTACCGTGGGGTGGGGTCATGAGAACGGACCTTTTGGGGTACCTACCTCCTCAGACCCACCCGACATCAGGTACCTCAGCGATTCTCAGCCTGTGCTGACTCGCTGAAGGGAAAGTGAAAAGTGAAAGTACGTAACCTCTTCCTTTACCGTTGGGTGAGGTCACAAGAACGGACCTCTTAGGGTCCCTGTCCCACAGACCACCCGACGTCAGACCCCAGCGTGCCTCAGCCTGTGTTGATTTCGCTGAATCGTCGTCGTCGTCGTCGTCAGGTTTAAGTCTCTACAAAGAATAAGAGTAGTGGGACGGTAAGTAGATATGTTACCTAATATTGATCGTGTGTCACCAAGAATATCCTTAAAGATTTTGGTGAAGTGACTACTTAAATAGATCAACATCAATTCATTTTACAGAGAAAAAAGGGGTATCTAGGACAATTAAAGGGTAAGTATTACAGGATTTGTAAAAAGAAGAGGGAATATTTATTGACTGTCTTACTTGATCAAAATCACGAACCCGACGATTTGATTAAAGTGTCTTGAAATATAGATACAGACGAGTTTTAGGTCTAGGATTTTGAGTAGAACGTAGTTGCCGTAAATGTAACAAAGTTTATAGGGACTGAGATCAACAATGACGTTGAGATATTACTTAGATATATTACGACTCAGATATATTTGAGTTGATATATTGACTCAGATATATTACGAAGAGGACGGTATACGGAGCACAGTCAACGAAGGTTCTACCACAAACAGAGTCAAATAGACATGACAGAAGTCACTATGATCATCCCCACCCCCCATAACATACCACTCGGGATTGATAATGTCTTTTCTTTGTAGAAGGTCTAATTCAAAGTGATCTAATTCAGAGGAGGCAACCTCTCTTTATTAAATAAGAACCAGTGAATGACGTATTATAAAAGTTTATAAACGGAATCGAGAATTGTCGAAAAGTATAGTCCCGAATGTATCAATATAGTGTAAAAGGGACGTGATAAAGACTAGTGTGAACCAATCTTAACGGTAGATGGGGGAGACATAAAGGGACCGTGAAACGGATAACGTCACAATATTTTGAGACGGACAGTCTCAGACGATCTGGTACTTAATGAGGGTCCCATACTGGTACAGGACAAAGAAAGTATACTTTTTCCGTAGTCCCTGAAGAGTCAGGAATGGAATAATCTTCTGAATCGTCGTAAACTGTGTTAACTGAGAGGAATAAGGAACTTAGGGAAGGAAGCACACTGTCGGTCCAGTGGTGGGAGGGAATCGTAAGGATCCGGACACGACCAGGGACAAAGAGACAGAGAAAGACCGCTTCCACTTACTAGGGGGTCCCCCAGTACATCTCGACCAACACGGTAACCTACACCGTCGGGACAGGGGTCTCGGTCGGCAAACTCGTAAATACAAGATAGGTGAAGTCAAGAACAACAAAAAAAAAAGAGATAGAGTAGGTAAAGACACCGAAATTTTTGGCAGAGTTTCGACTGTTTGGAGTTTAATTATAAAGGTCGTGTCTGGAGAGGTACTTGGGGTAGGAGAATGTAGATAGACGGATAAACTGTAAAGGTGTAGAGTATCGATAGGTTCAGGATTGAACAGGATTTAACTCGGGACTCAGAAGGAACGAGGGTTTAGAGGATTATACCCGAAAGTGTAAAACCATTCCTGTCAACGTAGGGAAGACAACGAGTCCCATTTTGGGGACCTGAGTGAAGACTGATCCGAGTAAACAGAGGATATTTTATCTACTAGGTAATTGTTTAGGAGAGTATAGAGAAAAGTCATAAAATAATGATAACTTTAGTATAATATAGATATATAATTTATATGTGTAAATTATATATAATTTATATGTAAATTATTTATATAAATTTTTGGTGTGTGAAGGATGGAGGAAGAGACGATCGTCGGACTGGGTTTGGTGGTAGTAGGAGATGGACCTAATAACGGTGTCGAAGGTTTAACAGAGTATTAACTATCGGAGTGAGAGAGGTCGGATAGGAGTTATGTTGTCGATTTCTTTAACACAACGGGTTTGGATGGGTTCCGAAGTGTAGGGTGAATCTCATTTTCTGTTCGAATAGTGTACTGGATGTCCCCAGAAAGTCCTAAATAGTGGAGTGGAAACCGGGTAATATAGATGAGGAGGAAAGGGACGAGTAAGACGGTGGGACCGAAGAAATGACAACAAGTTTGTAGGGTTCGTTTTACAAGAAATGCATGACAAGGAGATTGGATCTTGTGCGAGTGAGGTTTACAGGTGTACCGAGTAAGAAGACGAAGAGGGTCCAAAACTGAGCTTACAATAGAAAGATCCCTCCGAAAGAAACTAAGAGAGATCTTTTTACTTTTTAAAGACTGGTTGAAGGACGAAACAAAGAAAAGTATTTTACATGGTACCATATCAGATAATATATGGAATCACTAAATCAATTAAATAACAGAGAGGGGAGTAATCTTGTATTTAGAGTCTCCCGTTCCTAAGACGAAAAGAGTGTAGTAAAAGGTTTGTGAATCTTGTGACAGACTATGTTTCGTCAGGAAGATTTTCGTAAGTATCTTTAACGTTTTCATACTTTGTACACTTACTCCCTCACTCACTTGATTATAAAGAGTACTGGATTACAGTAAAGTTATTTATTATTTATACATAACTTTAAATTTCCTCTCGAACCCGTTTATCCTGTTTCAATTTTACTTTTTTTTTTCCAACTTCCACTTACCTCTTTCTGTTTTCATTATTGTTATAATAAGAGAAAAGACCAGAAGTGTCTACTACACCCTTTTCCTCTTAGTAAAACCTGTCGAATATGATGAGAAATAAAATCGTGTTCGTGACTTAAAAAGAAAAGTAAAAAATTCAAGGGACAGTGGATGAAAGAAATACAAATATTTATTACTACTGGGTGGATGAGTCAACGGAACACAGTCGGTAGGACTGTAAACAAGGTTAGAATAAAACGACAAACTGGATGGGATGGTACGACATTTCTGTAAATCGAAATTTTGGCGATTTATTTAGTTTTCCCTTTACAGTCAAGGAAAATCTTCTCTGACATGAAACCTTAACCTCTTCCGTTACCGTGGGGTGAGGTCATAAGAACGGACCTTTTAGGGTACCTTTCTCTTCGTACCACCCGACGTCTGGTACCCCAGCGACTCAGTCTGTACTGACTCGCTGAAGTGAAAGTGAAAAGTGAAAGTACGTAACCTCTTCCTTTACCGTTGGGTGAGGTCACTAGAACGGACCTCTTAGGGTCCCTGCCCCCTCGGAGACCCCTACGTGTCTCAGCTTGTGCTGACTTCGCTGAATCGTCGTCTTCGTCACGAAACCTTATTTGCACTTTTTATCAAATCTATAATCACCTCTGAATTGACCACACAGATATGTATACAATATACAATATATATATATATATATATATGTGTTAGGGTGAAAGAGGTTCAATATTGTCCTTGTAAAGGGTCATAAAAAGGAAAAAAGTGTAGTCAGTCAAATAGTCCCAAGATTATTTTGACTTCTCCTTCAGTAGACACAGAAAAGTACCATCAACTATTTCTGTGAGTATGATAGTCGGGTTAACAGTGATGTAAAACTCTCCATACGAAAAAGACATTGATCGACTTGTAACATTAAAGACATCAATCGACAAGGGGTGAAAGAAAGTTTGACCCCTCTGACCGATTCGTGAATACTTTTAAAGAATAGTTACTTCTTAGTGAATAATTCGTTTCGGATACGGAAGTTCCTCGATTCCTAGGTCGTATTAATAGTCTGAATTTTGGTCCCAATGTCATAAGTCCGAGTACAACGACAACAACAAGTCTGTGATTCAGTACAGGTTGAGAAACACTGGGGTATCTGAAGTCGTGTGATCCGAAGAGACAGGAGGTGATAGAGGACCTCGAACGAGTTTAAATACAGGTAACTCAGTCATTGTGATAGATTGGTAGAGTAGGAGACGTGAGTGAAGAGATAAACGAAAGGTAGAAACGGTTGTATCCCAGAAAAAGTCACTCATCCGAGAACCGTAGTCCACCGGTTTCATAACCTCGGAGTCGTAGTCAGGAAGGTTACTTATAAGGTCCAACTAAAAGAAATCCGAACTGACCAAACTAGAGGAACGTCAGGTTCCCTGAGAGACCTCAGAAGAGGTCCTGGTGTTGAGTTTTCGTAGTTAAGAAGTCGTGAGTCGGAAGAAGTATCAGGTCGAATGTGTAGGTATCTAAGTATCGTGTGACGATAATTTCATCTGTATTCCAGGTACTTGGTCTCCAACGAAAACTTGAAAGTCATTCTGTCGTACGACGAAGAAAGAAGGGTCTCGGATCTCAGACTCTGTTTTGATTCCTTCAATCTTTTGTTAGTTTTCCCTTTGTTGATTGGCTGACACAAAAGACAATTGTGTTCCTAATCCTCTGTTAAATGCGAGTAGATTTAATTTTCTGCGAATGAGGAACCTTCTTTTCAATACTGGTTGGATCTGTCGTATAAGTTTTTGTCTCTGTAATGAAACGGTTGTTTCAAGGCAGATCAGTTCCGATACCAAAAAGGTCACCAGTACATACCTACACTCTCAACCTGACACTTCTTTCGACTCGTGGTTTCTTAACTACGAAAACTTGACACCACAACCTCTTCTAAGAACTCTCAGGGAACCTGACGTTCCTCTAGATTGGTCAGGGAAGATTTCCTCTAGTCAGGACCCACAAGTAACCTTCCTGACTACGATTTCGACTTTGAGGTCATGAAACCGGTGGAGTACGCTTCTCAACTGAGTAACCTTTTTTGAGACAACGACCCTCCCTAATCCCCGTCCTCCTCTTCCCCTACTGTCTCCTACTCTACCGACCTATCGTAGTGGTTGAGTTACCTGTACTCAAACCCACTTGAGGTCCTCAATCACTACCTGTCCCACCGGACCGCACGACACTAAGTACCCCAGTGTTTCTTAGCCTGTGATGACTCGCTGACTTGACTTCACTTGACTTTCGGTCTCTCCTCATACATTTGGTGGGAAATGAGGGTGGGTACGGATTTCAATAAGCGTTCGTTACGTCGGATTTTACATATGAAATTTGTCAAATCACCCCGGTTCCTGTCGAATTTTCTCCGACTCAAGAATTATTCCCCTTCTACTTCTGTCAGATATGACAGTTTTATTGGTCGGACGTCTCTCCTAGGACGACAACTTTAGCTCTTACCCCTAGGTGGAATCTCTAGTACGACTCCTTAAGACGGAGGATTGTAAGGGAGTCAAAGTGAAAAGTGAAAAGTGAAAGTACGTAACCTCTTCTTTTACCGTTGGGTGAGGTCACAAGGACGGACCTCTTAGGGTACCTACCCCCTCGGACCACCCGACAGTAGATGCCCCAGGGTGTCTCAACTTGTGTTGACTTCGTTGAATCGTCGTCGTCGTCAGGGATCCATAACAGAGACACCGAACCTTCTCAGTCCTCAATCTCCTAAGACGTCCTGTACCTTTAGACGGATATAAAAAGAAGACCGAGGGAAAAAAGAATTACCTAAACTCCTCTCGTCGGTCTACTGGAGCTACATTGACGGAGTCTTTACTCGTGGACCGTGTTTGTGGGTACACTGAAGGGCAGAAAGATCAGTGAGATTTGGGACGTAGAGACTTGACGTCCTATACGGGACAAACGAGAGTTTAGTAAAGGACTGTTAGAGGACGGACGAGACGTAGAGTCCTTTGATAAAAGGTTCGAGGGAACAGGAGACCGAACTCATGGTACTCAGGTAGTCTTCACTCCGACTTTCCTCCCTCTTCGGGAACATAACCCATAGTGAGGGGGAGTCAGAGGACTGTAGAGTCGTCGAAGTCGAGTGTCATGTATGCTAGTCGGAAATACAGTGATGGCGGTTGTTGGAGAGTCGAAGACTCGAGACATTGAGACGAAGAACAAAGGGACAGGACCCGATTATCACTGAAGGACCATGTCGATGCGATATCCGACTGAAGGACAAAGAGAAACAGAACCGTCGGTGAGAAGTGGACGTAATGGTTGCAGTACGTGATTTAATAAAAGAAAACTTCCTCGGTCGTGGTAAAGACGAAACGACGACCTGTGGCTAAGTACCCAGCAGTTAGTTCAACCTGGAAAGTCGGAGGAAGAACTGACCTCAATAATTTCGTATCTTTTTCCGTTATAAGTGATCTGGTGGTTGAAAAAAAGAGTTAGCATTTACTATCGGGACTGTACGTATAATTGACATTTACAAAATACAACGTATAAGACAAAAATTTATAAATAAAAAAATGAATAAACCGACACGAACCAGAAGTAACGTTGGATATCCTAGAAACTAGAAGTAAAGTTGTAAGTCCTTGAGATCAACAACGTACACCCTAGATCAAAGGCTGGTCCCTACCTTGGGCCCGGGGAACGTAACCCTCGTACCTCAGAATCGGTGACTTAGTGGTCCGTTTAGGGAATGTAACATATAAGAACTGTGAGACCGTAGACCCCGGAGTGACTGACCATTCTTTGACGGGGAATGTCCCGATCGGTTAAGAATCACTACCACCTGTTGAGGAGACACTTGTACTGAGAACATACGTTTGGTCGGTTGGGTTTCTGGTGTCTCAAGTCAGTGTAGGAAGTAGACTTAGAGTATGAGAACGACAATAGGTGGACGGGATTCCTGGGACCGGTCACGGACATGAGGTCTCGGGTGAATTTGATAAGTTTGAGTGGTTGGGATCCAGACCCATGGGAGGACGGAGTGGGGCAGAGGGGTGTCTTTGGTGTCATTCCCGAGAACGGGTGTAAAAGGAGAATGAGGAAGACGGGGGACTGACTGGTATCACGAGGGTGTACCCCGGGACGTAATACACAGTACACAGGAAAAGATCGTATTTTTAAAGAAGGAAATACTGTCAATCAAGATTAAGATAAACGGAATGGTATATCCAAATTTTGTTTAGGACCATGTAAAATAAATAAATAAATAAATAAATAAATAAATAAATAAATAAAAATTTAGGACCATATAAAATTTTGTTACTCTCTATCATAAGCCAAAGACATCGAAAGAAAAAGGAGACCGAAAAATTAGAATTTATAGTAGAACCTCAACAAATCAGTGATTCAGAACAGGTTGAGAAAACACTGGGGTTCCTGACATCGGGTGGTTCGAGGAGACAGACACCCTAAGATTATGATCTCACCCAACGGTAAAGGAGGAAGTCCTCTAGAAGATTTGGGTCCCTAGTTTGGACACAGAGGACGTTACCGTCCACCTAAGAAATGGTGACTCGGTGGTCCCTTCGGGATTTATAGTAAGATTATTCCATCAGCCAGTCCTCTACTCTACTTTTCCTTACGAATGGACTTCGGTGTAAATAGACTTATCATGTATCACAAACGTACGGTGACCAGTCGGAATTCGGTGGAAGGAATTACAAGACACAATCAGTGAGTCAAGATAGGCTGAGAAACGTTGGGGTACCTGGTATCGGACGGTCCGAGGAGACAGGTACCTTAAAAGGTCCGTTCCTAGGGACTCACCCAACGGTAAAGGAAGAGGTCCCCTAGAAGGGTTGGGTCCCTGGTTTGGGTCCAGAGGACGTAACGTCCGTCCACGAAATGGTAGACTCGATGATGCCTTCGGGTTATACAGTATAAAGGAAATACCAGTATAAATTAAAATTAGACACAATAATCCAGAAGACGGGATCTTCTTACTGTCAGGACCAAGTGCAAAGAAAGAGAGGACAAAGTGTTTCTCTTAGCTTAGGTGATATACGTTTAAAAAACCGATGGATAAGGGATGTGTGTCGTACAATACAAAGACGTTGGAATCTCTTTCACCGAAGTGAGGAGGACCTTCGATTACGGAAGGGGACCCGAGACCTAGGGTGAGTGAAGTTTGACGACGTGGGAGTTGGATCGAGAGAAGGAATCTAAGAGATGAAAAAAAAAGGAAGAGGAAGAGAATTCTTTTCAGGTCCAAAAAAGTAGAAAAAAATTCTTTAATAAAATAAGTTGATGACAGTCACAAAACTTGACACTACAACCTCTTCTGAGAACTCTCGGGGAACCTGACGTTCCTCTGGTTGGTCAGGTAGGATTTTCTTTAGTCAGGACCCACAAGTAACCTTCCTGACTACGATTTCGACTTTGAGGTCATGAAACCGGTGGAGTACGTTTCTCGACTGAGTAAACTTTTCTGGACTAGTACCCTTTCAAACTCTAGTCCTCCTCTTCCCCTGCTGTCTCCTACTCTACCAACCTACCGTAGTGGTTGAGTTACCTGTACCCAAACCCACCTAAGACCCTCAACCACTACTTGTCCCTCCGGACCGCACGACACCAAGTACCCCAGTTTTTCTCAACCTGTGTTGACTCACTGACTTGACTCGACTTGACTTGACAGTCACATCTTACATAAAGACGATATGTAGTTTCATTAAGTCAATATATATATGTATATGTGTATATAAGTACAACAAAAAGGATAAGAAAAGGTAATATCAAAAAGTGTCCTATAACTTATATCAAGAGACACGATATGTCAACCTGGAACAACGGATAGGTAAGATGTATATTCTCAAAGGTAGACGGTTGAGGTTTAAAAGTGGGAGAGGGTACGGGGAAAGGAAGGGTGAACCGTCGATGTTCAGACAAGAGATATAGACACTCAGACAAAGTTCTATTCAAGCAAGTACAGTATAAAATCTAAAGTGTACATTCACTGTAGTATACTATAAAAAGAAAGAGACTGAAGTGATTCTTACTATTATAAATCCAGGTAGGTGCAAAGACATTCACCGTAGTAAAGTAGGAAAAATACCTATTCATCATAAGGTAGGAACCTCTTCCTTTACCGTTGGGTGAGGTCACAAGAACAGACCTCTTAGGGTCCCTGCCCCCTCGGACCACCCGACGACAGATACCCCAGTGTGTCTCAGTCTATACTGACTTCACTGAATCGTCATAAGGTAGTACATATACATTGTGTATAAGAAATAGGTAAGTGGTCAACTACCGGTAAGTCCAACAAAGGTATAGAAACGATAACACTTCTCACGACGATGTTTGTATCCTCTCGTACGTAGAAAAACTTAATTTGAAAACAGACCTATATTTTAGTGACGTCTACCACTGACGTCGGTACTTTAATTTTCTGCGAATGAGGAATCTTCCTTTCAATACTGGTTTGATCTATCGTATAAGTTTTCGTCTCTGTAATGAAACGGTTGTTTCCAGGTAGATCAGTTCCGATACCAAAAAGGTCACCAGCACATACCTACACTCTCAACCTGACACTTCTTTCGACTCGTGGTTTCTTAATTACGAAAACTTGACACCATAACTTCTTCTGAGAACTCTCAGGGAACCTGACGTTCCTCTAGGTTGGTCAGGGAAGATTTCCTCTAGTCAGGATCCACAAGTAACCTTCCTGACTACGATTTCGACTTTGAGGTCATGAAACCGGTGGAGTACGCTTCTCAACTGAGTAACCTTTTCTGAGACTACGACCCTCCCTAACCCCTGTCCTCCTCTTCGCCTGCTGTCTCCTACTCTACCGACCTACCGTAGTGGCTGAGCTACCTGTACTCAAACTCACTTGAGGTCCTCAACCACTGCCTGTCCCTCCGGACCGTACGACGTTAAGTACCACAACGTTTCTCAGCCTGTGTTGACTCACTGACTTGACTTGACTTCGGGTCCTCACCCTAACGACCTGGTATACTGTTAAGGGAAAATCAAAAAACTCTTGGAAGGTATGATAATGGAAACAGTATCACCAACGTGGTCAAATGTACGGGTGGTTACCGCAACCTCCCAAGGGAAAAGATATGTGGGTAGAGGTCGTGAACAATAGACATCTGAAATTACTACCGGTAAGACTAATCACAATCCGCCATGGAGTAATATCAAAACAAAACGTAAATAGATTATTAATCACTACAACTCGTAGAAAAACACACGGACAACCGGTAGACATACAGAAGAAAACCTTTTTACAGATAAACCTCGAAGACGGGTAAAAAGTGACCTTAACAAACTCAAAAACAACAACAACTCAACATCCTCAGTAGACACACAAAAACTTTTAATTCGGATCAACCAGAGTAGTAAACGTTCATTAAATTCAGAAAAATAGAAATTTGTTTTATACATGGAAAGACACAAAGAAGAGAAAGAGTGAATAGAAAGTATGTGTATGGAGTACTTTCTAATTATGAATATCATTGTGAGGATAAAATAGAAGAGAAAGAATCAATAGTAGACCGAATACGGGGAATAAAGGTACTCTTGACTAAACCGGTTACGTCAAAAATAGTGAAACTTGGGAAGAGAGAACGAAATTAACTGCACTGTGGTAGGAGAGAGCTAAGAGTTCGCCGAGGAAGGGTGAACAGAAGGAACAGAGGGAGCAGAGAACAAAAGTAAACGGAAAGTTTATAACGTCAAGGACCCTAAGAAGGTAACAGTAACAGTCTCTAGGTAAGTAGACGAAATAACCAGTTTTACCACGGTGAGGTTCAATGTGATAACCCAACTCGGTCGGGTAAAGGGATTAACCATAACGTTTCTTTTATATACATCTATATTAGTCTATAAGTGTCTATAGTCATCTTTGCGATATTTTCTTACAAAAGAGATCAGTCTACTCTAACTCATGGTCAATTGATCTCTTTTAATTGACGTTCCTTGGTACAGATTTTACAAATTAAAAAATTTTTTATTCCGGATATATTGTAGAAAACCGTCTTCGATCAAATATTTTATAATTTACTATTGTGACAAAGTTTTCCTAGAGTGTAGTTAAAAGTAATTCTATGTAATTAAATAATCCTGAGATTATTTGACAGATCGCACCTATTCTTATTGTATCACAGACAGTATAATGTTACATTCTATACGTTCTAAACCAATTTTTCTTCTTTGTCCGGGTTCCGTTTCGTCCTTGTACTCTTTCGTACTGTGACCGATTGGATCTGTAAGAGTCTTGAAGTCCTTTAAAGTCCATTGACGTCACTCCGTCATCTGTATGGTTTCCTTCCTTTGTAAACTTGTTCTGATAACAAGATACGGTCACTTTCATTTTTATATGCAAATTCAATATATCTAATTACTTTCTTTGAGAAGTTTTATATATATTGAAGAGGGGTGTTAAAGTAGTTTTGTATTATGAGTCTATTTTGGAAACTTTTTGAATTTTTTTTTAGGGGAAGAGGAATATTTGTTAAAATAAAGGAAAGTGTTTCTTATTCCGATATTGATTGGGTTAAATGTTTCTCTTCCTGGATCAAAATCTTCTATTAACTTAAACACAATAATATAGGTATCTTGATCAGAAACGAAAGGAACATCTATACTAATCCTTATCCTTTTACTTCTTTGTTTTAACTTAAAATGGATTCCGTGTATACTTTTCAAATCAATGTTTGTACCACATACAACAATCGAAGTTCGATGTTACTTCAAAAGTTTCAGTATCTTTCGACAAAATCTTACTATAGGTGTCGTAGTATCGTTTTTAGTTCCGTCTCTATCTTAAAAAAAGTTAATTCAAAATTAACAGGGAAAAGTTTTGACCTTGTTAATATAGTTCTGAAAGTTAACCAAAGTAAATATGACTGTTTTTTATATTATGAAAATTTATTATGTGAAATTATAGATGTGATGACTATCTGTGTTTTTAATCTTATGTAGACATTTATCCTTTAATGAATAAAGTTTAATTTTAATTTTAACATAATTTTATATTATGTTATAATGTACTACGTAGAGAAGAGTACTTTTTTTCGTATAGTGTCTATAAAGGTCTGATATGGTATAATGTACCTTAAATAAAGAATAACAAATGTGTATACTAAAAAAAATTATAATTGGTGACTAATACCATAAGTTTTAATGTATGAACCGACGTATATTCAAAATGTTGTAAAATTTACGTATGTAACTTTCACATCTAATGTGACATTAGATTTCTTTGTTATAAGTGGGTCGGTCGTTTCGAGTTTTCTTGTCTCGTGATTTATGACTTGTAAAATTATTTATCGAGAAGTGGACTATCTCGTCAGATTTGAAACTTCATGTCAATCCAAAAATAACTAATGATAACTATCAACTTTGTTTTTAGGGTTGTTATTTTTTTATATTCGATATCGATAATAAGTAGTTCGTTAATTATACACCGTCTATGATACGATTTAGAAAATAGACATGTTAGAGTAGATAAGGAATAATATTAGAATACTCATATACAATACGTTCATTCTTTTGATTCCCAGTTTCCTCGATTTATTACCACATTGTTCAGTGTATCAAACCCCCTCTTTTCAGTCCTAAACTCATAGTAAACCAAGTTTCTAGTCACAAGGAAGAAGTGTCCGAGGGACATTATCAGTGTACCTTTTATAGTCGTTACGATAAAATAATATTCTTTATGTTCCTGTCTCCCACCCCCTTCCTTCCTAGCCCTCAAACCCGAATCGTCAACGTTCAAAAATATATATCGTACCTATTTGTTGTTCCGAGATGACATATCGTGTCCCTTGATATTAGTTATACTACACTATGTGACATTACCTCTTCTTAAACTTTTTCTTATATACATATCGACTCAGTGAAACGACATATCGTCTTTAATCGTGTCGTAATATTTAGTTGATATAAAGTTCTTATAAAAATTTACCCTATAAAATTAATTTTTTATAAATACCTGTTCTTAAACGATAGGAGAGTTATAACCTACCATGATAATGGTTTTACGTTTATCAGAGAGAAATCAGGGAGATCCTCGTAGATAGATCGGTCGTAGACAGGAAAAAGGGTCGAAGTGAGGAGTCACAGTGTCGAACACAATTTGATATTGTATAAAAGATAGTGAATCGTTTGATAAGGAAGAGTTTACGTGTCTTGGACACCAAAGGTTCCGAAATAAGATTTGAAGTCTTCTTGTAGAAACTCTGACATCGTGAAGAAACGATTGGGAAGGAGTAAAAGGTAGAAGTCATATCTGGCTCCGTCGTTCCTTTATTTGTCTTGTTACGTCAACAAACCTCCTGAGATACTACTCCTTCACAGAGCCCAAGTCACCTAACACATTTTGTGACTACAGTTAGATATGTGACAAGTAAGAAGGAAAGGAGACTAGACTTTCCGAGGATCGACAAGTCCTAATGTTGTATGAGTCTATTTTTAAATGTTGATTATCTAGGAAACACTAATCTTGATTGACTTGTAACCGATTATTGTGTGTATAGTTACTTACCCCGAAACTCCTTCAACGACAATTTCCTCCTTCTAAATCGACTGTACACGGGTAACGGAAAAAAAAAAAAAAAAGGAGGAAGAAGACCGAACTTTGAGTCATGTTGTGACCTCCGTTCGGTCTCCACGGTTCATATTATACACTTCCTACTGACTTACTTTCGGACTTAGGATGTGTTTCAGAAGTCCGATGGTAAGGTCAGGACCCGTCGGACAGAGACTTGATAAGCTATACAACTTGTTTGTGTGTTTGGTTTAGGAAGAACACGCGTGTACAAAAAAGTAAACCAAAAGATAATGTACATCGACTTGTGTCAGGATCTATGATGTCATTCTTATCAAACGAGATAAATTAAAAACATTACGACTGTTCACAGGTATCATAAATTCGTCTTTTCGTATTGAAAAAGATATTATCTTACTTTTATAATCTGAAACAGGTATAAATTTAGGAACAAAATACCTATTTGAATATTCCTCGTTTTAGCAGTCGTGATATCGGTAATCTTCCCCGAAAAGACCACCGAGTCTACCATTCCTTAGACGGACGTCACGTCCTCTGGACCAAAGCTAGGGACCCAGACCTTCTATGGGACCCCTTCCTTTATCGTTCGGTGAGGTCATAAGAACGGATCTTTTAGGGTACCTGTCTCCTCGGACCACCCTATATCAGGTACCCCAGTGTTCTCAGTCTCTACTGAATTACAGATTTGATGATGGTATCGGTAATCTTCAGTCTTTATTCTGGTTTATTTTAGACTCAAACATGACCTACAACAAATCTTGAAATTTAAATTACCAATTATTTAACAAGTGAATCATGTAATTAATTTTACCTATTGAGATGTTATCACTTTACATACTGTAAACTCGATAGTTTATATCGTCTTAATTTATTGTGAAATTTAAATTTAAATTTTTACAATATTGAATTTTGGTGGTCTTTGGATCATGAACTGTTCTGTAGTGAACTTACATTTTAAATTCCTGTTTTACTTGTTGATAAAATAACTTCTCTTCACGTCAAACATTTTTGTTTCACGAACATATTTTATGTACTTTGGGTTTACAGTTACGATAGATGAGGATAATGTGATTTATCTACGTAGTAACTCTGTCTCTCTTTACCAGCTATGGACTACTCACCTACCTATCTGTCTACTACCCACCAACCTATCTACCCATCTATCTATTTACTGTGTATGTATGTATTATGTATCCACTATCTTATACCGTTAGTAGTACCACGCACACTCAATTCAGCGAGGTCAACATAGACTGAGAAGCCTTAGGATACCTGGTCTCGGACGGCCCGATGAGACAGGTACCTTAAGAGGTCCGTCGTTATGACCTTACCCAAAGGGCAGGAGGGGGTCCCCAAGAAGGCCTAGGTCCCTAGCTTGGGTGCAGACAGAGAATCAGAAGACGTAACCGTCCGTCCAAGAAATGGTGATAGTGGTAGACCCTTCGGGGTCAGTAGTACCATGTTTAAGAAATACACCGGGAGTACTGAGAGTCTCTTTATAGGGTCGTAGTAAGAGGTTAAGGATGGAAGGGTGGTTCGTGGGCGTTTGAGATATTAGTTTAGTTGAGTCTTATTTACGAGCGTCTATCTGTAGTTAAGTTGAGTCTTATTTACGAGCGCCTATCCTCTCAGTGGTGTCGAAGGTGACTGAGAGGAGTCTTCTCGTCTTTCCCCGACTATTGACAAGGGTGGAACTTGTGACTCATGTTTTACAGACGGTTTCTTTTAAATCTTACCTTTTAAGACACAAACATTTGTGCCTTCTCGGTCCGGTCGAAGTAAAAAATCTAACACAATTCACACTCTGATACTGAAATGAAACTATTTACATAAACTACTATCGAATCAAATGATTGTGACATCTTCGTAAAATTGAATAAACGACAACTGAGAACTTAATGGACCTTAAGGGGTAAAAGGAACATTTTTATAATTATACCTAGATAAGTGGACTACGTCCTTAGGACTAGAGACTAGATTCAAAAAATATTGAAATATTAGGAAAACTAGATTCAAAAAGTATTGAAAGTAAACAATCTAAGTAACACGTAAAATTAATCTGTAGTCCTTTGGTTTATTTCGTATCCACATATTTCTTTTAATTAGTTTATCGAATCTTTGAATATTTTGAGAGGAGACGGAGGGTTTTGTATACACCTTCATCCACACTCTGTTTATCGACATTTTATACCCATTTTTTACATTTTTACAACCGGCCAGGAATTAAACGAAACACAAATATTCGATGGTGAACTGTTATTTTTATTTTTTAACTTTGAAATGTACTACGTAACACTTACGTTAAATGTACTCTTTTCGATTCACTATAGGTGGAGTCCGTGGATTAGTTCGTTTTCCGAACCAGAATGTAGTTTTCTACCCTCTGACGTTCATATGACTAGTTAAAATTCAATGTTTTTACCACAGTTCGATAACCTGGTCCACTAGAGAAACAATGGAGACTTGAGACTTAAGTCATATTAATAGGGACAGAATATCTTCTCCTTTCTGAGTCTTTTCCTTCGTTGTACCGGTTCTAGTGGATCATCTCAAGTGTAAACTTGTTTTAGAAGAGTTAAGGTTTTGGGGATTTCCGTTTATGACTTAAAGGAAGGAATCTACTGTTGATACTATGACATTGTCGTAAGTCTTACTAATTTAACCTTTGTTCATTTCTCTATGTATCTTTTGTATATTTAGGGAGTTCGTTTGTTATAGCTAAAAGTCAAAACGAAATTAGTTTATCCTTTATCTGGTGTACCTCTATGTCTGTATCTTTTGTCTGAATACCTGTGACCTTCCCCTACCTTCTTTTCCCACACTACTTACCTCTCTCACCGTACCTTTGTATATATGATGGTGTATATTTTATCTATTGGTCACCCTTAAACGACATACCGAGTCCCTTGAGTTTGACCCCGGGACATCGGTGGTTCTCTCCACCCTTTAACACCCTACACCCTCCCTCCAAGTGCTCCCTCCCTTGTATACGCATGGACACCGACTAAGTACAACTACATACCGTCTTCGGTTACGTTATAAATTTCGTTAATAAGAAGTAATTTTTATTTATTAAACATTTCCTATAGTAAAACGATAATTGTAAACAATGATTACTTAATACTAAAAGTAACTTGACCTTATGTAAATGAATCTAGGACCTATTATCCTATAAATGATTTACATATATCAACGATTTATTGTCTAAATTACCTTGAGTGGAGTCCCTAAAATTTGTTACCTATTTACGGTGGTCAAAAATTTATCTTTTGCAATTCATAATATCCCATGAGTCAAAAACCAAGAACTAACATACTAATACTGACCTTTGTAATTGAAAATTTGATTAATAGGAAGGGAGTCGGAAAAGAATAGCGCAGTAAAGGAAATGGAAGTACAAGAGAAGTACTTTCTTTTGAACACATACATGTGTCTTTTTTATACTTCTTAGAAATAAATGGTGTATCTTTAATATCAAATTTGGACCTTTCTAAAAATTCATCTATCATTTTCTAGTAAATTAGCAGAAGGCCGGTAATTTGGATTATTAGAAAATATGTTTATGTAAACAAACATCGTAAGTTTTCATATTCTATATTGATAATAAAATCTAAAATTTTTATTAGATAAGAAGTTTAACCTGTGGAAATAAATAAAGACAATATCCCAACTTTTCTGGATAGGGTTATTTAAGGATATTTCACAGAAATCTTTATAAAGTTGTGGTTCTAGTCTTTTCACGGTGAAATTATTACGTCAAAAAAAAAAAATGATTTAAGGTACCGACAAATCCCTCCATATGGAGAAGGAACCTTTCAGTATTTAGAATGTTCCCATACGGAGTAAAATACTTTTAAGTAGAACTTTTTGGTGGTGAATACCTTTTTTTACTATCGCAATGTATATAAGAACGTATTCAGATTCGTCGGAGAACGACGACGAAGTCAGCACAGACTGAGATACGCTGGGGTATCTGCCGTCGGGTGGTCCGAGGGGTCAGGGACCCTAAGAGGTCCGTTCTTGTGACTTCACCCAATGGTAAAGGAAGAGGTTACGTACTTTCACTTTTCACTTTCACTTCAGTGAGTCAGCACAGTCTGGAAGTCACTGGGGTACCTGACGTGGGATGGTCCGAGGAGACAGGTACCCTAAAAGGTCCGTTCTCATGACCTCACCCGACGGTAACGGAAGAGGCTTCGTCGGAGAATTAACACATGTTTAGATATCGAGTAATGTTTTAGTTATCGCCGTTCATGGAAATTACACGAAAATCGGTCCGTCTAGAATCAATTTGTCTACTTGTTAATCACATAAATGTCATTTCTTGTTTCTTGGTTGTACTCATCCCTTCGATCTACGAAAGTCAAACGTGCCACCGAAAATTTCTTACGGGTAGATTCTATTCTACAAAGACTCTTACACGTGGAAACAAATGTAATCCAAAGACTAAAACTTTTTTTCTTTTTCGATGAGTTGAAAGGAGTATAAATTTAGAAACCCGAAGTAGGAACGAATCCAAAAATAAAAATAGATCTCATGTCACATAAACAAAAGATCTGTATATGACGTAAAAATGTTGTTTTAAATCTTTCTCGAATTTCCAAGTCAACAAAATTCAACTAACTTGTACATAGAAACACCTTACACAGAAAGGTGTATCATTACCTACCAAATAGGGTCATTATATTTTGAACTAAAGGAATCTTTTAGACTTCTCAAATTCAAATATCAGTGACAATTATATAACGGAAACCAACACGTCTAAAAAACCCCCATCAATTAAGGTCTGTACTTCTTCTCCTCAAAAGTGTCACTGGTCCAATATGTAACCATTTAATAAGATACCACCGTTTAATACGTGCAGAATTTTTTATGGAATACACGTACGATTCAACGAAATCAGCACAGGACTGAGAAACGCTGGGATACCTGGGATCGGACGGTCCGAGGAGATAGGTACCTTAAGAGGTCCGTTCTTATGACCTCACTCATCGATAGGGAAGGAGGTCCTATAGAAGGGTTGGGTCCCTAACTTAGGTACAGAGAATGTAGAGGAGGTAACCGGTCGTCCAAGAAATGGTGATCGTGGTGGACCCTTCGGGGGGTTTTACGGAGGTCCAGTTCAGTTCACAATCAGTGAGTCAGTACAGTCTGAGACGTTGAGGTACCTGATATCGGACGGTCCGAGAAGACAGGTACCTTAAGAGATCCATTCTTATGATCTTACCCAACGGTAAGGGAAGAGGGTCCCCCTAAAGGGTTGGGTCCTTGATTTGGGTCTAGAAGACTTAACGACCGTCTAAGAAAAGGTAGACTCGATGGCGAATCACACATATAATCAGCGAGTAAGTACAGACTGAGAAACACTGGGGCACCTGACGTTCAATTGTAGTCATCGAAGAATTAGAGGTTTAGGGTTCCGGAAAGATCAGATGTAGAAGTAATCAGAAAACACGGTAAACGAGGAACTAATAGGAAAAGAACTGTACAAGAGTGGTCCCGATTTATTGGACGAAAAGACAGAACGGTTAGTAAGAACAAGGAGGTATGTTGGGAACTCGTCGTTCGTCACGGGACTCAAGAAAGGTGGTGGAAACAAAAGAACTAAGGATCGAGAGACTTCAGTACGGGAGGACAATCGAGGTCGATAGAGGAGATACTTCTTCTGAAGCCTTAGATGTCCGGGTCGGAACAGTAAGGAAGTGACAGACCCAGGCGTGAGGGTCGACGGTCGTCAACGCAGAAGGACCAACAGAGTAGTTCTCGAATCTGAGACTAAAGAAGGGGTAGTACACGTTTGAGGACTGTAGTGTACCAGAGATGACAGAAGGTACGAAGTCTGTTTTACTTAATAACCAGTAAAGGATTTGTGTCAAATAAGTAAGGAAACTGGGAAGACAGGTAAGACAAGAGAGACCGATTTTACAAAATATGAAAAATAGTTCTTTTCTCAAATGTGTTTTACGAAGTTAAGTCACGAAACATTAAGACATCTTCAAGTAAAATGAGAAGAATCAGAGAGTACCCAGTAATGAAAGTAACACTTATAAATACAGTTCTACATAAAAGACTGGTTTTAGGATTGAAAACATACCCGTCCTAATGAAGTGCGGTAGGGGTCACGGGTATACTCCACAAGTTATCCACCACAAGTTTTTTGTATGTTGACGGGTAGTTGTGTCCCGTTACATGAACACCAAGAACTTCGTCTTTCTATGACAATAACCAAACCTTTTGACCCGAGATGTTGTTTGGTAGACTTTCCCTCTCACGACATTTCTTCATGTAAACGAAGGTTTTTAGACGTTATTTAAGGATTCCTCCCTGTATGAGTGATTCTATTAGATAGAGACATAAATTTGAACTTTCGGTACTTAAAACGTAAATTTTATCAAATGAATTTAGTAACACCTCAACGAAAAAGGGAACATATTTACCAAAGTCATTTTCGTTTGGACTTATATGTATTTTTCTACGAAGAGAACGTATCAATAAAACGAAGTTCGTTGTTTTGAAACATATAGTGTTACATTACGGTTTTGGGTTTATGGACTCGTTGATCAAATCAAAAAATAAAGCATCTTTACATCTCTCGAGATTAAAGGGAATAGTGAAAGTTAGCTATAGACTTTCATAGAAAAAGTTAGTTTAATTATGATACTTTATAAGTCTCTTGACCCCTTTATAAATGTAGTGAACTTATATAGTATCTTTAAGTTTCACTTTCACTTCAGCGAGTCAACACAGGGTGAGAAACGCTGGGGTCTCTGATTTGTGGAACCGTTATAGAATTGAATAGTAAAAAAAACACGGTTTCTTGTCAAAAGTCAGTTTTTTATTTAAAACAGACTTTTTCATCAAATCACCATATCTAAAAATTCTTTTTCCCTACTCTACTAGTATAATAAGGGTATTTACAACAAAGTATATTACATGAGAACGAAAAACGGTCCAGGACTATTATTTAATGTATTATGTGACAATTAGTCTCAAGACCAAATACTCAGTGTCAAAATAAAACTATAAAGTCAACAGGATTAAAAAGAAAGGATATTTGATTAGACAAGGTTTTTCGGAGGTACTAAATAAAAGTGTAAAACAAAAGGGTTGTTGTCTTCGTCCGAGTCTCAGGAATACCTTCTTTTTGTATCCTTAGACACTGACGAAGGGGAAACAATAGATAACTACATATCGTTCTTTTCATTGAAATAGAACTCTTTTCTATTTTGTTTCTTATCCAGTGTATAAAAGTGACCTCGGGTCCTTAATTCCGAGAACTTAACAAGATGGAAAGGGACCACTCCCTTTCGAAAACATCGAATCTTCGTACGAGGGTCGAGATTCTTCCACTAGTTCTAATAGGTAGAATTACAAAGTAGACAAATCGAAAAGAATAGTCCTGTAACCGATAACCGAACCTGGTTACGGTTTCTGTGGTAACTATGAAAAGAAAACTTCGTATATCAAAACCCCACCAAACCCCCGTGTTATTTCTGAGATAACCCCGAAGGGTCCACCGTGATCACCATTTCTTGGACGGACGGTTACGTCCTCTGTATTCTCTACACCCAAGATAGGGACTCAGCCCTTCTAGGGGACCTCTTCCCATACCGTTGGGAGAGATCATAAGAACGGACCCTTTAGGGTGCCTGTCTCCTTGGACCGTCCGATATCAGGTATCCCAACGTTTCTCAGCCTGTGTTGACTTCTCTCAATCGTGTATGTGTACGTTTCTCAGATAATGAGGGTCAACCTTTTGGAGAAAATCCTACAAGGAAAATCCTAGTGGTAAAACCCCAAGTTAGAGAAAGTCGAGTTAACGAAAACTTTAGGAAGAAAGGATAAAACGTAACTAAGAAATCCCAATGAAGACAAAAAAGAGGATAACCCAGACTATCATGGAGAAGAACGAACTGTACTATTTAGTGTCTGTAGAGGTACCTCGTGGTTCACCCTTGACACCACTCCCGGTCCCTTCTTTTCTACCCCGTCTTTCGTATCTAAACAGAGATCAGGTCCGTCATCTTTAAGGAGTCTGAGTCAGAAAAGGCAGGGACATTTCCTCTGAAATACTTGTAACCTCCGGTCTCGAAGTCTAGCAGTACCTTCCAATAAAAAAGTAGACTTTCAAAGAGGGGACGGGTTGAGTGAGTTTTTGAACTCTCTTTAGTCTGTTGACTGAACCTGATATGTGAGTCTTAGTATCGGTCCAGAGAAATCTCTGGTGAATATTCACAATCCATCCGTCTTATCCCTTTTCCTCAGGTTTTACCGCCACCGATTTTCTGTTCCTTCCCTTTTCGGACGTTTTTATCTTGTTTTCTTCCAGGTTCCTGGTCTCACTTCTGAAGTCCACCTTGTTTGTCGTGAGGACCGATTCGAGTTAAACGTATCCCGTCCGGGTCCACGTCCTTTTTTTGTATGTTTTCCTCTTTGGTTTCGCGAAGAGAGAGAGAAAGAGAGGGCGCACGCACGTGTGAAAGAGAGAGAGAGGAAGGGTGAGAGAAGAGAAGTTCAGAAACCCAACCGTACGGGAGTACGAAGCTCCTACCTAAGAAGACGATAGAAGATTTATTTTATCTCGACATTGTGACTAAACGGATTCTCGATATTGTGCCAAACAGGTTCTGGGCTTTCGACACTACGCGGTTCCTGAAATTACAGACAGCGAGGTTTAAAAACAACACTGCTCTGTCTCTTGGCTCCTTGTATGTCAGCACACTGTATTCTTTTTCTAATTCTGGTTTTAAACCCAGTAAATATACATCCTTGATCTCGTTTATCTCGTTCCCGGAGACTCCAAATCTCTTTACATTTCTGGAGGTCGGATCAGATCTATGGGGGTCCACTTCCCTTCCATTTAGGACTTAATCAAGGTAGGTCCCAGACTGTACCTCTCCCGAAGTGTGTCGTGTTTCTCTCGACTCTAAGTTAGACTAAAGTAGATTCGTTTTTTGTCCTTCTCTAACGATTGTCAGTAAAAATAGTCTCACTTTTATCCACTAGACTCGGGATTTACTGTCAAAAAAGGTCCATTGTCAACACACTATAAGTGACTACTTTTCCGTGAATAGTCAGTTGGGAATCCGTGGAAGGGACTACTGTGACGTCCGGGAGTGTCATTTCCTCAGAATTCTATAAAAGTCCTTCCGTAAGGATTCTTCTTTTATTCCTGGGACGGATCGGTCTAGAATCTCACCATTATGGCTACTTACTACCCGAAAGGTCCATTTCCGAGTCACTCATTTCTTAGACGGACGTTACGTCCTCTTCGTCCTCTGTGTCCAAATTAGGGACCCAGTCTTTATAGGAGACCTCCTCTCGTACCGTTGGGTGAGGTCATAATAACGGACCTTTTAGGGTACCTGTCTCCTCGGACCACCCCATGTCAGGTACCCCAGTGTTTCTCAGTCTGTTCTGACTTCCCTGACTCGTACGTGTGTGGGTACTTACCGTACTTATAAGTGTAATAAGACTGATAAGATTCTAAACGTAGAATGAATAAACTAGACTTCAGTATAAAGTATTTCGTATCATTGTTTGAAACTATCAGTAATCTTACGTTATCTTACACCTACCAAGTCACCTCCAATACTGTGGTACTCATAGTTACATTAGTTGTAATTTATTTCCTAAAGTCCTTTGACTTTTCCATCCTTATAGACATATTGTCACAAAGTTGGAATAATAACACCGTCTGTACTTTAATCGGTTCTTCACATGTAATACATTTTCAGGTACTTTTCCATCAATGATCCAGACTTGTCCTCTACTATCATGGACTTGTGACGTCTTTTAGGAGTACGTAGCTAACCTGTTATTTGTTTTTATTCATCGAGAAGAGATGAGTAATAAGATTGAGATTTGTACAAGCAGTAATATGGAGTGTACCCGGGAATTTAAAACGAACATTTATGGTTTCGGGGGGTGGGGGTGGGGTGTGTGTATGTGTGTGTGTGTGTGTGTGTGTGTGTGTGTGTTCAAGGGTGTATGACTTGTCTCAGGAACGGTGTTTGACCCCAAACCGTCGAATAAACCGGAACCGTTACGGTCGTGTTGGTATGGAATCACAGACAGGGTTTCATCTCGACTAGAGTCGTTCGTTCTTGGTCGTCCAAACACCAGTAAGGTTTCTGTAAGTAAAATAGTATCTACGGTTGATGTTATGGTCGTTGACTCCACACCGAATCCAATTCCTTCCCCTATATTTCTCATTCTTGAATTCCTTTTACTTTCTTACAAAATTGAGAAACGAACTAGAGATAGTGTTGGAGGTGATGGTGGTCGGAGGGTTTATTTATTTATCTGGTCTCACGATTCCTAACGTTCATTGGAGTTGGGTTCAGGGTTCGTAAAGAGTCAAATTTGATCTAACATTGATAATTCTGAAAGAAAAGATCTTTCATATCTCGGTGTTAAGAATCATCCTAATTATAGTTGTCTGACACACCATCCTGCGATTTACTTTGGAGAAGAACTACAAGTTCTTAAGAATTACTAAGGGGTTGATTCAGACTTCTTCACAATTCATGAGTTTATTCTCTAGAGAAGTGTAACCTTAAACTATGTATTTTTCGAATGAAGTTCCACTTTCTTACTTAGTCCAATTTAAACTCAGTAGGGTTGGGTGTTTAAAAAATTTTCAAACTCTGTAACTTTCCCTCTTGAAGAGTCTAGAAGAGTCTGTTCCGCGTTTCAAAATGGGAGGTTTACCCTCTCCTTTCTTACTTCTCGGGAAGGATAAGAGAGTTCGGTTCACTTCCATTGACGTTCTCTAAGAGGGTATTTTAAATTTCTACAGAAGGTCTACCACCAGGATCATTATCAAACACCTGGATAGAATATAATAAGAAGTATCTGGTTACGGTCAGTGTAATTGTACTTATTGGTAGACAGATCGGGATACGGATTGATGTCACTTATTTTCCATTAAAAGTCTTACGACATAATGTCGTAGAGGATTTATGGTTATCCCTAGACATCTTTTAATAATCTCAATACCCTAGGTTCGGTTTCGTCTCAATTTTAAACATTACTAAGGATGACGAGAAAAGACTGAGTCAAATATTTATCTAAGATTCTTTAAGAATAAGTGTTTAATGGGTTTTTCATTCGTTCATGTCTTCTTTACATTTATTAAAGGCACTGATAAATAGTAAAGGAAGTAAACAGGCTTGAGATAATAAACACAGTTAATCGATACTTAATGTATCTATTTGAAAACTATTACAATTATGACAATCCTATTCGGGAGTTAAAAGGAACTGAAAAACATCGTATCAATAATAAAGAACAACTTTTTATGGATATAACCAAAATTAAAGAACCCATATAAAGGAATCAGTCACAAGTCACAAGACAAGTGACATTTTTTAGTGATTAGTGAATAACTAACTTATAGAGTTTTCTTCTTTGTATACTCCCTCATATAAACCTAAACTTACACTAATTTTCGAATCGACTGTGAAATTACACGACACTCTAGAATTGATACAGTGTGTTTGAAAGTCCCGGGATCTAAAAAGTTAACACTTTATTTCTCTTAACTGAGCTTATAGGTAGAACTCGACAGATTAGGAGGTAAAAGAACTTATGAAACGAATCAAATTAACTCTCTAGGTTGACAGAAGGTCGGACTCGTTACGATGGGGACATAAAGACCCAAATAATCGATTTACAGTCTCTGGAAAGAATTTGACTACTTTACAAGTAGCAAATATGGGATCGTCTTTTCCAGACGAAATGGAACTGTGGTTCTGTTTGAAGGGACCCGGGGGGTGAGAGTGGTAGAGATCAACTGACTCTGGCTCTATGAAAGACTTGTCCTTTCCAGTGGAAATGAAACTCTTATCTCGTATTACTCTACCTGTGAATCAGGACCCAATACTGACACTTTTTTATATGACTCTTAAATTCCTCTTACTTATTCTTTACGGACTTTGAAGAGTAGTAATAAACAACTTTATAAACATAAGAGAGAAATGACTCCAAACAAAAGATTGGAGGTTTCTTTACAGACCGGTAAATTACTTTTAATATACCTTTTAAGATGGAAACAAATAGGTACTAAAATATTGCCCTTTTTTTTTTGTATAAGGAAACTCGTGAAATTTTACATATTCTTGGATCACATAAAGGATTTATTCTAAGTAAGAAAACCATATATAAACCCTTCACCTTTTCTTTGATATTATGTCTTAACAGTGACTTAAAAATGGAGTGTCAAAGTTATATAAAATAAAGAAAGGGAAAACGAAAATTAAAAATGGAAACCGGCTCAATTGAAAATTGCCATTTGAACAAAACCCTAAACAATTCTGACCGTCACGAGTTGAATAAATTTACAAAACGAAACGAATAATTTGTCATATCTGTAGAATGTGAACGAAAAGATTTAGAAAGAGGGAGAACTTTTGAGTGACAAACCTTTTTAATTTATTCGTTGCTTTGACATTACCTTCTTGTTTAAGAGGAGAAATTTTATTATAACATCTTAATTTTGGTTTTAAAATCGGTATCTTAAATTACCTCTCAAAGATGACATTTATTACAAACTTCTGGTGATCATAATAAACGTATTCTGTATTCTATAAGAGAGCTGTGAATTCTCAATGTGTAAACTAAAAAAGGATGTTTTCTAAAAACAAATTACGAATGTATTTCTATCACTCCTTAATGAAAGTGAAACTTATTGACAGGGTGTGTGGTGACTGGACTATTGAACAAATGGTTTTCGGCGTTCAGACCCGATAATTGTTAATTGATTCCATTCGACGTCAACACTGCAGACTATTCTTACTGGAACAAATTATTGTGTCAAGTGTCCACTCGTCGTTTCAAATACATCGAGATTCGAATCCTATTCAAGATTTTCTCTGGATTATATGTGAACATATGTTTTTGTTACCACAAGTGGTTAGATAAGATTATAAATAATTTTTCAAATAATAATAGACTACCCTAGTCAGTATCCCTTCAAATAAAACGTACGAATCTAAAGTATTTTATTATGGTAGGTTGAAGGAATATCCTTAATTTTATTCAGTAATATTTTACTAAAGTCCTTGTGAGAAAATTTGACGTATCGTGTAGACTTTATAAACCAAAAACTTTCTAAAATATAGGGAGTTTAGTCAACACAGAACTTAAGGTGTAATTCATAATTCATTCGTAAAGTTTGGTAGATTCGTTAACAAGATAGTGACTTCATTTTTCCTTTTATATATTTATAACGTCGTAAATAAGTTACTCGTTTATTTAAACGGATTGGGTCACAAAGGAAAATAAAAAGGAAAGAAAAAAATAACCAGACGGAACTTGTTAATCTATAAAATTTGATACCATTACCAAAAAGTGACGTGTCTGATATTCACTTTTATAATAAACGTCAAAATCTTTAGTTTCACACTCTTAAGTCTGAAGGTCACTGAGTGTACTTGTTTATACGTTCCCGGGAGTGGAGTCTACTGAATTGGTTCGTGGTCCTTGAAGTGTAAGACACGACTGACTCCCAAACGTCCAAAGTTCTCTTCTATCCATTTATTTCTGTAGACGACCATAGGATGTGTCAGAATTTTGTAACTGAAGTCGTCGAAAGACATGTTTTAAAAAGTTTCGTGATTGCACGAAACACAACAGACAAATGGAGGTTCATCCCCTAGCTCATTCGTCTTAGGACTTGTAATAAAGGTTACCTTGATAAAAAGACAACCTAACGATAATGACTGACTTCCTTGAGACGGACGCACACACCAGTCAGCACAGACTGCCGCTAGGGTACCTGAGATCGGGCGGTCCGTAGAGACAGGTACCCTAACAGGTCCGTTCTTGTGACCTCATTCCACGGTACGGGTGAAGGTCCCCTAGAAGGGTTGAGCTCCTAACGTGGGCGTAGAGAATTCAGAGGACGTAACCGTTCACCCCACGAAATGTTGATAACGGTGGACCCTTCGAGATCACGGGGTGTTCATGTCAACCCCTTTCGATCCGACATCTAGGGACAGACCCCCATTCCTTCTTTATAAGTACACCATCAATTTAGGAACTCTGATGTACTCTAACGACTGTTTTTTTTGTCTGTTCTGGGTCTTGAAACCTTTTTTTCCGGTGTTCAAGATCCTGTTCGTCTCATAATATAACTCGAATAACACGTACGGTGTCTGAGTATTTTAACAATTTAATCTTCATTCTTATCTCCAGTAAAGCAAGTTGAAGGAGTGATGTCTCGGTCCCATTAATTCCTGACTCCTTAATCAACTGAATAAATTTTAGTGTGTCGAACAAAGGACTAACTAACGATCAACTTTAGTTCTTTCTTTTATATATGTGGATTCCTTTGAACGGGATTTGTTTTCGTCGTTGAAGACCAGCGTTCAATAATTTTATACAACTTTTATTAAAGAATTATATCTTCTACTTCCTTAGGTGACCTGAGGAAGGAAGTGTATTAAAAAGTATTACTCCTTCCTTACAAAACTCACCTGATTCATCTGGTTGCGACCAAACTTCGTCGGTGTGTCCCTATAAAGAGTACTACTACTCTTTCTTTTTCTTTTAAGGACACCAAACGTCGAAATACACCGGAAAACAACAATTACTCTCACAACTTATGTCTTTTTTTTATTTCAAGAAAAATAAGGACAACTGAGGAGTTGTTGAATTCAATAGATTATTATATCCTCCTTACAAATATGGGAGTACATTTCCTGGAACACATACAACCGGATCTTATTAAGTTTTACTATATTATGTTGAAGACCGTCGTTAAGTCCAAGTAGAAATATGATTTTTGTTGTTGTTTTTTACTGACCGTTGAAAAAATTGTGTGAGAATTTTACTGATTAGAAACCTCGACGACTTTTAGATCAAAAAAACAGGAGTACGAAGTGTCACAAACGAGGATATTTTCTCCGGTGGCGTGGAGATTAACGAATTGTTGACATGGAGACTAGACAAGAGTAAAAGATAGATTAATTTACATTTATAATAAAGTGTAATATTCGGTTACTTTGTTCCACAGTAAAAAGATGGGAAGAGACATAGAAGGAATAAATGATCTCGTCCACGGTATTATAGATAAGGTGTATTTACGGATATTTTACCTCTATTATTATAGAGGGAGTATTAGAATAACTGTCCGAAATAACTCTGTTACATATACTTGTAAGAAACATTTCTCATGTCGGGACCTATATATAATTCCTACTACTACTAATAATAACGATGACAATCGTTATCATAAATGTTCTGTTACGAGGTTTGTATTTTATCCCCTATAATTTTTCTTAGTTCTATAAACATTTTGATTCAAGTGTTGAGTCGCGTGTTGTTAGGAGGTTTTTGTAAACAACTTAATTTATATTTTAGTTATATCAGATATACCTAGTGTTACCTTACACCCATGTCTTATCTCCTACTCATTCTCGGAGTACGACCCTTTCTGACTTCCGTTTTCCTCTCCTACTCTACAAATCTACCGTAGTGGTCAAATTACCTGTACTTGAACTCATTTGAGACCCTCCATCATTTCCTGTCCCTTCGGACCGTACGACGTCAGGGACCCCGACGTTTCTCAGTCTTTACTAAAACACTGACTTGTCGTTGTTCTTGTAGTACTTTAATTACATCTTTCACTCTTGATTCTATCAAAAATTTTCCAATACGATTTTGTTTCTAACTTCATGGACACATGGCGTCAATTCTGGTCCGGTTTAAATTTTTTACTTATTTACTCATTTTATACAAAAATTCTTTTCTTTTCTTTTATCGGAACCACTTTATTTTTTATTGTCCTCATCAATACTCGTCCCTTGATAATAATTTTACATTAGTTCCTTAGTCTTAAATTAATGTTATTAAATTCATCTTAGTCAAGTCAAGTCAGCGAGTCAGTACAGACTGAGAAACACTGGGGTACTTAGTGTCGTGCGGTCCGTAGGGACAGGTAGTGGTTGAGGGTCTCAAGTGAGTTTGAGTACAGGTATCTCACCCACTACGGTAGGTCGGTAGAGTAGGAGACAGTAGGGGAAGAGGGGGACGGGGGTTAGAGAGGTTCGTAGTCTCAGAAAAGGTTACTCAGTTGAGAAGCGTAGTCCACCGGTTTCATGACCTCAAAGTCGAAATCGTAGTCAGGAAGGTTTCTTTAGGGTCCCGACTAGAGGAAATCCTACCTGATCAACCTAGAGGAACGTTAGGTTCCCTGAGAGTTCTCAGAAGAGGTTGTGGTGTCAAGTTTTCGTAGTTAAGAAGTTGCGAGTCGAAAGAAGTGTCAGGTCGAGAGTGTAGGTATGTACTGGTGACCTTTTTGGTATCGGAACTGATCTACCTGGAAACAACGTTTCATTACAGAGACGAAAACTTATATGATAGATCCAACCAGTATTGAAAGGAAGGTTCCTCATTCACAGAAAATTAAAGTACCTATGTTAGTAGTAGACGTCACTAAAACTTCGGATTTTTTTATTTCAGACTGTGACAAAGGTGACAAAAGGGTAGATAAAGGGTACTTCACTACCCTGGCCTACGGTACTAGAATTAAAAGACTTACAACTCGAAATTCGGTCCAAAAAGTGAGAGGTGAAAGTGAAAGTAGTTCTCCTAAAAATCAAGGAGAAGTGAAAGACGGTATTATAGTAGACGTATAGACTCCAATAACTCTAAAGAAGGCCGATAGAACTAAGGTCGAACGCGAAGAAGGTCTGGTCGTAGAGAGTACTACATGAGAGGTAGCTTCAATTTATTCGTCCCACTGTTATATGTCGGAACTACATAAGGAAAAGGATAAACCTTGGTCGGACAATAAGATACAGGTCAAGATTGACAACGAAGGACTGGACGTATGTCCAAAGAGTTCTCCGTCCAATCCACCAGACTATAAGGGTAGAGAAAGTCTTAAAAGGTGTCAAATAACACCAGGTGTGTCAGTTTCCGAAACCGTATCAGTTATTTCGTCTTTATCTACAAAAAGACCTTGAGAGAACAAAAAAGGTACTAGGTCGTCTACAACCGTTAAACTAGAGACCAAAGAGACGGAAAAGATTTTGGTCGAACTTGTAGTCCTTCAAGTACCAAGTACATAACGAATTCGGACCGAACCTCTTAAAACTCGTAATGAAATGATCGTACACTCTACTCACGTTAACACGTCATCAAACTCGTAAGAAACTGTAACGGAAAGAAACCCTAACCTTACTTCTGATTGCAAAAGGTCAGGACACCGGTAACGACTCAAAAGGTTTAAACGACCGTATAACTCACGTCGTGAAAGTGTCGTAGTAGAAAGTCCTAAACTTTGTCGAGTTGACCTTAAGGTAGTGGAGGTGATCGAAACAAGCATCACTACGAAAGATTCCGGGTGAACTGAAGTGTAAGGTCCTACAGACCGAGAACCACTCGTTAGTGTGGTAACACTAATAGAGCCGACGGCGGGGACTGTACCCCGTACCCCATCGAGGAGGACCGGCGGCGAGGAATGGAACCCGTTCCCCATCGAGGAGATCCGGTACGAAGACGGAATTCACAGTATTACTCCCTATAAAGAAACACTACTACTACTTCAACCTTTGATTGCAAATATCTATCTTCTTTTTTTCTCCACTCTGTTAGGTCCTAAATTCCTTCTCTGTCAAGACAAGTCGTGTCGACAGATTACTTCAGTAGAACCGAAGTGAAATTTCTATAGAAGAGTAGATAAGAGGTCAGATTAGAGAGGGAAATTGAGGTCTTAATCTGTAGAACAATAAATCGTGGGCTCGAACGTACTGATTATATTCGGAGTTTTAATTGAACAGACCTTCACTTGAGAAGTAAGAGACGTGGGGTCTGGAACCGGGGGACCCAGAAAAAGTACAGTCGGTTATCGTATGGAAAGTAAATTCGATTGTACGAACGTAGTAAAAATTGAGGAAAAAAAGTAAGTGTGGAGTTTAGGTTTGGTAGTCGTTTAAGATAGTCGAAAATCTAGTTTGATATAGTATGTTTACACTTAAGTGGTAAAGAGTGGTAAGTATATGAAGTCACGATCAGTTTGGGTGTTTAACGTTGTCTGAGATTCTACCGTAGGTACAAAAGAGGAAACGGGATACTGTCAGAGATTAGATTAATCGTCGTCAATAAAAACCAACAAAAAACAACTTCACATAAACAATATGTTATAAAATATTCGTTCATATGTTATATCACTAAGTTTTAAAATTTCGGGTATAAGGTAAGTATCAATATTTTACAAACGACATAAAGGATACAACATGTTATATAGGTACATCGAATAAAATATTAATTATCAATCAGGGTATGGGAACATAAAAGGGAGAGACGAAGAGAGAGACGTGACCGTTGGTTTAAAACGGTAATCGTTGTTGTACCTACATGAACCTCTCTTAATACGATTCACTTTACTGTAGTCTGTCTCTTTCCGTTTATGAAGTAATATAGTGAATGTACACCTTAGATTTTTTATGGTGTTTGATCACTTATTTTGTTTTCTTTACTGACTACACCCTTAAAAACGTTTGTGAGGACAGACCGTGTAGAAAGTGTACGAAGAAAGGTTAGAGACGAGTTTATAGTGAGGAAGTATTTTTAGAGATTGTAGAGTGGATTTATAGTGGACATTCGTAAGAGACAGGGAAGTAAGGGAAGTAGGGATATCTGAAGTGGGATACATCTGTAACACATAAAAGTATATAGAACAGAGGAGGTGATATTTAATTCATGTACTCTGTACAGTAGACAGAACGAAGACTCAAGGTTTATGGTCACCGACCTTATTTTACTTACGAGGTATGTACAGACGTATATTGTAAATAATCAGGGATCTTGAGGGATAAAAAATAAGTTCCATTAGAAACAAACTATAAAAACTAAAAATATACGATAGTAGTGAACTTCCTACTTTTACGACTTAACACGTTCAAAAGTTGTTATGAGCATTCCGTATGACAATCGAAGAGTCTTCCCGAAGAGTGAAATAGCTTCACTGAATAATGGACGGCGTTCGTATGTGTGAAGGTTGTCTTCGGTCACGGAGGTGGTCACGTCTTTCTACAAATCTTGTCCCAAGACGAGGTACACTTGGATTCCCGGACGGGGCGAAAACCCGAACGACACCAGTTGTCCAAGTACAAGTAGGATGTGTGTGGTGTGTCGAACTTTTTTTACTCGTCTTAGTTAGAATAAATATAGAACTCTCAAATCTTGATCCTTCGACAGTCGAACTTAATTAATCGACTCGACGTGTTATAATTCTCCGCTTCACGTCTTCGTCACGAAGATCCAGAAACCGACCATTTTCTCGTATTATTGCTCGTTTACACAACTCTCTACGGCTCCAAAGGACGGACTCGAGGTCCCCTCAGGATTCTCCCTTTGTCTTCCCCCGTAGAAGTGTTAAGTCGAGGATCGGACACTCATAGAACTTTTATTTACTTAGGGGAGAAAGAAATACATAGTCCCATAGAAAGAAATCCATAGTGAAAAGAGACTTGGGTTCTTTTGGTACTGTAATAGACGTATTAATGTCTGATTCCTGACGTCTTCTATGTTATAGTGTGTATTGTAAGAAAACGAGAGTTGGTCCCCGTTAATGTCCACTTACCGTTATCAAAAAAACAAACAAATAAACGAATAAATTCTTATGAACGAAGACGACGATGACGACGATTCAGCGAAGTCAGCACAAGCTGAGACACGCTGGAGTATCTGCCATCGGGTGGTGTGAGGGGCAGGGACCCTAAGAGGTCCGTTCTTGTGACCTCACCCAACGGTAAAGGAAGAGGTCACGTACTTTCACTTTTCCCTTTCACTTCAGCGAGTCAGCATAGGCTGAGCATCGCTGGGGTACCTGACGTCGGGTGGTCCGAGGCGGCGGGTACCCTAAAAGGTCCGTTCTCATTACGTCACCCCACGGTAACTGAAGAGGTTAAATTCTTATGAATGTCGACGAAATAAGAATTCTTGAGGTTTGACCTTTATTGTGTGGGTAAGTAGATGTTATCCTACTTATTCATTTAACACTGTGTAAGTATGTTTTTTTTTATCATGTGTCGTTACTCTTTCTATGTGTGGGTACCTACTTAGAGTGTCTATTTATAACTGACCCTTTTTTTGGGTCTGTGTTTTCTTATACATGACATACTCTGGTATATATACTTCAGTTTTTGTTCGTCACATCCACAATGAAGACCACCCCTTAACCAATACTCCCCGGTACTCCCTCGGTCAACCTGACGAACTTGACGGAATATAGATCTAAAAACAGTAACCGATGCACTCGTATGTGTATACATTTACATATTTATGTGTATACAATTAAGGCTACATATCCCGTCCTTGTTACGGAAACACACCAAGACATAATCAACTGTGTCAAAGGAAACCTGGTAATAATAACTTGTTTCCTTCACCGTCACAAAACTACTACCAGACACTTCTGGTATACCGAAGTAGAAAGAGGTGTCAGTGTATCTGTGAAATGGATCGTGAATTGAATGGACCCGGAACACACACTTCAATCTAAAAAACAAACAAACAAAAACGTTAACGAACAAACACAAATTGACACAGTCCAGAATCAACGTCGTGTGTTCTAGAAGAATCACCGTGTGTTTAGAAGGAACACAGTACACCCTAGAAAATAACGCCACGTGACTGTTAGATCGACTCATGGGTCCGAGCTATCAACACCGTGTGTCCGATGTCTCCTTTACCCGAATCATCAACGGACACCCACGCACCCGAATCAACGAGATACCGTTCACCCTAGAATGAAGGGGTTGATTCTTAATGCAGAAGTAAGGGACGTAACGTTCCACCTAAGAATTGGTGACCTGGGGTCCCTTCAGGGACTCCAATCTACAAAATAAGTGGAATATTTTTATATTACTTTAGTTGACGGTTATTTTCAAGGTCCCTACTTCCAAACTTGACCCTAGAGAGTCCGATGAACGACAGAATTCGGTAAAAAAATTTAGTTCCAATCGAAAGTTAATCGTTTCGTTTTATTTCTAAACTTCCTTAATAGACCTATTAAGTTCGCTTTTGTAACAAAGCTGAATTTAACGGACTTATTAGCGTGCAATTATTAGAGAAGTGATAACTAAAGGAGAGATCACTTAACAGGTCCATTATCTCTGTTTCGTACCACCACCGAATTTAATGGGTCTATTAACGTACGAACGAAATGAGGTGGAACAGTTGTTCTGGACCGATACTACATTTCTTGGAGTCACCTCTTTACTGTATCTAACTATCGATTCCGGTCTAAATAGTTATCCCCCACTTTGTCAGTGGTTTGTTTTTGGTTCTTCAGAATATAATCCTTTATGTTCCCTACACCCCGTGGTTCTTGACGGTCGCATCCGTCTAGACGGAGGGATGTTCCGGTGAACTACTCATTCCACTAACCTCCACACCGTACTGTTTCGGGTCACACTGTTTAAGAATATTTACCCTCTACGAACCCCTTATTTTACCGGAAGGTCTACGGGTCTGTTAATGTTATATTGTGCAGATAGACAACTAATTTTTCTTAAAAATTTAAAAATGTTTGAGATTGAGGTTGTATCATAGTAAGGTCACGGAATATGTACTCTACTAAAGTCTACAACAACAACAAGTCAACGGGTCAGTACAGGTTGAGAAACACTGGAGTACCTGACGTCGTGTGGTCCGGAGGGACAGGGAGTGGTAGAGGGTCCCAAACGGGTTCAAGTACAAGTAACGTAGCCACCATGGGGTAGGTAGAGTAGAAGACTGTGGGAGAAGAGGACGGGAGTTAGAAAGGGTCGTAGTCTCTCAAAAGGTTACTCAGCAGACAAACATAGTCTACTAGTCTTATTACCTCGAAGTCGAAGTCGAATTCAGGAAGGTCACTTATACGTTCAAACTAGAGAGAATTCTAACTGACCAAATTAGAGGAACGACCGGTTCCCTGAAAGTCGTCAAAAGAGGTCGTGGTGTCAAGTTTCCATAGTTAAGAGACCGTAAGACGGAAGAAATGCCGGGTCGAGAGTGTTAGTATACACTGGTGACCCTTCTAGTATCGGAACTGATATACCTGTAATGGAACCGTCTCATTTCAGACGAAAAGTTGTGTGACAAATCCAAACAGTAGTGAAAGGACGGCTCTCCGTTAGCAGAAGGTTAAAGTACCGACGTCAGTGGTAGACGTCACTAAAACCTCGGGTTCTTCTCCTTTACACGGTGATAAAGATGGGGAAGGAGAAGATGAACGGTCCGTCATTACCCCGGCCTACGGTACTAGAATCAAAGAATTACAAATCAAATTCGGTCGAGAAAGTAAGAGGAGGAAGTGAAAGTAGTTCTCCGAGAAATCAAGGAGAAACGAAAGACGGTAATCTCACCATAGTAGGAGTATAGACTCCAACAACTACAAAGAGGGTGGATAGAACTAAGGTCAAACATAGAGTGGGTCGGACCGTAAAGAGTACTATACGAGTCGTATAACTAATTTGTTGTCGTGTTGCCGTCTGACGGGAAAACATGAGGAAAGAGGTAGAACTTGGTTAATCAAGGTACGTCCGAAGATTGGACGTATGTCCTAATCGTCCTCTGTCCAGTCTACCATAAAGGTAGAGAGATTTTAATGTTTCTTCTTCGATTTTCGTGTTTCTTTATGAGAAGTAACAATAGTAAAGTATCCGAATTTTACACTCAAAGAGTTAATTTGAGAAATATTACGATCGATTAGCCCCCTTTCTCCACTGGAAAATTTATATTTATTAGACACGGTACGATTTAGTTGTTTGAGGTAAAGGTCCTGATTCCCTTTAGTACTTTATTACTGAGATATAGAGATAACGAAATTTAGGTTAACGGTCATTTTATTAAAGACGACTTTCCGACAGAATACTCGACAGTCTGTAAATACAATGCTTTCAATATTGGTTTGTTATCGAATTCTAAATAACTGAGTAGTATAAATAAGTTGTCTGAAAATAATATATGGATGTTACACTCTCCATCATACGAAAGTGTATATAATATAGTATGAAAATCAACGTGGTGTCTCGTTTACTATATCATAGTAACAGAAAGTGGTGTCCGATGAAATGAAAGGTAAGAGTTTAGACATGAAAAATATAATTTTATTTTTTCTTTAGTTTTGTTATATCACTATATTTCGCTTGATCATAAGCCTATAACAGGTCTACGACAGTTTATTACAGTTTATTGACAAAAGATATGATAATCATACAACCACATTTGGTATTTTGACAGGGAAGATGATTTTTAAGGTTGAGTACCGTGTACCTGACGGTCGACCCGACAGTCGTCGGTAAAACGTCATGTCTGAGCCCAGACTTCATGGTTGAGTTTCCGGAGACCCGGGCCGGTGGAATACTCGGTCATTTTGATCTTTCGTGTTTCCCCTTTTGTGTCCTCTTGTTCTACCACTTCCTCATTCACCTGTGCCTCATGTAGAGAAGGTGCCTATGTAGTCCTTATGTCAAAGTCTGTGTCTTCACGTACGTCTTGTGGTCGACTGTCACCTGTCTTCATGGACTGGTCACCTTTTCTTTTACGTCTTGGTGTGTTTTGAGTTCTAGTTCAGGACTCGGAAACGTCAGTCTCGTGACTGAGGTTCTGGGATCTGATGGTCTCTTGATTGGGATCCCTCATAGTTTATCACTCTGGAGAGTGATTCCTTTGGTGAACTTATGTTCTGGACCTTAGTGGGTTGGTGGTCATCGTGGGACACGTTCTGTGGAGTAGATTTCTTGTTTGTATTGTTTTTATGTTTGAGTTAGTAGTCGTCTGTCCTAATGGTGGAGTGAGTCGACACTTCCCTGTTTAATCTTTGTGTCTTCAGGTTATTTACTTCTTCTTTATCCGTTTGATGGACTTTTTCTTAAGTCTTATCACTATCATTTCTACTAGTTTTGGAACTTTTGTTTTATCTCTTTTAAGTTCTTCGTTAATTGTTTCCGGATCCTCTTAATTTCTTATTCTTACGTCTCTGTTTGTTGTGTTAATGACTTTAATTTTTATGAGACCTTTCTTAGTTATCGTCTTCTTGTTTAGTCACTCGACCTTCTATTTTACTACCTTTATTGAAGACTTCTCGTCTTATTTTATTCTTCTTACTTTTATTGGCTTCTGTCAGAGTCACTGAAGACCCTGTTATGGTTTGTCCGGTTGTAAGTTTAATATCCCTAGGGTCTTCTTTTTCTCTTTTTCTTTCCTAT
The DNA here is from genome assembly GCA_006410555.1 of Capra ibex. NCBI lineage: Eukaryota > Metazoa > Chordata > Mammalia > Artiodactyla > Bovidae > Capra > Capra ibex. The sequence goes on along the minus strand of SJYO01035988.1, from coordinate 25,470,974 downwards.
ACTCTTTTAAAAACTTCTCTAATATCAACTTTTAAAGGGGTTGGACTTTTTCCTTTATCAGTTAGTTCAGGTTCTCCACGTTCCTCAGGGTGTGTCCTATTTGGGTTCCTCTTTGTGTGGTTCTGTGTATGATTAGTTTTATTGTTTCTGATTTGTGTTTAGTTCTTATAATTTTCGTCGTTCCCTTTTCGTCATTCATTGTGTGTTCCCTTTGGGGTATGCAAATTGTCGACTAGAAAGTTCGTCTTTGAGACGTCCGGTTTTCCCTTACCATCTTATATAAATTTCATGACCTTCCCTTTTTAGATGTTGGTTCTAATGACGTGGACCGTTCCTAGAGTAAGTTTTAACTACCTCTTTATTTTTCGAAAAGTCTATTCGTTTTCAATCCTCTTAAGTCATGGTGGTTAATCCGAAATGTTATTTGCAATTTCTCTGAAAATATCAGTTCCTTATGTTCTCTTTTTTTTTCTAGATGATTTAGTTGGGTTTTGTTAATTCTTTCACTGTTATCCTTGTATATATAGTTATTAATAAAACTTACATTTACCTAATTTACGAAGTTGGTTTTCTGTGTCTGACCGACTTACCTATGTTTTGTTCTGGGTATATATACGACAGATCTTCTTTGGGTGAAGTCTGGATTTCTGTGTATATCTGACTTTCATTCTCCTATATTTTTATATAAGGGACGTTTTCCCTTCGTTTTCCTTCGACCTCATCGTTAGGAGTATAGTCTGTTTTATCTGGAATTTTATTTCTTCTAATGTTCTCTATTCCTTCCTGTGATGTATTACTAGTTCCCAAGTTAGGTTCTAGAGTTATCCTTTTTGTGATTGTCTGTATTTCCTCTTTAACTGTCATTATGTTATTATCATCCTATGAAATTGTGGAGTGAGTGTAGTTACCTGTCTAGTAGTTTTGTCTTTTAATTATTTCTTTGTGTTCAGAATTTACTATGTAATCTACTCTACCTAGAGTAACTATAGAAGTCCTGTAAGGTATGTTTACGTCTTCTTATGTGGAAGAAGTGTTCACGTGTACCTTGTAAGAGGTCCTATCTGGTGTATGACCCAGTGTTTAGTTTGAAGTCATTTAAATTCTTTCAACTTTATCATAGTTCGTAGAAGAAGTTAGTGTTACGATACTCTGATCTATAGTTAATGTTCTTTTTTTGACATTCTTTGTGTTTGTGAATCTCTAATTTGTTATGGAAAGATTTATTGGTTGACCAATGACTTCTTTAGTTTTCCCTTTATTTTAAAGATCTTTGTTTACTGTTACTTTTGTACTGTTGAGTTTTGGATACCCTACGTCGTTTTCGTCAAGATTCTCCCTTCAAATTCTTTATGTTAGAATGGAGTTCTTTTTCCTTTTTGTAACTTATCCGTTGGATTGAAATGTGGATTTTGTTGACCTTTTTCTTCTTATTTTTTTGGGTCTTAATCATCTTCCTTTCTTTAGTATTTATAGACTCGTCTTTATTTACTTTTTCTTTAATTTCTTTGTTATCATTTCTAATTATTTTGATTTTCGACTAAGAAACTCCTCTATTTGTTTTGACTGGTTTGAAACCGGTCTGAGTAGTTCTTCTTTTCTCTCTTCTTAGTTTAGTTGTTTTAATCTTTACTTTTTCCTCTCCAATGTTGGCTGTTACATCTTTATGTTTCCTAATGTTCTCTGATAATACTTATTGATATACGGTTATTTCACCTATAGGACCTTCTTTACCTGTCTAAGAATCTTTTCAAGTTGGAAGGTTCTCACTTGGTCTTTCTTTATCTACAATACTTGTTGAGTTAATGTTAATGAATTTAACTTCGACACTAATTTTTTTTTTTAGAGGGATTTTTGTTTTCGGGTCCTGGTCTACCGATGTACCTTCTTAAGATAGTTTGTAAATCTCTTCTCGATTACGGATAGGAAGATTTTGTGAAAGTTTTTTAATGTCTCCTTCCTTGTAAAGGTTTGAGTAAGATACTCCGGTGGTAGTGGACTATGGTTTTGGTCTGTTTCTGTTGTGTTTTTTTTCTTTTGATGTCCGGTTATAGTGACTACTTGTATCTACGTTTTTAGGAGTTGTTTTAAAATCGTTTGTCTTAAGTCCTTGTGTAGTTTTTCGAGTATGTGGTACTAGTTCAACCTAAAATAAGGTCCCTATTTTCCTAAGAAGTTATATACCTTTTGTTAGTTACACTATGTGGTAAAATTGTTTGACTTTCTATTATCGGTATACTAGTAGAGTTATCTACGTCTTTTTCGAAAACTGTTTTAAGTTGTGGGTAAATACTGATTTTGAGATTTTTTACCCGTATCTTCCTTGGATGGAGTTGTACCATTTCGGGTATATACTATTCGGATGTCGTTTGTAATAAGAGTTACCACTTTTTGATTTTCGTAAGGTGGATTCTAGTCCTTGTTCTGTTCCTTACGGGTGAAAGGGGTGATAAAAAGTTGTATTAAGACATTCACACTCGATGTCGTTAGTCTCTTCCTTTTTTCTGTATTTTCCTTAGGTCTAGGGTTTTTTTTTTCCTCATTGCAAGAGTGACAAACGTCTACTACATTATGAGAAGTATCTTTCGGGACATCTTTCACAGTCTTTTAATGATCTCGATTAGTCACTTAAATCGTTCCAACGTCCTATGTTTTAGTTATGTGTCTTTAGTAAACGTAAAGACATATGATTGTTACTATTTAGTCTTTTTCTTTAATTCATTAGTTAGGGTAGGTGGTAACGTTGTTTTTCTTATTTTATAGATCCTTATTTGAATGGATTCCTCTGTTTTCTTGACACGTGTCTTTTAATATTCTGTGATTACTTTCTTTAGTTTCTACTGTATTAGTCTACCTTACTATAGGGTACAAGAAGGATGAGTCTAAAGAAGGACCCATCCTTCTTAGTTATGACACCTTTAATGATATGATGGTTTATGTTAGATTTCTAATTTACACTAGGGATAGTTTAATGGTTACTGTAAAAAGTGTCTTGATCTTGTTTTTTAAGTGTTAAGTATACCTTTGTGTTTTCTAGGAATTATCGGTTCCGTTAGAAGTCTTTCTTCTTACCTCGACCTCCTTAGTTGGAAGGACTGAAGTATAAAATATATATATGTGTATAATATATATGATGTTTCGATGTTTGTAGTTCTGTCATACCGTGACCGTGTTTTTGTCTTTGTATCTCGTCACTTTGTTCTATCTTTCGGGTCTTTATTTGGGTACGTGGTTACCCATGGAATAAAAACTGTTTCTTCCGTTCTTATATGTTACCCCGTTTCTATCGGAGAAGTTGTTTACCACGACCCTTTTGACCTGTCGATGTACATTTTCTTACTTTAATCTTGTGAAGGATTGTAGTATGTATTTCTATTTGAGTTTTACCTAATTTCTGGATTTACATTCCGGTCTTTGATATTTTGAGAATCTCCTTTTGTATCTGTCTTGTGAGCTACTATTTTTAGTTTCGTTCTAGGAGATACAAGGTGGAGGATCTCATTGTCTTTATTTTTGTTTTCATTTGTTCACCCTGGACTAATTTGAATTTTAAAAAATGTGTCGTTTCCTTTAATATCCGTTCCACTTTTCTGTTGGGACTCTTACCCTTTTTTATTATCGTTTCCTTTATTGACTGTTTCTTAATTAAAGGTTTTATATGTTTGTCGGGTATGTTGAGTTATGGTCTTTTTGTTTGTTAGGTTAGTTTTTGACCCTTTTTATGGATTTGTCTGTAAAGAGGTTTCTTCTGTAAGTCTACCGATTGTTTGTGTACTTTTCTTCAAGTTGTAGTGAGTAATAGTCGTTTTACGTTTAGTTTTGGTGTTACTCTATAGTGGAATGTGGTCAGTCTTACCGGTAGTAGTCTTTAAGATGTTTGCTATTTAGGACCTCTCCCACACCTCTTTTCCCTTGTGAGAACGTGACAACCACCCTTACATTTAACTATGTCGGTGATATTTTCTACCATACCTCTAAGGGATTTTTTGATCCTTATTTTGGTGGTATACTGGGTCGTTCGGGTGAGGATTCGAATATTCGATTCCTTCGGTTTTAACTTTCTCTGTGTACATAGAGTAACAAGTGACGTCGTAATAAATGTTATCGGTCTTGTACTTTCGTTGGATCTACAGGTAGTTGTCTACTTTCTATTACTTCAACACCATGCATATGTGTTGTCTTATGATGAGTCGGTATTTTTCCTTGTGTAAACTCAGTCAAGATTACTCCACATACTTTGATCCACATCTTTGATAATATGTCTCACCTCATTCAGTCTTTCTCATTCTATTTATATCATGAGATTCTACTGTGGTGGGAATACCGTCTTTCACTTCTCCTCCATTTTTCGGAGAACTACTTTCACTTTCTCCTCTCACTTTTTCAACCGAATTTCGAGTTGTAAGTCTTTTGCTTCTAGTACCATAGACCAGGGTAGTGGAGTACCCTTTATCTACCCCTTTGTCATCTTTGTCACAGTCTGAAATAAAAAACCCGAGGTTTTAGTGACGTCTACCACTGACGTCGGTACTTTAATTTTCTACGAATGAGGAACCTTCTTTTCAATACTGGTTGGATCTATCATATAAGTTTTCGTCTCTGTAATGAAACAGCTGATTCCAGGCAAATCAGTTCCGATACCAAAAAGGACACCAGTACATACCCACACTCTCAACCTGACACTTCTTCCGACTCACGACTTCTTAACTACGAAAACTTGACACCACAACCTCTTCTGAGAACTCTCAGGAAACCTGACGTTCCTCTAGGTTGGTCGGGAAAGACTTCCTCTAGTCGGGACCCTAAAGAAACCTTCCTTACTATGATTTCGACTTTGAGGTCATGAAACCGGTGGACTACGCTTCTCAACTGAGTAACCTTTTCTGAGACTACGACCCTCCCTAACCTCCGTCCTCCTCTTCCCCTGTTGTCTCCTACTCTACCGACCTACCGTAGTGCCTGAGTTACCTGTACTCAGACTCACTTGAGGCCCTCAACCACTACCTGTCCCTCCGGACCTCACGACGCTAAGTACCCCAGCGTTTCTCAGTCTGTGTTGACTCACTGACTTGACTTGACTTGACTTACGTATATATGTCTTCGATCTTTTTATCATGACTTCTTAAATGAATGTCCCGTCGTTACCTCTTTGTCTGTATCTCTTATCTGAACGCCTGGACCCTTCTGCTCTTCTCTCCCACTCTACATACCTTTCTCATTGGACCTTTGAATGCAACGGTATACATTTTATCTATCGGTTACCCTTAAACGATATATCGATTCTTTGAGTTTGTCACCGAGACATAATTGGATTTCCCCACCCCACCCCTTCGTGTACACTCCCTTCGAGTTTTCCTTCCCCTGTATACATATAGATACCGACTAAGTACAACTCTAAACTGTCTTTTGTTGCTTTAAGACATTTCGTTAATAAGAAGTTAATTTTTTATTTAAATTTTTTTAAGGTTGAGTAAAAACAACAGTATCAAGTCAGCGAGTCAGCTCAGACTGAGAAACACTGGGGTACCTGACGTTGTACGGTCCGAAGGGACAGGAAGTGATAGAGGACCTCAAATAAGTTTGAGGACAGGTAACTCAGTCACTACGGTAGGTTGGTAGAGTAGGAGGCAGTGGGGGAAAAGGAGGACGGAAGTTAGAAAGGACCGTAGTCCCAGAAAAGGTCACTAAACCGAGAAACGTAATCTACCAGAGTAATAATAGTAATTTAGTTATTATGTGAAACACATAATAGTCACCACCATTGATTATAAATATTACAACGGTGTTAGAAAAGAGAATGAAAAGTACATAGTTCACTTAGAGGGACAACCTTTGTCCAGACGAAAACACTTTCTTACTAAGATACTTTCTTTTAGACTTTTACACCAATTCTCTCACCAAACCTTAATGAACTCAAAGACAAAACTAACCCTTCTTAGTAAAGACTGTTAAAAATTCATATAATATTTAATATCTTATGTACTTTGATACGGTTTAATGAGGTATATTACATCTAGACGAAGAAGGAGAAATTAACTAACCAGATTTAATGATTACAATCAATTAAAATAAAATCTTGTGTATAAGTATAAACTTCTGAGTGAAAACAATAAATGATAAGAGTCAATTACGTGAGGTCCAGTCTATACCTATGATACACTCACTTAATGAGCTCCCGTACGTTCGACGAGAATCTCCGTCCGTAACTCTCGAATAGTCTCATTTAGTCGTTCCGTACCGTGTCGAAACTCAAACGCATTCTCCTCCGTCTTCCCATGTTTATTAACTATATGGTTTAGTCCATGTCCTAGTCAAGATCTTTTGTGTGTGACACATATTTATCGGACACAAACGAGTCTACAGACGGAACTAGTAAAAGGAGGAAAGACAAGTTCCTCACCTTTTGGAAGTCCTACTGACTAGGGTCCTTTCTTCAGCTTACCCGATTTCCTTCATGAACCACCAATTCAATGGTTATGGTACTCTCGTTAATGTGAGTTAATCTACGGTTGTTTAACCGTCAAAAATCACCGAGAGAAATTTTTAGACACACACATACACACACGTACGTGTGCGTATACAGAAAGACATAAAGGAGAGAGTAAAGAAGACATCAGTGTGAGACGTCAGCCACGAAACAACCAGGGATCTTAAAAAGTATATGGTTCACTGAACAATTGTAAAAATAATCCTCTGGTAAGATTATTTGTAAGAATAATCTTCCGGAAGGGGAAACGTAAACCAAGTTAAACCGAGACCAATTTAACCGGTGGGGTACGCTTCTCAACTGAGTAACCTTTTCTGAGACTACGACCCTCCCTAACCCCCGTCCTCCTCTTCCCCTGCTGGCTCCTACTCTACCGACCTACCGTAGTGACTGAGTTACCTGCACTCAGACTCACTTGAGGTCCTCAACCACTACCTGTCCCTCCGGACCGCACGACGTTAAGTACCCCAGCGTTTCTCAACCTGTGTTGACTCGCTGACTTGACTTGACTTGACTTTATATACAAATAAGAAGCAAAAACCAAAAAAAGAAAATTGACGATACATACAATCTACCCTTCAACCTACTGTAAAATAAATAAAATTCAACAGAAAAACAAAGGGGATCTCTTCGTTTTTCCTTCCTACAAAAACTCCTATCAGAAAAAAATCAATGACTAAAGATGTTCCTTTTCGAAAAGGTGTATAAACTTATTAAGGAAAATATTTTGTCTGATGAATTGAAACTTTATGTCGACCATATGTGTGAATATGGTCGTTAAAAGACGAACCATCCCACAGGGGTCCCGATGTCTGATAGTATATTTTACTAAGAGTTTCACGTAACTAATGGATGACTTAAAGGTGTTGATATACTTTTAATGGAAAAGGAAAGAATTCAAAAAGTAACTTTTTATAATACTTTATCAGACTGTTTTCATTTGAACTTCGACTTAAAATATAGAATCTTGAAGGTACCTACCATGTAAACACAACACAAAATACACACTAGAAAAAAACAACAACAGGTAGAAATTTGTAAATGAATCATAGATAAGACACGTTCCGTGACTGAATCATGTGACTCGATGCGTTTTCTGATCCACCCCCACCAAATCAGCGATTCAGTGCGGGTCAAGAAACACTGGGGTACGTGATATCGGCAGACTGAGGAGACAGTTACCTTAAAGGGTTCGTTCTGGGACCTCACCCAACGGTCGAGGAAGAGGTCATCTAGAAAGACTGGGGTCCCCAGTTTGGGTGCAGAGGATGGTGGCTCAGTGGATCCTTCAGTATGTTTCCTGTATTGTATAGGGTTTAAAGTTACTTGTATAGTTGACGATTGTTACATTGTTGCATAGTTTTATATTTAAAATCTATATTGGAGAAACGAAGGTTTGGGTTTTATTATATGTTAGACTCTTGTCTTCTCCTTTCTGTTGAAGAAAAAAATAACGTTAAATCGACTAAATGTTGTGACACAATCAAAGTCCATATGTTGTTCGCTAAGTTAGTATATACGTACATAAAAAAAGTCTAACGAAAGGTAATATCTAGTAACGTTCTATAATTTATATCGAGGAACACGATATGTCATTCTGGAACAACGAATAGACAAAATTTAAACCATCATACATAGACAATTAGGGTATGAGAATTAAATAGTGAGGGGGAAAAGGGAAACAATTGTCATCTAAACAAAAGATATAGACACTCAACCAAAGACAAAACGTTTATTTAAGCACACATAATAAAGTCTAAGGTGTATATTTACTATAGTAATTATAGGTGACTATAGGTGTATATTCTCTATATTCACTATAGTAATTATAAATAGAAACTAAATGAAGTGAATCAGAGATTTAGGTAGACACAACGACATTTACTGTAATAAAATAAGAACAAATACCGACTCATTACAAGGTAATACACATGTCGTGAAGAAATAGGTAAGTAGACAACTGCCTGGGAATCCAACGAAGGTATAGATATACGATATCATGACGACACTTGTAGCCCCACGTACATCCTTTATATTGAAGATTTATTCCTTAGACTTCTTGTGAAGGTCTCCTCTACTATAAACTCCCTCTCCTACAAATCCTTAAGGTATATACTCTAATTTCAAACCCTTAGATTTTGTTTCTTACACTGGTTTCACTTCTTTTAGGTCCTACGTCAGTGAGTGATCCTTCGATGGATGTAACGACTTTGGTATCTTTTTTTTAACATTATTATCTTCCGAGTTTCCACTTGTTTCTAAGTTAACAGTTTGTTTTCCCCGTCAAACAAAAAGTCATCTATTACTCTAAATTTAAAATTTTTTATTATTATTGTATCTGTTTATAGAAACAATTTCTTTTTAGATTACGACTCTTATCCTATTTAGTTTTACATTTTTATTAATACACATTATTACATGATGATAACGATATTTACAATAGTAATTTCCTCTTGTAACAATATATGAAGGAAAGAGACCCTTCTTTCTTGTTTCATATCTTCCTTTCGTTTCATTTGAATTAAGTCTTATCCTAACTTGGTTACCGTCTTACCAACTTAAAATTTGTATTCTACAACTTAAAATTTTAGCATTTCTTCGGTACGATCCACTCTTTTTTGGGTTAGGTTTAATTGAATCTCTTTTCATATAGTCTACCGTATTGACTTTTAAGTCCTTGTTTCGTTCATAATAGTCCGGGACCAGACTAAAAGTCGAAGCAAGAACAGATTCACAGTCAAAATAAGAGTTCGTGTAACAGCAGGGTCGTATCGACGACCCTGGAGGTCCGGGTATAGGAGGGTACGGTCTGTGATCACATTTCCTTGTAGAGAAGGGGTTGTGGACTCCTCCCACAGTCCGGGACTGAGTGTGACCGGAGTCAATTACGTGTAAAGTCTTATTAAATTGATTTCGGTTTGTTCGTTTCTCTGTTGGTTTGACGAAACCGAGACTGTCGGCCTTACTGGGGTAAAGAGTCGTCGGACAACCTGAAGTACCCCTACTCATGGACCATACGACGACCGTTATCCAAGGATGGGGTACCGGTAGCGACTCATCTATCTCTATAAGAAGACTGAGTTTGACCCGAGCAGTCTTAGAGAGAGACCCTTAAACCTAAGTCTTACGGAGACGTAAATGAATTTTCATTCTTAAATATCTTATACATCGTCTCCTTTAAGTGTTCGAAAATCTTCTCTGTTTCAGGCATTTTATCTCACTTTAAATACACGTTTCTTTTTTTTCCATCTCTGTTACGTGGAGGTTTTTCGTTTTTATTTACTTGTCGGACTCTTTCAGTCAGAGAGTCTCGTAGGTCTCGGATCAAGGTCAAGTAAGATTTTCGGGTCGACGTATCGGACGTCGACGTGTCCAGACCCTGTAGGAACACACGAAAAATTATTTATGTGTACCCGAGTGTATAGTATTAGGAGGGGAAAGAAAATCAAAGAATTCTACGAATATCAAAATAAAAAGTTTACTTTCTGTACGTGTTTTGGTCTTTGTTTTATCCCGAACACAGTCGGTACGTGGGTATATGGACTTATTTGACGTTCCCAAGGATCTTCGTCATTTACTTTTTTCGTGTCATTTTAAAGAACGGTCTACTACTGAAGTTCCAGACTTCGATTTATCCTTTCCTTCGATTCTTATTGTTTCTTCTTTCGATCAATAGAGTGATCATTCTTCTTTTTAGTAAACGTGTAAGACGAAATGTTACTGAAGACAGACGTCCCTAGTTTCAACAGTCGATATCGTAAAATCTTATACTTACTAAATTAGTGTTGGAGCGTGTCACCTCTAGATACTAAAGAAAATTATACAAAAAGAAAACTCCATTCTCCTTTCCTGAAGATTTACGTGGGAATTAACGACAACAAGTCAGTGACTCGGGACAGACTGAGACCATACGGTGTCTGCCTGACATCGTAAGGTCCGAGGGACAGGAAGTGACAGAGGGTCTCAAACGAGTTTAATGAGTACAGACAACTCAAACACTACGATAGATTGGTAGAGTAAGAGACGACAGGGGAAGAGAAAACGGAAGTCAATGTTTAAAGTTTTTGTCTTAAACCATGGAAAAATGGGGATAAGTTTTGATTTGGGGTTCCGGTAAAGTTCTACTATGGAGTCATTTTCTTCGTTACGATAACCAGATACCGGTAAGAGTGTAAACCCCCTCGTCATTTATTAGTCCCGTTGGACTACTTCTACGGTAATTGAGTACACATAGAACTACGTCATCTAGTCTAGGCTCCCGTTTTTAGATGTAATTTTTTAATAAAAATTAACTTCATATTAACGAAATGTTACAACACTATGAAAGACGACATATTATGTATATATATATATATGTGTGGAAGGGAAAAGTTGGAGGGAGAGTGGGGGTTGTTTATATACAAAAATTGTTTATAAGGTTAACTAAGACTACGTTAACTAAGACAGAGACATGGTTCGGAGCTCTTAAGAGTTAGGTTCTCATTAACAGTGACTATAACTGATCCGTTAAACCCCGTCGTCTAACTAGTGACCGGACATATAGACTTCAGTGTTGAAAAGACTCCGACAAAGAAGTCTGATTCTTTATGATTAAGATAGGAATGGGTAAAGTCAATAACAGTACATTTTTATTACATTATTTCATACTTATATTATAATCAACTCGTGGTAAATACAACGTTTAGGGGTCTCACTTTCGTAAAAATAAGGTACCCTTTCACGGGATTGACAGTTTTATGAGGAAGTGACGTTAACAAGTGCCCATGTTTAACCTGTCGTTTTGGTTTACAAACGTCCTACTAATTTTTTTTTTTGATAGAAACAAAACTATATTTGACCCAAAGGAAAGAGTTCTGGGGTAAGAAAGAGTCACCGATTTCCAATTGTTTTAGTATAAAGGTCAATAAGAAAAAAGAAAATTTCAATACGAAACAAACCCATTTATAAGTCAGTTTAAGTTCGTAATAATAAAGGTAGTGATAGGAGTCACGGAATGAAGGGGGACAGAATTCCAGAAGTTGGGACGAAGAGTGAAGAGAAAAATGTCCAGACACACGGGGAAAGGTGGTGTCGACGTCCATCTTCTCCCCTTCAGTAGAATCTATTGATAGGAGGGAGTTCCTCACCGTAACGTAGAGGTCAGACACTTCAAGAAAACAGAAGACGAGAACGATAACTGCCTCTTCCGTTACCGTGGGGTGGAGTCGTGATAACGGACCTTTTAGGGTACCTACCTCCTCGGACCACCCGACGGTAGATGTCCCAGTGTGTCTCAGTCTGTGCTGACTTCACTGAATCGTCGTCGTCGAACGACAACTTGAAATCAGTCACAGACCCTAACTAGAGTCCACCGGAGTCGGACGTGGACGAACCTCGTCCCGAACCTAAGGGTTTGTCTCTAACTCCGACCCAGCACCGTCACTTTCATGGTCTAGGATCGGTGATTTGGTCAGTAGTCACTGTTTCTGAGACCGTAAACCGAAACGTCTTTTCTTAAAGGTGTTTCTGTTTCGTCACCTAGTTCATTTCTTGAATCATTCTCTTTTTTTCATGTCATGCACACCTATCCGTATACCCGTCTGAGTCCCTCTCTCTCAGCGACTCAGCGTGGGAGTACCGTCAAGCTTAATGAAAATATCCAATAAAGAAGACCCAAAGGAAACCGGTTAGTAAAACTCAAAGGACCAAGTGTCAGGTGTAAATCATATAGAGTCCTAGGAGGGTACATACACGTACGTAGAGAATAGGTTCTACCTAAAATGGTTTTTCCGTAGATCCATCCTGTAAGGAACGGGAACTGTAACGAGGGGAGTAACCGGATGTTCCTCGAAAAGACACGTGTACACCAACTCTTCCAGAGGACTGTAGTCCTCACTCTCTATACGCTATACCCGTCCCGGGTCGGAAGAGGGAATTAGCAGAACGATAAGAACAGACTCTCTAAACCAGTTATCCCTTACTTAGGAGTTAACGAAATGGGACCCCACGGGTAGACGAAGGACGGAGTCCTACTCACCATAGGGTCGATCGAAAGTCGGACCTGTCGTAGGTTTTGACTAGAGTCGTAGACTTCGGAAGAGGAAGACGTCCAGGGGTCGACTTGGGGTCAAGCCCCTTCCTACTGACGGAGGGAGTTTTAGGTCTACCTTAATTCAAGTAGACACGGTAAATGTATCTAAGTGTGTATGTGTAATTATATTTTATAAACAAAAAGAGAACAATGAAGTTAGAGATTCTGTCAGAAATTCAGGTAGGTGTAGAGACGTTTACAGTGCAAAGTAAGTAAAATTACCGACTCATTATAAACAAACGTATATACATGGTTTAGAAGAAATAGGTAAGAAGACAACTACCCGTAAATCAAACACAAGTACATGACCAGTCGGTGACGTCATAAGAACAGACCCTTTAGGGTACCTGTCTCCTCGAATCGTCCGATGCCAGGTACCCCGGAGTTTCTCAGTCTGTGATGAATCGATGACTCATGTGTCTGTCCAGGACCAAGAACATTTGTCGCGACGTCACTTGTAACCCCACGTACATAGAAAGACTTACTAGTAAAAGACACCTATATACGGGTCCTCACCCTAACGACCCAGTATACCATAAAGATAAAAATCAAAAAATGCTTTCGAGGTGTGACAAGAGGTATCACCGAGATGGTTAAAGTAAGGGTAGTTGCACATGTATAGGTGTACATGATATGAAAAAAGGAGAATCATCTGTGAAATAAACGAAGTGATGAAAGACAGAAACTCCTTTGACAAAAGACATTTCAGTTTCCGGTCTCGGAAACAGTGACTGGTGACCAGACCACCGATCCTAGACCACAAAAGTGGTGACGTTGGGTGTGAGTTTTCTCTCAAAGGAAAAGAGGTATGGGAGAGGTCGTAAATAACAAACATCCTACCCAACCCTCTAACCTTAACCGTATATATGTCATGATATATATTTTATCTATTGATTATTTTTACTTGACGTATCGTGTCCTTTGAGGTGACTCACAAGATACCACTGGATTTTCCCTTCCTTTAGGTTCCTCCTCTCTTATATTTATACCCACTGACTAAATGAATGGACATCTCGTCTTTGATTGTGTTGTAATATTTCGTTAATATGAGGTTAAATTTTCTTTAAAAGGTCAACTTTTTTTTATAGGTCTACCTCAAGATCCGAGAGAAATTACCTTCATTGGAGTATACCACCGTCTCTTTACTGAGTAGGAAGGTCTAAGAAAGTGTCTGATGGAATCCGGATAACCTTTAGATACTTAGAGGCGGTCTGTTTGAGTCAAGAGTTCCGTTGACCCCTAACAAAAACGAGAGAGAGTGGTACAATGTAGAGAGGGGTTTAAGATGTGATAGGTGTGAGGGTTTGACGATGTAAAAAGACATCCGTCAAAAGTGACGGCTCGGTTGTAGTGGTTTGAAGTAAAGGAATGTGGTCTTATCGGAGCAATCACAGGTCGATGTAGGAATCTCCGGGGGTACAATTCCCTTCTGAAACACCTATATAGGGGTGTGGTCCTGGTACTGTTAAGGTAAGAAGGTAGAGAAAGAAAGACGACTAAGAGAGGAAAAGAGATCGATTCAACGGAAAAATGAAGAACGACATTAGTTTATTTTTCTTGGTTAAAACGGAGTAGGTGAACCAAACTTAGTGTCCGAAAGTTGTAGTCACTGTGGAGTGCACCGTACAAGGATTGTAGACCGGAAAACTTTAGGTCAGAGAAAATAAGAATTGGTACATGTTGGAGGTCCCTTAGGTACGTAAAAATCAAACCAGTGGTCTACCCTATTTCTCTTATGAATAAAGAATTTTTGTTGTTGTTTTCATTATTTACTATTTTGTTATGTGTCGAACACAAAATTTCGTATATGTTAAATTACCCTGAGTCGTCTGTTAATTTTATATAATACAACTAATAGCATTATCTCTATACCTCTTCCAAGAGAATGCTGGAGAGTCCTCGACCAGGGATCTTGGTTGTATTCGTGAGACCTTTAGAAAGGGTCGTAGTTCCAGAAAAGGTTACTCAGTCAAGAAACGTAGTCCACGGGTTTCATGACCTCAAAGTCGAAGTCGTAGTCAGGAAGGTTAATTATAAGTCCTGACTAAAGGAAATTGTACCTGACCAAACTAGAGGAACGTCAGGTTCCCTGAGAGTTCTCAGAAGACTTGTCCAAAAAGTCTCTTGAGAATTTTTAACTATAGGACAATCTGAAATGATTAGGTTCGGGATTCAATGTAAGGACCGAGAGACATGTGCCAAGAGAGGTTGTGTAGAAGGGACTCGAACAAGATCCATATAGGAGACACCTAGGAGTCTTAACGGAGGAGGTATAGACGGAATTCTATTAGTTATGTAATAGAACATTTAACGTTTACGGTATTTTTATATCGTCATACAAAATCAAACAGAAAAAAAGTAGTAAAAACATAGTAGTCGCGGATGGTGTTGTTAAGTTTGAACCATCTCCGAGGAGCCTCAAAAACTATTAATAAAATGGTTATATGATTAACGTAATTCTGTTATTAAGTAATAATAATTACTTTACGGTGTAGTTTCTAACAGTACACCACATATATTTGATGAATTTAGATTTTACATTGATTGGCAAATCATTTACATTGTTCCTTCGATTGGTCACTCATCGGAAGAACAGATCACTGTTTTCGTGTTGATAAATATAGTTAGACTAAACCCAGTATACCTGGATGTTTCAAGATCCCTCTCTTTCTCTCCATTTAGATAGAATTCTTTCAACTTTATTGTACTTGTCTGTTGTCTAAATTTCTACTCATTCTCAAATGTTCTGTTACCTTCAACGTCGTACACGGTTAGATTGTTTACTTAAAATTGTGGACTCGGTGGATTTCTAGTGACCGCCAGACTACACTGACGTCGTAAAATACAGTCAACACCATCCTCTATTCGATTGCGGTTTCGATGTTTCGAAAATCTTCTGTAACTTTTTGTAGAAGTGTTTAAACTCAAAACCTTTCTTTAAGAATCATACTTATTTGATAATCAGTATTAAAAATTGCTTTTAACCTAAAGTAATTTTAGTCCTGAAAATGTCTATATTTCTATGGTAAAATTCTTTACTTTACCGTTCGTTCTTCGACCTTCTTTTAAAAACGCTAGTCATGGATAACGTTTCCTGTCCACAGGTCTTATTTATTTATTAGGTATTTTTTCTTATTATTTTCTCTTTTAGTATAGATCTTATACGTTTCTTTAAATGATGTTTTGTTATTATTTATTTATTTCGGGATATAATTCACCCCGAAGGGAAGACCAAGTCGACTATTTCTCAGACGGAGACGGACGTTGTGCCCTCTGGACCCAAGATAGGGACCCAACCTTTATAGGGGACCTCTTCCCTTTCCGATGGGTGAGGTCATAAGACCGAACCTCTTAAGACACCTGACATATCAGGTACCCCGTGTTTCTCAGTCTGTACTGACTCGTTGAAAGTGAGTGATATAATTCACCCGTTTTATATGAAAGTTTTCTATGAAGTGTTTTCTTCTATATACGTACCGGTTATTCGTGTAATTTAATACAGGTTATAATCAGTAGTCCCTTTATTTTTAGTTTTATTTTTAGTTTTACTCTACGGTAAACGGAGGGTGAGTTTACCGATTCTAACATTTTTCTCCAGTTACGGTTTATAACCGTTCTAAACCTTGTCACCTTTCGAAAGACCAAAAAACACAAAAAGAAAACAAAACAAAAAATTAATGGGAATAGAGATAACCTATGGGGACGTTAAAGTGAGGATCGTAGAAGTGTTGTCTTTGTCTTTGCGTCCAGATGTTTTTGTCGACGACATCTTACAAGTATCGTTAAAATAAGTATCATCGTGTTTGGACCTTTGTTGTGTTTAATTGTTTAACACCACATCGGTAACTTCCTTTCTAATGAGTCGTAAAAATAAAATTACTTCATTTAATTGGGAGAAGTTTTATAAAGAATTATTGTTTCACTTTCGATTATGAAAACATCCTCTTTTTGGCCTGTCTGTGGTTGAATTGGTCCATAGACTATATTCGTAGTGTTGATTACCTCGTTTTACTGTAGTACTCGGAGAACTATCCTCCATGAGTCCTATGTCGTAGTAGGAGTACTGTAAAGACGGTTTATTTCGTATCGGACTTAAATTATTACTCCTTTATAGTCTGTTGGGTTTAAGTTCCTGTTTTACGAAAAGTTTTTATAGTTCTGATACTTTCTGTTTAAGTCTGGTTCTTTGACAAGGATTAATTTATTAGGGTTTCTCTGGACTTTTCATTTGTATTGTGTACTAAAATCTAACCTAGAACTTGGTTTTTAGTACAAAAGGGATATTTCCTTTTACAACCGTTTATACCATCTTAAAGTCATCCACAGATCAAATCTACAATCATAATAGAAGTACACCTAAAAGACTGAAACGATTCACGTGACTACAAGACTATAGAACTCCGTTATATTACGTTTATAAAATCCCCATTTCTCCACATTGAAGACATCGAGTTGAGTTTACCGAGTCTTTCTCTTTTGTTTACACCATTTTATGACTGTTAACCGTTAAACCCACTTACCAAAATGTCTTTAAGAAACTTGATAGGAATTTTGAAAATACATGTCAGTTTCATCAAACAAACAAACAAAATTAGACTATTTGTGTCATTGTCCTTACTTTAAGTTTTAATCATGCGACGCACTTTCTTCGGTTAGTTTGTAATTTCCCGTACATTGTACATGAATATATTTCGAGTCTTGTTCGTTTTGGTCCGATACCACCATCTTTAGTCTTGTAAGGGTGCATGAGGGAGAGGTACCCGTTACCCCTGACTTGTTTTTCCCCGGGACCTTTTGATTCTTTTTTTATTTTTTGTACTTGACTCCTGTATAGTCTAAACCAAAACGTCATTTCATCCCTCATAACTTAGTTCGAGGATAGCCCGGGATGAAATTGTCTAGTTGACAAAACGTTATCGACTAATCCATCCCGTCGAAAGAAGGTCTTTGTGGGATAGTCAATGTACTGTGTCCCCTTAAAAATACAATAAAGAAAAGAATGACTGTAGAATGTAATTAAACGGTATATTCTCTTTAGACCTGAGAATACCTTCGATAAAGGTTGTGAAAACTCATTTATAAAAAAAATTTTTTTTCTGGAAATCATACACACTTTCGATAGTAAGCATCAAGTGTTAATGACTAATGAATCTTGTACCGGTCGTGGTACTTTTCATACATGGCAGAGTGAATTACACTAATAAGGGTATAATGCGTACAACAACAAAAAGGCATCGAGTCAGTACAGGATGGAGACCTTGGGGTACCTCACGTCGTGCGGTCAGAAGGGACAGAAAGTGATGAAGGGTCTCAGACGAGTTTGAGTACGGGTAACTCAGTCACTACGGTAGGTTGGTCGAGTAGGAGAGAGTCGGGGAAGAGGAGACCGGGAGTTAGAAAGGGTCGTAGTTCCAGAAAGGGTCACTCAACTGAGAAGCGTAGTCTACCGGTTTCATAACCTCAAAGTCGAAGTCGTAGTCACGAAGGTTACTTATAAATCCCAAATAAAGGAAATCCTAAGTGACCAATCTAGAGGAACAACGGGTTCCCTGAGGGTTCTAAGAAGAGGTCGTAGTATCAAACTTTCGTAGTTAAGAAACCACGAGTCTGAAAAAATAACAGGTTGAGAGTGTAGGTATATAATGTGTATTTCTCTGATTTTCAGTCTCTCAGATTAGTGACTACCTTCAAATGTGTCTCCATCTCGAGCAAGTCCTTAGGTCTAGGTATAATTGGGTCCCCGGGGATAAGTTAAATATAATCATATATGTAACAAGTAACATGTCATAACGAAGGGAAGACACTATCTTAGACGTATTTGTTCTTGGCGTATAGATTAATAGATTAATGAATAGAAACATGTTTCAATTATGGTGAGCTAGAGAGTGTACCTAACACCACCATACTATTGTACGACTTAGAACGGTATACAGTAAATTTTCTTTACATTTTTTTGAGTCTTTTCTAGACTAGTTTCGACAAACAAACCCATAAGTTTATTTACTACCCCATACAACTCCAAGTAAACACTAAAATATTAAAGACTGTTTTAAGTGATTAGAGTACAATTTACTACGGACCTTTGAAGAAAAGGATGATCTCCTAGATTTATCATTGTTAAATCTTTTTTTTCTAATACGTAGAAAGTTTTGTGAAAATTTAGTTACGTTGTACGGATGGGAAATTTCAAAAGTGCACTAATAGTAAGATGTCTATCTTTCTTGAGGTTATTGTTTTACAAAAGAGTGAAAATTTTAATTCCCTTTCAACGGACCAAACCCCACACCCAGTATGATAATAAACTTACCATATAAATTTACAAAATAAATAAATAACAAAACTCTTTGATTTGTTGTCCGAGTTCAAATAACTCGGTGTATGGTTGTCTATGTCCTATGACAAAGGACCTTAAAGGAAAAATAAGGGTCACAATAACTCTATATTATCTCTGTATGGAAACATAATCAAAATCTACGTGTTGGGTGACTAAACTATATACATATATGACACTTTACTAATGGTGTCATTCAATAATTGTAAATAGTGGAGTGTATTCAACATAAAAAAGACCACTACTCATAAAATTTCTCTTTGAATCGTTTAAAGTTTATATGTTATGTCAGAACACTTAATATTATTGGTACGATATTTGGGTCTCGAATAAATAGAATATTGGTCTTTCAACATAGAAAACTGGTGGAAATGGGTTAAGAAAACGGGAGTAAGAGTGGGGGACGTAGACCGTTGAGTTAGACAAGACAAAGATACAGAACGAAACAAAAATTAAAGTGTATATACACTCCGCTATGTAATAAACAGAATGAGACAGACCAATGTAGTGAATCGTATTAGTGGAGTTTCAGATAGGTATCACAACGTTTTATGTTCTAGAGGAAGAACAAATAACGACTGACACATAATACATATATATGTATATGTAATGTAGAAGAAATAAGTGAGTAGTCAACTACCCTAATCCAAAAGGTACAGAAGAAACAACATTTAGTACGACGTCATTCACTCTCACATGTCTTAATCACCAAAACATAGAAACACCTTAACAACCTAGGATACCATTAAGTAAAAATTAAAAAACTCCGTTCAGGTATGACAAAAGGTATCACCTAAGTGGTCAAATGTAAGGGTGGTTGTTACATGTTTCCAAGGGAAAAGAGGTGTAGGAGTGATCGTAAACAATAGAGAACAGAAAAACTATTAACGGCAAGAAGATCCACACTCCACTATAGAGTAACACCAAAACTAAAAGTAAAGAGACTCCTAATAACTACAACTCGTAGAAAAGTACATGGACGACTGTTAAACCTATAGAACCAACCCACTTACAGACAAATCAGGGAGACGGCTACAAAATTAGTATACCAAACAAAATACACGATGACTCAACTTACTTAAAAATATGTAAATCTAAGATTCGGGAACATTCTGTACGTTAAATGTTTATAAAGAGGGTAAGTTATCCGACGGAAAAGTAAAACAACCACCAAAGGAAACGATACGTCTTCTAAAAATCATACTATATAATAGTGAACAAACAAAAACGAAAACACAGAAACCAAAATCATAGTTTATGTTTTCTATTAACAGTTCTACTTACGACTCCTACAATGAGGGATGAAAGAAGATACTCTAACTAGTAAAGTCCATATTATAAATTTAGAAATTAGGTAAAACTCAACTGAAAAACATACGATATTTTAGTCTCAGGTCAAAGTAAGAAAACGTACACCAACAGGTCAAAAGGTAAGTTATAATTAACTTCTGATAGAAAAGAGTCAACTCTCAAGATCCTAAGAAACAGTTTATAATCAACTGATATATTCGTACTTAAGTAGATACCCAAGAAGTAAAACAAGGTAGTAGATACGGACACAAAAAAATACGGTCATAGTATGATAAAACTAATGATCTCAAAACATTGTATGAACTTTAGTTTTTCACACTACAGAATTCCAAGTAAAAAACAGTCCTAACAAAACCTATAAGTTCTCAAAAACACCAAGGTATGTTAAAATACTTAAAAACAACATAAAACATGTTGCTTGGTAATATTAAAACTCTTCCTAACGTAATATAGAAATCCAACGAAACTCATCGTACTGGTAAAATTGTTACGATGTAAAAAGATTAGGTACTCGTACTTTATAGAGAAGTGAATAAACATAGAAGAAGTCATGGAAAGTAATGATAAAATATCAAAAGTCGTATGTACAGAAAGTGAGAACAAATTTAAATAAGGAACCATAAAATAAGAAGGACTATATTAACATTTACCCTAAATTTCTTATAAGAGAAATACTATCGAACGATAATCACATATCTTTGTATTGATTAAAAACATATCACTAAAACATAGGTCTTTGCAATGACTTAAACAAATTATCAAGATTGTCCCAATAAAAACAACAACAACAGAAACAAAAAACATGAGAAGTCACAAATCACATATATTATAGTACAGTAGACGTTTATCTTTGTCAAAACGTAGAAACAAAAACTGAATCTACCGAAAAAAAGAACGGATTAAGGAGACCGACGTTGAAGGTCATGATAGAACTTATTTTCACCACTCTTACTCGTAGGAGAACAAGGAGTAGAATCTTCTTTTCGAAAGTCAAAGAGTGGTAAGTCATACTTCAATCAACGTCCGAACAGGATTTACCGGAAATAAGATAACTTGAAAAAAAAGGGAGATAAGAGTAAAACAACTCTCAAAAAAAAGTACTTTACTATAACTTAAAACAGTTTAACAAAAAACGTAGAAAACTCCACTAGTATACTAAAAAAATAGTAAATAAAACAATTACAACTAATAATATAATTAACTAAACACTTACATTTTGGTATGAACGTGGAGATCTTATTTAAGGGGATAATAGTACCATATACTAGGAAAATTACATAACAACTTCAGTAAAACGATTATACACTTACTACTAAAAACGTAGGTACAAGTTTTCCCTGTAGACGGACATTAAAATAAAAGTTTATCTTAGAAACCGAAAGAAACTATAGTACCATTACGACCGGAAGATTTTACTTAAAACTTCACAAGGGATGATAAAATATAAAAATCTTCTTAAAACCCTACCACAACTAAGAGGATATTAACAAACATCTGAGGTAATCACTTCAGTAGATCACACCCCGAAATAACCGACAAGTCCCCCAAAACTAATGACTAAGTTTGAGGAATGATCATTTACCAGATATGTATAATAGACAAAGAAGTACTGAGTTAGTCCCATCTAATATGCAAAGATCTTTAAGTGAGTACAGAAGGTCTACGGGGTCAAACAACTGGCTATTAACAAGTACTACCAGAGAATGCTACGAAACTTAAAGACACTATAGTTAACATTACAAATAGAAAAGTTTTTTGGTTCGAGAATCAAAGTCAAGTCAAGTCAAGTCGAGTCAGCGAGTCAGTACAGGCTGAGAAACCCTGGGGTACTTAACGTCGTGCGGTCCGGAGGGACAGGTAGTGGTTGAGGGCCTCAAGTGAGTCTGAGTGCAGGTAGTCCAGGCACTAAGGTAGGTCGGTAGAGTAGGAGCCAGCAGGGGAAGAGGAGGACGGAGGTTAGGGAGGGTCGTAGTCTCAGAAAAGGTTACTCCGTTGGGAAGCGTACTCCACCGGTTTCATGACCTCGAAGTCGAAGTCGTAGTAAGGAAGGTTTCTTTAGGGTCCCAACTAGAGTAAGTCTTACCTGACCAACCTAGAGGAACGTCAGGTTCCCTGAGAGTTCTCAGAAGAGGTTGTGGTGTCAAGTTTTCGTAGTTAAGAAACCACGAGTCGGAAGAAGTGTCAGGTTGAGAGTGTAGGTATGTACTGGCGTCCTCTTTGGTATGGGAACTGATCTACCTGGAATCAGTCGTTTCATTACAGGGACGAAGACTTATACGATAGATCCAACCAGTATTGAAAAGGAGGTTCCTCATTCGCAGGAAATTAAAGTACCGACGTCAGTGTTAGACGTCACTAAAACCCCGGGTTTTTTATTTCAGACTGTGAAAAAGATGACAAAGGGGTAGTTAAAGGATACTTCTCTACCCTGGCCTTCGGTACTAGAAGTAAAAGACTTACAACTCGAAATTCGGTTGAAAGAGCGAGAGGAGAAAGTGAAAGTAGTTCTCCTAAAAATCGAGAGGAAGTGAAAGACGGTAGTCCCACCACAGTAGACGTATAGACTCCAATAACTATAAAGAGGGTCGTTAGAACTAAGGTCGAACACAAAGAAGGTCAGGTCCCAAAGAGTACTACATGAGACGTATATTAAATTTATTCGTCCCACTGTTATATGTCGGAACTGTATGATGAAACGGATAAACCTTGGTCAGACAACAAGGTACAGGTCAAGATTGACAACGAAGTACTGGACGTATGTCCAAAGAGTTCTCCGTCCAATCCACCAGACCATAAGGGCAGAGAAAGTCTTAAAAGGTGTCAAATAACACTAGGTGTATCAGTTTCCACAACCGTATCAGTTATTTCGTCTTTATCTACAAAAGGACCTTTAGAGAACGAAAAAGGTACTAGGTCTCCTACAACCGTTAAACTAGAGACCAAGGAGACGGAAAAGATTTTGGTCGAACTTGTAGTCCCTCAAGTGCCAAGTGTATAACGACTTCGGACCGAACCTCTTAAAACTCGTAGTGAAATGATCGTACACTCTACTCACGTTAACACACCATCAAATTCGTAAGAAAACGTAACGGAAAGAAATCTTAACCTTACTTTTGACTGGAAAAGGTCAGGACACGGGTGACGACTCAAAAGGTTTACACGACCGTATAACTCACGGCGTGAAAGTGTCATAGTAGAAAGTCCTAAACTTTGTCGAGTTGACCTTAAGGTAGTGGAGGTGATCGAAACAAGTATCACTACGAAAGATTCCGGGTGAACTGAAGTGTAAGGTCCTACAGACCGAGATCTAATCAATAGTGTAGTAGTACTAATAGACCCAGCACTTCTAGAAAAAACATGTCAAGAAGGCACATAAGAACGGTGGTGAAGAATTATAGAAGACCAAGCCAATCCAGGTATGGTAAAGACAGGAAATAGTTCGGGTAGAAACGTACTTTACAAGGGAACCATAGAGATTGAAAGAACTTCTCTTGAGATCAGGAAGGGTAAGACAAGAAAAGGAGATAAAGAAACGTAACTAGCGACTTCTTCCGAAAGAATAGAGAAGAACGATAAGAAATCTTGAGACGTAAGTTTACTCATATAGAAAGGAAAAGAGGAAACGAAAAGTGGAGAGAAGAAAGTGTCGATAAACATTCCGGAGGGGTCTGTCGGTAAAACGAAAAAACGTAAAGAAAAGGTACCCCTACCAGAACTAGGGACAGAGGACATGTTACAGTGTTTGGAGTAATGTATCAAGTAGTCCGTGAGATAGATTGTCTAGATCCGGGAATTTAGATAAAGAGTGAAGGTGACATATTAGTATTCCCTAAACTAAATTCAGTATAGACTTACCGTATCGTCAAAAGAGATGAAAGAAGTTAAACTCAGACTTAAACCATTATTCCTCAAGTACTAGACTCGGTGTCAGTCGAGGATCAGAACAAAAACAACTGACATATCTCGAAGAGGTAGAAACCGACGTTTCTTATATTAGTTAGACTAAAGTTACAACTGGCAGACCACTACAGGTACACATCTCAGAAGAGAACACAACAACCTTCCCCCACAAACGATACTGGTCACGTAAAATAACCGTTTTGAGATAATCAGAAACGGGACGAAGTAAGGAGTAAGGTTCCGGTTTAAACGGACAATGAGGTCCACAAAGAACTGAAGGATGAAAACGTAAGGTCAGGGGATATTACTTTTCCTGTAGAAAAAACCCACAATCAAGATTTTCCAGAACATCCAGAAGTATTTTGGTAAGTTGAAGTCGAAGAAGTCGTATTGACCAACCCCGTATCTGAACCTATTGACACTATAACTTACCAAACGGAACCTCTACTTGTCTCTAGTAAGACAGTAAAAACTCTGACGTAGGTTCATGACGTAAAGTCTGAGAAAACAAATGGTACTACCGATGAGGTAAAGAAGACTCCCTAAGGACGGGCGTCATCATCTATATTTCCAGTAGACTCAATTCAAGTGGGTAAGGTCAGGTAAAATCAAGCGACTAAGAATCTTACAGCTACAAGTGGGAACGGTAGACAACAAACTGGTGAAGGTTAAATGGAACTAAGTACCTGAACTGTAAGGTCCAAGGACACGTTATAACGAGAAATATCGTAGCCTAGAACGAAGATAGTGGTCAGTGTAGGTGTTGACCCATAACCAAAACAAAACCGAGGTAGGGAAGTAAGAAAGACCTCAATAAAGAGGTGACTAGAGGTCATCGTATAACCCGTAGATGACTGGACCCTCAAGGAGAAAACCATGGGATAGTAAAATGGAAAAGTATGACAAGTACCCCAAGAGTTCCGTTCTTATGACTTCACCGAACGGTAAGGGAAGACGTCACCTGGTGTAAGACAGTCTGGAGAGGTGGTACTGGGTGGGCAGAACCCAACGGGTCGTCCGTACCGAACCAAAGTAACTCAATCTGTTCCGACACCAGGAACACACTAATCTAACTGATCAAAAGACACTCATACCAAAGTCACACAGACGGGAGACTACGGGAGAACGTTGTGGATGGTAGAATGAACCCACACAGAATGGAACCGCACCATATAGAGAAGTGCCGACGAGGTCGTTCCGTGTCGGCGACAAGGAATGGAACCTGCTCCACATAGAGGAACACCGTCGACTCTCCTCGAAGGGACGCAGGCTCCAGTCACTGAGAATCAAATTACGTAGAAAAATAACAGAAAAAACGGAGAACAGGTTAAATAAAGACGAGATTAGAAACTATAAAAGAAGGAAGGAAAATAATTAAAACCCAAAGTAATACGAAAAAGATCAAAGAACTCCATATTTCAATCCATCGAATAAACTCGAGAAAACAAAAGAATCACATCCTTAAATGACAATACTTAAATGGAGAATCTTCATAAAAAAACGACGTAGGATATTCATAACTATACATCATGAAGACTAAAGTAAACAGAGTTATATGAAAATAAATAAGAAACCGGGAAAAAAAAAGTCATCGTACAACGAATTAGAGGTGTATAAATACTCAAAAAGTCAAAAGAAGAACAAAAAATAAGAACAAAGTATGTAACCCTAGTCTTTTTAACGAACCGTATTAAAGTTAGAAGAATTTCAAAGATACTGAAGAAAACACTTAATCGTATACTTTTATGACATGAAAAAATAGTCAATCGATAAGTATGCGGAATGAGTCATACTTTCTTCTGTGAATACTAGGAAAAAGGTAGGTTTTAATCTGACCGTGACACTTGAAAAATCAGGAAGGGTATACACAACACAAAACAAAACAAAACAAATTGTCAAGTACGATATTGTAAACCGTATTATGTCCAGTGTCCACTATGAAACATAAACCGGTAATCTAACCACTTAAACTAGGGAGTCCCACCTTCTAAGGGACCTCTTCCCGTACCGTTGGGTGAGGTCATAAAAACGGACTTCTTAAGCTACCTGTCTCCTAGGATCTCTCGATGTCAGGTATCCCAGAGTTTCTTAACCTGTATTAACTTCACTGAATCACACGTAATCACCCACCTTATCATGTCAGGATGTCAAACTTTTCTACGTTTCAGAAAAATTCATTTTATGAAAACCGTACTATAATACCACAAGTAAGAACCATAAACTGTGATTTATTATGAGTTTCATTACTACTCCGTTGGGAGTAGTCCGTTCCAATATACATTGTACGAAGTCTGTAATAGTTATCCAAAAACATTAATTTTCGTTATGTCAGTGATTTTTTATTGACAGTAGTAGTGTAGATTATATCTGGTGAATGCCTTCATTCTCTCTAATCTGAAACAAGTGAACAAGAAAAGTGGACCTAAGAAAGTGTTCTACATTTATTTTAGTCGAAGTGTATTAAAACAAAACATAATTTTCTCTTTTTACATACTCCTCTAAAAGATAAAAGTGACAGAGAAGGAAAGTGGAATGAACAACAATATACTTCTATACTAGTAACCTGGTATCAACTTTTCGGTTCTATTTAGATGTCTACACACACAATCTGTGAGACAGCACAGGTTGAGAAACGTTGGGTACCTGACACCGGGCGGTTCGAGGAGACAGGTACTTTAAGAGGTAAGTTCTTAAAACCTCATCCGACGGTAAGGACAGAGACCCCCTAGAAGGGTTGGGTCCCTAACTTGGACCCAGAGATCGTGACGTCCGTCTAAGAAATGGTTGACTCGGTGGTCCCTTCGTACTCCTCTAAAGGATAAAAGTGATAGAGAAGGAAAGTGGAATGAACAACAGTATACTTCTATACTAGTAAGCTGGTATCGACTTTTCGGTTCTCTTTAGATCTCTTCGACTGGGTTACGAAAAACTGTAATGACTCAACGACTCTGTTAAAACTTTTATGGATGGAGATGTGAAGAACATTACCCTCTATAAATTTACAGAATTCGGTGACGATCGATAAAACAGTAGATATGGGATTTTGTAAAGATTATATTATAGAAACAATTAGAGGGATTAAGAGGAGTATACGGTTGCAGACGTCTTTAAGGTGACAAAGACTTTATTAAGTGAGTAGGGAGTATCAGAATAATAAATACACATTCATTCAAACTGAAAATGAGGTTTGTCTGGTTGGTTATTTCTATATTTAAACCATACACAAGTGAAAATAGAAATAAAGATCAAATTGTAAACACAAAGACATTGTCTATATACGAAAATAGAGAGGAAAATTAGAACTTTTTTGATTAGGGAAAAGTACCGATTTCGATTGGACACACAAAATTTCAAGAAATAAGAGTAGGAACTTATGTAGATAAGGGTATCGATAGGTGTTGACCGCTTACACTTGACAGAGTGATTACATCTAGGAAACAGAGACAGAAGTTTAAACAGATATGAAGGAAATAATACTTTATTTATTTGGTCACAGTAAGACGACAGGAAAAGGGTTCGGAGAACTTTTAAGGAGAGATTAAATAAAGAGGGACGAAGTGAATATTAGAGTAAATGAGTCCACAGACGGTTAAAAGGATAACGGTTTATGTTATCGAAGATAAACGGTAGGAAGAGAAATTTATGACTTAGTTGTCTTGTGGTAGAATATAAAAAGAGGGAGTTAAGTCTACTTGATCCTATATTACTAAAGGGAAGATAGAGACTGGTGAGGACACTAAAAGGAATGACTGACTATAGGGAGAAAAGAGAAAGAGACGTGAACGTAAGGTGTATAAATTCGAAGGACTCAAGGATCTGTTAGATTCAGAAGAAACCCCTGAGGTAAGTAAGAGTGACGATTCTACAGTAATACTACCTTTACTATGATCTAGTTCTGACCTTGTCTATACGTTTAAGTTAAGTGTTTGACTAAAGAGTTGAAGAGACCGAGAGTTAAAAAGTAAACAGTTACTACTAATCAATAGACATTCTACTGACAATTAAGATTTTGTAATTCTACGGTGACTTTGGACGTAGAGAACAGGAAGGATGACCGACAAAAGTGGATCTTCAAGACGACGAAAAAGTTTATTTGTACTTATTTTAGCTCGTGAAGGACAGGGAGGAGGAAAAGAGGGGGGTCAGTCGAGGTAGTAATGAAGATAAGCACTCAGGGGAGGTACCGATATAACTCCGAGGTCACCGAGTTTACCATATCCTAGACGGGCGTTACGTCCTTTGGGTCCACGCTTGTGACCCAACCTTTCTTTACGACCTCTTCCCCTACCGTTAGGTGAGATCAAAAGACGGACTTCTTAAGTTGTCTGTCTTCTCGGACTACCCGATGTCAGGTACCCCAGAGTTTCTCTACTGATATAAGAGGAGAAAGATTAAAAGTAATTATATTAAAAATAAAGAGTACCATAAAGTGAGTAGATTTTTAAAATAAGTAAAACAAACTCTACAATTTTAATTGAGAACAAAACAACAAAAAAAAAAGTGTAAGTTATGGGAAACATTATACCGGGATCGTATAGACAGTTTTATAAAAGACGATAGAGGAAACAAAGAGACGTGAAGATTTCGGTTAAGAGATTTACGAACCCTTTTTTTTAGAATACAAACAGGAAAAATAAACATTGAAACGAATACATCAAGAGAACGACTTTTAAAGAGGAGAAAAAGGTCTGAAAATTTATTACGAATAAAAGTTTTGGGAAGAAGGTACTTCAGAAGAGTTTATAGAGTCTTCCTAGGAAAGTCAGAAAAAACTTTAGGACAAGTTCATTAATAGTCGTATAGTGTCTATTGACAATACCAATTCTCGAATCTTAAACGTGTAATCTTGAGTAGATATATTATATAACAATAACAAGTCAGTGAGTCAGCACAAGTTGAGGAACACTGGGGTACTTGACGTCGTGTGGTCCGAGGGTCCTCGAACGAGTTTGAGTCAAGGTAACTCAGTTACTACGGTGGGTATAGAACGTACCAAATAGAACATACCAAATGATTAACAAATTACATCCACTGACTTGTACTAGGTCAAAAGATTTCTACGGGACCCTCTTTAAAGTTCGGAAGACAAAGACAGTAAACATCCAGTGAACAACTTACCCAGTATATGTAATCGTCGTTGAGAAAGATTTTGTTTCACTTGACAAGTCAAGTAAAGTCAACAAGTCAGTACAGACTGTGAAACCCTGGGGTACCTGACGTCGTGCGGTTCGAAGGGACAGGTAGTGGTCGAGGACCTCAAATGAGTTTGAATGCAGGTAACTCAGCCACTACGGTAGGTTGGTAGAGTAGGAGACAGTAGGGGAAGAGGGCGGAAGTTAGAAAGGGTCATAGTCCCAGACAAGTTTACTCAGTCAAGAAACGTAGTCCACTGGTTTCATAACCTCAAAGTCGAAATTGTAGTCAGAAAGGTTACTTATAAGTCCTGACTAGAGGAAATCCTACCTGACCAACCTAGAGGAACGTTAGGTTCCCTGAGAGTTCTCAGAAGAGGTTGTGGTTTCAAGTTTTCTTAGTTAAGAAACCACGAGTCGAAAGAAATATTAAGTTGAGAGTGTAGACATGTACTGATGACCTTTTTAGTATCGAAACTGATCTACCTGGAAACAACCGTTTTATCACTTGACAATGATAATAAGTTTAAAATACCAACTTTCGTTACTTCAAAACTCCCTCAGTCAGTAGTTGAATTTAAATGTATTACTACTTCAACTTTCGGTTCTGAATTGAGATTTAGTCGGAATAAGATTTCGAACAACAACCCTGAAGGGACCGTCAGGTCGTCAATTTTGAGACACGAAGGTTATATACCCCATGTCTAAACTAAGGACCAGTCCCTTTATTCTAGAGTACACGGACCACGTCGTGTCGGTTTTCTAATTTAATTTTTTAATTTCTAACAATAACTCATATCAAAAATTTTTTTCGTTCTTCAGAGTCTTTTATGAGTGACTAATCAGTAACAATGTTCGAGATACTTAGATACCCTACATCCCCCCTATATATTAAGTTGACTCCATAAACTTTAAGGAAACGAGAGTTTCTGGTTCGAATTTGGGTCACCGTGTTATGTCAAACATCATCCTTCGAGGGGTTATAACATTCTAATAAGTTGTAAAAGTTCTAAAGTGTTTAGTTCAGAAACAGTTAGACTGAATGAGTTGTTACATCACCACGAATCAGAACAATGTGTTTTACCCATTTAAATACGTAAAAGGGACTGGTGGACAAGATATACCACTTATTTATTCATCTTATTATTTTTAGTGAAGGAATTCTTAAGAATACTATTTGAAACTAAATCTTTTTTTTAGTCAACTATTCTAACCTCAACTTTATAAACCTTAATTATTAACACACTAATTTTTACACACACACATACGGATGTACGTATATTCGTGTGTACATTTATATCTCGACTTCTTCAAAAACCACAACAACGCCTTAAGAAAAAATAGAAGAGAGGTACAAGGAAAGAATAAGTATAACTTGAACTAAATTTACATCTTGTATAATAAAAATATAATCCCAGGAAAACGAATGTAAGGTCTATATACAAAGTTCCTATATAAACCAAAACTTTTTTTTGATTGACGTTGTTATTTTTATCTCTAAAGAAAACATAAATTCTGGTCATAACTCTTGTTCCGTAGTCATTTATTCTTTTGAGTTTCTCATATCACAACAAATCCTGTATATCTGGTACCCTGTTTCTTACTCTGTCTCCAATAGCGTTTTTTCGTGTGTTGTGGACCCTCTACCCGTCGTAACGGGTCGGAACAGGTAAGTGAAAGAACTTTTTTAGTGTAGTAACAAAAATTAATGTCTCATGTCAAGTCTATTATTACCCTACGAAAAACTCGTTTACCTCGAATGTACTGATAGTCTAGTTACTAGAATCTTAAATGAAAGGACTTTCTGTTCAATATTATATTTTCGCACAAATGAATCAAGTTATTGATAGATAACTTATGGATGAGACATGGGTATAATGTAATTCACGATAACCACCACTTTTACTCGATCTGACCTAGAACTGAAGTTCTTAAGATGTCAGACTCTTTTATTTGGTATTCAATATTACACTGGATATGACACCCCTTTTTATTTGTAATTTTTTTTTAAACATTTTCCTCTATTGTTTGGAATTTCTACTCTTCGACTGAAGGTTTACGTCAACCCTAAACTTGAGACGTGAGTTAATACTCATTTTCAGGAATACTCTCAAATGATTGAACAAACATCGGTTTTCCATGTATATCGTCTTATCAAATACTATGTCAATGTTAATACTCCCACAGTTCAAGACACAAAAAAGAGTTGTCTACTAACTTTACACAACTTCAATAATTGGGAGGAAACCTCTATATATCTCTTCATCTTTTACGGAACTGGAGGGTCCGAATGTAGCGTGTACATCGTGTCTTATCCTCTTCATTCGTGTAAACTAACGTAGAATATAAACACCTCGTATAATACTGATATTTTTGTCTAATTGTATTAAAAATTTTTTTGCTACATACTCATTAATCGTTCTCTTACCGTTTCTTCAAAGTTCTGAGTAATTAATACTCCGTCATATCCTTGACTTAGATAATAGTGTTCTATTTTAACTTTGTAGTTGAAACAGTCATTATACGAGACTCTGGGACTCGAATAATGAGGTGGAAAGACTTTAAATTATAATAACAGTAACTTTATTAAATTATAGATATAAAGTCCAATAATATTCTTAACTTCCTTCCTTTCTCTCTTCCTTTAGAATGTAAAAGAAAACTTATATATAAATAAATAAACCGAAGAGACCCAGAATCAACACCGTACAACTTAGACCAAGGGACTGGTCCTTAATTTGGACCCAGGGGTCGTAACTCTTACGTCTCAGAATCGGTGACCTGGTGATCCCTTCAGAGATCCTCTAGAATGTGAATAGGGAAAAACGTATATAAAAGTTTCAATTTTTGTAATAACGAAAAATATAGTATTTTGTACTATGATAAAAAATTTTGTCTGATTAACCAAACGTTCTATATCTCTACTGTTCAACACAAA
Source organism: Capra ibex (assembly GCA_006410555.1). Classification (NCBI taxonomy): domain Eukaryota; kingdom Metazoa; phylum Chordata; class Mammalia; order Artiodactyla; family Bovidae; genus Capra; species Capra ibex. The sequence continues at coordinate 25,438,808 of SJYO01035988.1, read as the reverse complement.
TAAATCATCACACAGTGTGAGATCGATTAATAAAAACAGTTTATGAACTTTATATTAAACAAATCTTAACTTCTGTACTCTATTCCTAGGTCACCTTACCTGACAGAAATGAAGACCTATTGTTTTCGTCGTTCATTTTGTCAAAACTTATTAAAGAGGTCATAAAATATTTGAAATCATGAAAGTCGTGAGTTCAACTTTTTCTTACACATTTGGAGTGGATTTCTTGAATACGTTTTTACACCTCTATACCTGTACTTTTTTTCTTTATTGACCTGACCCTTGATTGAAAATAAGACTTCAGATGTAAACTCTGTTTTATCAAATCAAGGATTATAACTAGTTAAGGATTTGACTCTTCACATTTTTTTGTTTGTGGATGAGTCAAGATGAGACGTCAAATCTCTATCTAATACACTACGTGTAAGGACCGTCCGTTGTCGGACTTTGAGTGTATGAAAACTATAACCGAGTCTGGAGAACCGTAAGTTCTACTTACGTGACGACGTATCATTATTAATAAGAGTGTAGGAGAAGACTCCCCCGTCCTCCGTGTTGTCACGGATGCATGTAGAATGTCCCAACCGTTCTCCGATTATGTTACAATAGGCTTCGGCGTCTGCAACAACGGTTCTGAGATAAACTACAGCCTTGACGTCGATTTTACGTCAGTAATAACCGAGATTCTTAAGAGACAGTGACATTAGTAGACTTTTATTTTTACTACATTAATTTTAAAAGGACTTATTTATGTAAGTATTTTAATCAAAGAATCGACCCTTTAGTTTAATACGAAGTCAATTTCGTCAAGTATTCCATTCACTATCATTTTGACTTTTTAAAATTAACTTTATAGTTTTAATCTTTAAATCACAAAATAAGAGTAAGGTTTATAATTAACTTTCAGGAAATATAGGTTAGGGGGTTGAAATTTATCGTTTTTATGTCTTCGTATATATATATTATTAAAATCCCAGTCGAAACCTCTATTACGACAATATATTTCTTTCTATTTTAATTACTATCTTCTGACATTATTATGTTTACTATCGTATCTGAAAGTGGGACGGATGATACATCCATCAGAGTCTACCAAAATTTTACCATATAACAAGTTCCGATGGTAAATGGAAAATTTATACCTTAAATCCTTCTACCGTTACTGCTGGGACATACGTTCTGTCCCTTTCTCTGTGTCTACACATATTACCTGAAAACCTGAGTCTCCCTCTCCCTCTCCCACCCTACTAAACCCTCTTACCGTAAGATTGTACATATGATAGTACATTCTTAACTTAGCGGTCAGATACAGACTACGTCCTATGTCGTACGAACCTCGACCACGTACCCCTACTGGGTCTCTCTACAATACCCCTCCCTCCACCCTCCCCCCAAGTACAAACCCTTGCGTACATTCTTAATTTCTAAAATTTTAAATTTTTTTTATTTTTATTTTTTATTTTGTAAAATTTAGAATTTTTTATTTATTTATTTATTTTATTCAGAAAAATAAGGTTATTAGGTCTACTTCTTTGTTCGAGTTTTACCGATAACATGAAATGGTTTCATCATACCTATACAAAGATATCTAACTCGGTTTTCATAGAACCTATGTCAGGACGAAAAGTCACGTACTCTATATAAATGTCATTTACGGTAGTCTATAATACTCTCTCTATGTATCAAATGGATTCGTACTTGACTCGGGAATGTTTATCCATCCTTTATCTATATCCGGTTTGAACTCGTTTTTACACTTCGAGGAGGGAGGTGGAGGTACTTCGAGGTATCCCATGTAGTCGTGTGTTGACCCCTTAAATCATATCCATTAGTTTTTATTCGTTTTTCAACAGTATCATTGGTCATTTTGTCTGGTTTAAGTTCAATAGTAGTGTACCTATACTATATACCATTATTTCCATTATTTCCGATTGACCTCGTCTTGTAGTCCTTCATTAACGAAATGTCCAGACACACCAACTTATTTGTTGTTTTCCTTTTTTTTCTTCTTACACAGTCCAAGTCAATCAAGTCAAGTCAGCGAGTCAGCACAGACTGAGTAACACTGAGACACCTGACGTCGTGTGGTCCGGAGGGACAGGTAGTGGTTGTGGGTCTCAAATGTGTTTGAGTACAGGTAACTCAGCCACTACGTTAGGTTGGTAGAGTAGGAGACAGTAGGGGAAGAGGAGGACGGAAGTTAGAAAGGGTCGTAGTCCCAGAAAAGTTTACTCAGTCAAAAAGTGTAGTCCACCTGTTTCATAACCTCTAAGGCGAAGTTGTAGTCAGGAAGGTTACTTGTAAGTCCTGACTAGAGGTAATCATACCTGACCAACCTAGACGAACGACAGGTTCCCTGAGACTTCTCAGAAGAGGTTGTGGTACCAAGTTTGGCAGTTAAGATGCAGTGATTCGAAAGAAATATCAGGTTGAGAGTGTAGGTATGTACTGGTGATCTTTTTGGTATCGGAACTGATCTACCTGGAACAACCGTTTCATTACAGAGACGAAAACTTATACGACGGATCCAACCGGTATTGAAAGGAAGGTTCCTCATTCGTAGAAAAATAAAGTAACGACGGTAGTGGTAGACGTCACTAAAATCTCGGGGGTTTTATTTCAGAAGGTGACAAAAGTGACAAAGAGGTAGGTAAACGGTACTTCATTACCCTGGTCTACGGCACTAGAATCAAAAGACTTACAACTCGAAATTCGGTTGAAAAAGTGAGAGGTGAAACTGAAAGTATTTCCCCGAGAAGTCAAGAAGAAGCGAAAGACGGTATTCTCACAATGGTAGACATAGAGACTCCAATAACTATAAAGAGGGTCTTTAGAACTAAGGTCGAACACGAAGTAGGTCGGGTCGTAAAGAGTACTACATGAGACGTGTATTCAATTTATTCGTCCCACTGTTATGGGAAAAGGATAAACCTTGGTCAGACAACAAGGTACAGGCCAAGATTGACAACGAAGGACTGGACGTATATCCAAAGAGTTCTCCGTCCAGTCCACCAGACCTTGAGGGTAGAGAAAGTCCTAAAAGGTGTCAAATAACACTAGGTGTGTCAGTTTCCGAAACCGTATTCAGTTATTTCGTCTTTATCTACAAAGAGACCTTAAGAAAACGAAAAATCTACTAGGTCGCTTGCAACCGTTAAACTAGAGACCAAGGAGACGGAAAAGATTTTGGTCGAACTTGTAGACCTTAAAGTACCAAGTTCATAACGACTTCGGACCGAATCTCTTAAAACTCGTAATGAAATGATCGTACACTCTAAGTACGTTGACACGTCATCAAACTCGTAAAAAATCGTAACGGAAAGAAACCCTAACCTTACTTTTGACTGGAAAAGGTCAGGACACCGGTGACGACTCAAAAGGTTTAAACGACCATATAACTCACGTCGTGAAAGTGTCGTAGTGGAAAGTCCTAAACTTTATCGAGTTGACCTTAAGGTAGTGGAGTGATCGAAACAAGCATCACTACGAAGGATTCCGGGTGAACTAAAGTGTAAGGTCCTACAGACCGAGATCTTCTCACTAGTGTGGTAGTACTAATAGACCCAGCACTTCTAGAAAAAGCACGTCAAGAAGACACATAAGAACGGTGGAGAAGAATAGAAGACGAAGACAATCCAGGTATGGTAAAGACAGGAAATAACTCGGGTAGAAACGGACTTTGCAAGGGAACCATAGAGATTAAAAGAAAAGGAAAAAAAAAAAAAAACATAGTAACTGTCCTAAAATAGAAAAAATAAATAAATAGAAATCAGAAAGGGTAAGGTAACAAAAGGAGATTAAGAAACGTGACTAGTGGTTCCTTCCGAAAGAATAGAGAGGAACGATAAGAGGAACGACACAGTTTCCGATTGGGATTATGAGAGGAACGTAAATAACAGTACGAAAACACACAGTTTGATCTCTCGATGAAAATACCGAGATCTTTTACGTGAAGTGGGGTGACTGGAACTTTTATAAGTGGATTTATTACTTCCTAAAAACTGATTTTCTAGAGATTCCTAAATTCTAAAGAAGATCTACACGTACAGTCATTAAAACGAATCTCTCATAAATTATTTGTAAATAACTTATTTACCATGTATGGAGGGTACGTTCTTAAGTCATATCGAATTATTGACATCTTGTTACTTTGTTCATATCCCTTTAAAGTTTATTACTCACAAACTCTCATTATTTTAATAAAAGGGAAAACTACTCGTTTTCTTAATCCTTTACTCTTTCCATTATATGTCCTGTACGATTTGAAGTATACGTCAACTCCGTTTACTTGTAAGTGTTAACGTGAGTAAAGTCCTATTCGTAAAAAGAAAAACATCTCAGTCACATAAAAGATCCGGTCAGACGAAGATAGGAGATAGTCATCACTTATGGTAAAGTTATTTTTCTGTACTATACTAACTGTCGTATCTTATTTTCGTGTACTTAATAAGTGGTTTCGTGACTTTAAGTCAGATATCATTTTGTCAAACGTTTATTAATCTTCTCAGTTGCAGAGGAAGGGTTTCACATTTGGGTAAAGACATCGATGAATTTTGAGTTGATATTCGACTTTATTTTGGCTTTTTTTTTTTTTTAGTGTTGAGGTACTTCAAACGGAAGACTCCTGTTTTGAATATAGAACTCCTGAATGCCTATTAAAAGAGAATATTATTTTGACGTCGACAAAGATTTTAACAGAGGTCCTCACTACAGTCACGTGAAACTCGAACCTCAGTTCTATAAAAATCCTTTTAATTATTCCTTTCATCGACTATTTTTCTTTTTTATTAAAGTGAACATATCATTATTTTTTTAATCGTTTCTATTGTTTCATCCTTTTTACGTTAGCTCATTCCGATTCTCACAATAGAAAAACTACTGACTCACCAACTCATAAGTAAGTAAACTATTGTAACTTATTTAACCCCCAAGTGTGTTAGTCATTTACAACCCAGTTATCTCGTGAACACTTGCGTGGAACGTCGGTACTAGAAAGTCTCGTTTGTCTCTTTGACTGTGAAAATGGTAGTCAAATTTTCTTATAACTCGTTGTCTTGTGTAAATGTGTCTGAGTTTAGATAAAGGTAACGTTCTTATAGTTAAGTTTCCAGGAAAGAATCATCTTATCCAGTCTGGTAGGACTCATACTTCTGACAGTACAAGGATACCAATAGTAATAACTGTTATTAGACTAATAAACTGTCGATCGGTCTGAATGTCCTAAGGAGAGTATACGATCTGGTTTATATATACACGTCCATGATTCCTTTTATAGTTTTTATTCCATTTACCATTAATTAAAAATATATTGAAAACCACCAAACTTATACCTAAAGTCAATTCTTGAGACTGGACTAGAAAAAAAAGAGACTGTGTGAAAATATTATAGAGAAATTAATATACTCTTAACTTAATTTTCTTCAGAGGAAAGGGACGTTAAGTAGATTTCGAAAGAAAGAAAGTAACGAAATAGACGACTATAAACAATGTCTCGTTTCACATTACATATTATCTTTGATGTGAAGAGAGGGTAGGTTTTACCGTTCTTTTCTTGTTGTCGTGTAAAGAAATTCCAGACAAAATAGATCTCCACACCGAAGAGAAGACATGAAACACATTAACACTGATTTCGGAAATACACTAGTGTGTCCTTTATATCAAAAAGTTAAATTATCTCTACATTGACATATAATCTAGTATAACTAGGTTTCCTCTGGATGTGTCAAGTATGGTGGTAAAGTCAGACAGTTAAGATACAAGGAAAGTGTCCTTTGTTTTTATAATTGGGTTTCAACAACTATTTGACAACAAAGTTTAAATAATAATTATAAATGTTTTCAAGTAGAATTTAACAATCCGTGTCTGAAAGGACCACCAGGTCACCAATTCTTTGACGGAAGGTTACGACCCCTACACCCAAGTTAGGGACCAGTTCCTTGATTCTAGGGTGTACGGTGACCCCTTGAGTTTGTGACGTTGATCTCTCTTCGGGTGGACCCGACTCTCTTCGGGTTGATTCTGTACTGAGTCGGTTTATTTATTTATAAAAAATTTTTTAATTATCTGTTGTTTATCTTTATTATCGTTATATACTCAATATATCATGTATAGTGTAATACCCGTGACCAGATATTTGGTATCAGCAATTCTAAACCATGAGTCGCGAGTAAATTATCAGTTCTTTGATTCCCCTATACATTGAGTGGTCTGATGTTGATGTGTTGAGTGTTGAGTGTTGGTGTCCCCTTTCAGTCCTACATTTGGGTCCGTGAGTACGAGTTTACGATCTCGTGGGTGATGAATCCAAAGTTATCCATAACAATAAGTTTATTATTAAGTTTATAGTTATCATAACATTAAGTTTCGGACTGATGAAACGTGGAAGTGTCGTTCTATTGGGACTTAGTTCGAAGATTTTTACTTCATTTGTAATTCTTTAATTTACTCAGAACTAAAAATAAATAAGAACTCCCTTTTCTTCACTCGTCCCCATAAAACATTGTAATACTGACGATTTTATGTAAAAATGAAGAGAAATTTTCATGAAGTGTCAGTCTTTTAATTGAAATTTTATTATAGTTCTACATACCAACATTCTTAAAAGTATTCGTGGATTAATAACCCCCAAACAAAGACACACGAAAGACCATATTAGTTACCTTATCACAGAAATATTTCTACTTTTCCTTATGTTAGGTTTGATTAAGTTTAGACGTAAAAATTGTCGTGCAAATTACATTACGAAAGTTAAATCCAAAGTGGAGTTTAATTTGTAGTTCTTAAATGTCACTAGTAGTGATTAAGACAGAGAGTTCAATTTTAAGATGACTTCAAAAGTATAGAAAGAATTAAGAATAAGAACCGGAAATCTAAAGTTTAGATTTCCCCGTCCCTCTTCATATCAATCAGTTACATTCGAAGTAAAGATCATAGTAACGGTTGGTAAAGATAACTTTAATCTGTTTCTTTGTTGAACTGTTTCATTTTTATCGACGTGTTTTACTAAGACCTCTTTAATTTAATAAGGTTGGTCAGGATGTTACTTCTGTTAGTCGGAATCGTCCATTCTTTAAGTCACTTTTACTTTCAGTACACGAGTCGTCCCTACTGTCTTCTCCTGGAACGATACACTGGTTACGTTCGGAACTCTAGAGATGATGTATTTAAAAAAAAATTCGAACGAAATCAATCTCCTTTTTTTCTTTGTTTTTGTAAGTTCTTCAGTTCAGGGTTCTTGAGTCTTTGATTGTAACAGAGTAAGTACGTTGAGACTAACTAGTTTTATTTGACATAAAGTACATTTTTCGTAAACATAATGAAAACCGAATACTATTTGTGATAGTTAGATCAAGAGAGAGTCACTGAAGTACGAGTTCCTTTATTTTTGAGTCCTGTATGTTCATTTGAAGAGATTTATGGAAAGAGGTTTAAACAGTGTTATTAAGTAACCTTTAATTTATTTGAAGGGTAAGTTACTTACTATAAAAATTTTTTAATAAACTAAATGATAAGGAATACGTCATGGTCGAGTTTGTAGAAGACAATAGGATATCCGTCTGTATATAGTCTCTTTTCAATTTACTCATCGTCAAAAATAATTGCTTTTTATAGGAATAGGATATTAAATTATTTATAACAAAACGAAAACCCCCCCTTTTCGTTAAACAGGTATGAATTATTTGATTCTTTTATGAGTTTAGACCCGTATGGTACTACGTAAATCATACAAACATTCTAGTACCTCATAAAAGTATGTTTGATCGGTTTTTCAGTAGAAGGGTATAGAATTTGGCTAGTATTTTATTATTATAGTCCTTCTTTACGATTGGTATTATTGGTTTTCCTTCTGGGTCTCGAATGTTTCCTTATATCAAAGTGAAGTAAAGACTTGTTTATATATCCGTTCAGGTGAACATTCTTATAATAAATAGAAACAATAGACTAAAATGACTTCACTTTCGACACTGTGTAGTGAAGGGGACCCTACTTTATAAGAAGTCCAAATTAATTTATAGGACAGTCAGTTCATATACAGGGAGTGTGATATGGTAAAAAAATTATATGTTTCGAGACTGAAAATGATAACATGTATTTATTGGTATTTCTTCTAACGTATTCATTAATTTACACGATATATCACTGAGTGGCACCGATATATTTATTGAGACTTAATACACGTGTATATATCCATATAAAAGGAGGAATTATCGTTGTTTACTACGTTTTATCTATACCCTTTAATTTTTGGTTTACTAAGTGGAAAAGAACTATGTCATAACTCACAGTTATTAAGTGTGTCTACTGTGACTTTTGAAACACTAAAAAAAAGGGTTTCCCGACAATCCTCTTAGATTACAAGTATTCGTCTTACGTCTATGACTGTTGACGGTAAGACTAATGTTCGAGACCTGAGTTTTTTCTCACCAAAAGAGTGATGGATTTTCGGTAATCAGTAAACGTGAAAAGGTGTCTCTACTAGACCTTCTGTCTATGACTACCAGACCTATGACTTCCAGAAAAATGAAGATAAAATACTGGATCGGAGTGATTTCAACTTCACACTTTCACAATCAACGAATCAACACAGACTGAGCACTGGCGTACTTGACATCGGGTGGTCCGATACCCTATCGGGTTTACAGATAAGAAAGGTCCGTTCTTAGGACCTCACCCAACGGTAAAACACGAGATCCCCTAGAAGGGTTTGATCCCTAGGTGGGGCTGAGAGGATGTAACGTCCGTTTAAGAAATGGTAGACTCAATTATGAAGGATAAAGAATTATGTAAACTTCTTGTTTTTTATTTTTCCTCTCCCCCTCTCTAGTGACTTTCTCATTTTCTTTCTTGGTCCTCGTACTTTATTGTACTTTAATTCGATTCCTTTAACACAAAGGTTTTCTTACCACGATAGATCAGACTATTTGTTTAACGAGGGTTTGAATTAACGAATCTCATACCTGAACAAGGTGTTGAGATACCTAACCGTGAACTCCGACACGAGTCAACCCTTCCTACGATGACGAGTAAGCTCATACACCGGGAGTCTGTCCTGTCGACTCTTTTAGGCCAGGGACAGAGACACGAGAGAGTCGGAGGTCCTCCGATCGGACCCTATAAACTAAACAACGCAAAACCAAAATTTGTAATTCTTTCGTCGTCCCCTCCCAATAGAGGGACGTTGTTCAAGAAAAGTTCATAGACTACCGAGGGAACTGGTTCGTGACTCCCTTGCATTCTTTTGTTAGTGTCTTCGGACTCTCACCTCCCTCAGTACTCAGTAACTCACGTTGACGACATAGTTGGGGTCTGTGTACCAGGTAGAACAGTGTCCGACTTTCTTCGTTAATTTTTTTCTACTTCCGGCTTTTCTGCACAGTAACCTAAACTATGAATCTGTGTTCAAAATCCTTATTCTCACCCCGTTTAACTGTAACTTTTTAGTCTGATTTTTTTTTTTTTTTTCTTTTTAGTCTGACTTAAAGGGACCCCCAGGTCACCAAATTGTAAACGGATGTTTACGTCCCCTATCCCTAAGTAAGACGGGGACTAACTCCTTCTAGGGTGTACGATGTTCGTTAATTCGGGGGTACACGTAAGATCTCGAACGTACGTCGTTGATGACTCTAACAGTGGGATCTGGTCACGTCATGTTGATCTCTTTCGGACTCACGTCGTTGTTTGTGGGTCGTGTCGGTATTTATTGATTTATTAAAATTTTTACTTGTATCTCCTTTATGTTTTGTATTGGTGAGTGAGACATGTCTTTTCTTTTTAGTTTCTCTCTCTAGACCTCCTTTTGTACGAAAGGAAAAATAGTTTCAATAACTGTTTCGTTTCTCCTTTTCGGTCTTCTCCGTGGTTGTCATTCCTTTTAACCAGTCGAAAAAAAAAAAAAAAACCGAACAAATAAAATCCTCCTTCACTAAAGTCGTCAAAAGAGTGGTAGGGTGTGGTTCTCTCATTCATCTCTCCTTTCAAGTTTTCAAAAACGTTCTGTTTCCGTGAGGAAACGTGAGGAATCGTTTCTATTTTTATTTTCTTCCGGTCGAGACCAGAAGACTTCGAGACTTGACTCCACATTAATTGACCTTTCAAATATGAATGTACAATTATTAATTTGTACCATTATTACATCTTTCTACAAATAAACGTGTCGTAATATTGACTGTGAGTTTATTTGAAGGAACCTTTAGAGGGAACGAAATATAAAGAAACATCGACACCTCGAGAGTCTTTGAGACCCTTTGAACGGACTAAACGGTGGACGGTATTAACCTAATAGTTCTCGTTACTCTCGTCCAAGGCGTTTACTAAAAGCTAAATGACAGAAGGACTAACTCTTCTTTCTCTTGTTTGTAAAAGGTATTAAGACCTTAAATTAGGAACCCTTGAATTGTCAAAGAAACAGAGTTGTTATTTATTTATTTCCGTACATACAACATAAATACCTTGACAGTAACTTCTCAGATCCTTCAGTTCACGGTGTCATATTTATTTACCGATCTCAAAGGGTCATAGTGTAAATAAATAGAGTAGTTTATGAGGACTGTGATAACGATCATTTGACGTATCGTTAATGGCCCGTCGTCCGTCCATCTTTTGTTTTAGATCAAGAACAGAAAACTATTAACGTTACAATTTTTGTCTCACAACCGACTAACGAAAGGATTGTGTCATAAATGTGTTTGATAAAGGGTGTAAAGGGAACTTCAACTTCTATACTTACCGGAATTCCTTTTTATTTTTTTAGAATGAGGATCGGTTTTCTAAAACATTTTGGTCATCTTTATTGTATGAATGAATAAAACAAAACTTCACTCTCACTCATTCTTTCAGTGGAAAAGTGATAATTAAGTCCTTTATAGAGATGGTGGTGACAACAAACAAAGGTTTTGACCTTTTCGTATTCATTTCTGGATCATATGAAAACGTCTGTACCTTTTGAGGGTATTTCTATTTTTTAGTCCTTCATTACTCAATCTCGATATTTTGGAGTGGGGTGGATCCCTTCTCTTTCGTAAAAGAGTCTTTGTGAATTCCGTTAGGTTCTTAAAGGGAAACGTATAATTTTTTTATGTTTCACACTCTAATCTGACGTCATAAAAAGTCTGAAGACATTCGTATTATTATTACCTACCACTATTTTCGTACTGATAAAAAAAAAATTACTACTCTAAGATGAGGAAGTGGGGAGAAGGGTTTCCGAGATCTAAAAATTTCGTGAAACTTATTAACATTGCTTTCACCACCATTTCGTTTCGAAGCTCTTTATACTTGATTTTCAATCTCACAGAAGATGTACATGGATTTGAAGATAAGATAAGAAAGGACATATACAGGTCCAGGACGACTGAAGTGAACGCCGTAGACGAAATGGAGAAAGATGTTGATCCAAACGTTCTAAGGTCAAATATCAGAACCTATTGTGATTTGGTTAAATCTATTACGTCTATCTAGAACAAAACTTTGATATAACCGAAAATCAGAAAGTGAAAAAAAGAGGACACGAGTCAACGGTAAATTTCTCCTTCCATCTTACCTCTCTATGTCTACAGGGTACGGTGAGAATCGGTGCTCTGTACATTTTCCCTCTCTCTTCTGTCTCAATCAGAGATTGATCGAAAGTGTGTCTTCGTGTCATAAAGAATGTCTCGGTGATGATTCAAGTTTACCTCCCTTCTTAGACTTACCAGGTACCATAGTCATAAAATTACACTACATTCTTAAGGTAGGAATCCTTGATCTCATCGTCTTGAAGACCTTATTTCCCATCTCTGTCTTTCTATTCCCTAAACTCAGTTTACAGGGTTGGAACTAAGTAGTAATTCCTGTCTCATATTTTTGGTTGGTAATTCACAAGTCCGTGGAGACAGATACTGGAGGGAAGTTAGGTCGGTGTATTCTTGAGTCAGAAACGAATGTTACTCACTGTACACCGAACCGTAAGTTTTATGTTTGAACTAATTGTCCTTCAGAGACGAAAGTCCCTCGAGTTTGAAGGCATGTAACACCTCTTTATATTAGTACTTGTACTATTCATAATGTTACTCAATGGATATTTCCCTTCGAACCGCACGACGTCGGGTACCCCAGTGTTTCTGTACCCCAACCTGTACTGAATCACTGGCTTGTCGTTGTTTTTCGATATTTCACCATGGTCTCGTACCTCTGATTTATTACCAGGTGTCTCAATACCCTTACACTGCCTTTCTACTATCCAGTGGACCCGTCACTTCCCTTCCCCGTGAGTTTCTCATCCCTTGGTCTATTCCTTTTCGTGGTTTCTGACTATCTTACATTTCAAAGTCTCAGGATTACATAACCGTAGCCTCTTCCGTTACCGTGGGGTGAGGTCATGAGAACGGACCTTTTAGGGTACCTGCCTCCTCGGATCATCCGACGTCAAGTACCCCAGCGCTTCTCAGCCTGTGCTGACTCGCTGAAGTAAAAGTGAAAAGTGAAAGTACGAAACCTTTTCCTTTCCCGTTGGGTGAGGTCATAAGAACGGACCTCTTAGGGTCCCTGCCGCGTCGGACCGCCCGACGGCAGATACCCCAGAGTGCCTCAGTCTGTGCTGACTTCGCTGAGTCGTCGTCGTCGTTACATAACTGTACCTTCTACATCACAACTTCACGATATACACAAAAGTTACGATCTGTCTTCTTATTGTAAAAGTACTCTGTGTGATTTATTTAGTTATACGTTAAAGTAACTCTTCTCCAAACGATTTATTATTATGTTTTCTCGTATTTGTAGAAAACATTTGGACACTCTTACTTTCAAATAGAAGGTAAGGAAGAAAAGTATAGGCCTAGAAGTCCGTTTTTTTTTTAAGTCAAGTAAGTGACTTGTAATTAGAGACAATTCATAAATACACGTTCTAAAAGTTTTACAGACTGGTTTCTGTGTATACTTTAAGAAAGTACCGTCTGACGGTAATTCTTCCCAGACTTTAGTGTCACCCAGAAATGACAGTCGTATCCAAATTTTGAAGACAGTAAATTCCCGAACTATTAACCCGTCCCAAAGTTGTCAGGGGTTGGACTCTTCGATTAGTTCATATTTAAGGAGTTTAATCAATCGACGAGGTAACAAAAACACTATCCTTTTATATTAAGTCCTCATCTCTTCTCTTTACTTAAAAAACAATAGACAAAGTTGTTTAACCAATTTAACCAAGTTCAGATTAATTCTCTAAAAGAGTTAATTTTTTTATTTAAACCACTTTACAATGTAGTTGAACCTGATTAACGGGAAATCTCTTTAAATCTTGATAGACTAAACAGAGATTTGAAACTTAACATTTGAAATTCGTTTATAAATATACTACATATATATATACATATAATGCATTTATATATATAGGGGTCTAAACGTACACACACACACACACACACACACACTCACATACTCAATCATATGTATGTGATAAAGGTGACTTTTCCGGATGTTTGTCACTGTGAGGTTATCGTTCATTGTGTGTATCTCGGGTCTATAACTAAAGATTTATTGTAAGATATGTTCGTTGGGCCCTACGAACCTTTTTAGTGACTAAGATTTTAACTCTGTCTCTTTCATAGACCGGATAGACACCAAAGTCTTTCAAACGACAAAAAATTTTTTCCTCAAATTTTTTTTTTTGTCTAATTTCATATACATTTTCTGTGTCTTAGATTGGACTTTATCGAGGTCACCGGTTTTTACTTTGATTAACTCAATACTTTATTTTTTATTATACTAGAGGTCTTTTTTCTTCATTTATAGATACTTAGATATCACTATATTTATTTACTATCTCCCTTATTTACTCCTTCTTTCCAATTCAGAAGGAGTATATTTTTAATGTTTATAATTTATACTTTCCTTTTTGTGAAAAATTTGTTTAGTAATCTGGTGGTGTGATTAAATACGTCCGTTCTAGATGTCTACTTATAATTTTAATCACCCCTTTTCAAATTCTCCTTTGTAAATGTATCAGTTATCAAAGAGAGAGTTCATAAAGGATACATGAATTTTTATATTACATGTTTACATAGACACCTATCTATTCTTTGATGTCATCGCAATTTCTTTAAACTGATCGTTTATGTGAAATTGGTCTGTGGTAAAATTGGTGACATAGTTCAAATTGTAGTCGTCATTATTCAAAATAACTGTAGTATATTGAGGAGATACATCGTGGATGTTATCTTATCGTAGTGAAGACACTACAAGAACAGTTTTTATGTATTGGAGTTGAATTAGTAATCGTTTATGGTCTGTTTGGACCTACCCTTCTGTAAGACGTTTTATTAACTAGACATGAAAAGTTTTGACAGTCCCTGTATTTTCTATTCCTCCTGACTCCTTGATAGTGTCTGGCCTCCCTTTATTCTTCGAGATTGTTGATTTATAACCCACCTTAAGACACATCCTAGGATCTTGTTGCTTTCGGTAGTCACCCTTTTGTCCACTTTAGACCCATGTTTGATATGGTATGTTATGAATTACATAAGTAAAATAATTGAAATAATATCAGTAATTCTGAAATGTAAATCCCTTGGATATAATTCTCCATGTGCCTTTGTAAAATGTAATAAAAGTGTTGAAAAGGGGTCAGATTTTAATAAATCTTAAAAAAAAATTCAGATTAGGATATGTCTGTAGGTATCCCGATAACGTCTCCGATTATACTAAAACGGGATCCGTAGGTGTCGGATCCTAAGTGGTATTAAGGGTCTTCTTGTCGAGGATGTCTCCAATTTTGACGTCAATTGTTAACGTTTAGAACCGTCTTTGAGAGAGTACTTCCTCTTAAGTACTCTACTTGGTCTTCCTCTTAATCCCGGATTTTTAATCTGTTTTATCTGGTTATAAATTTTTCCGGAATTTCTTACATATAAAGTTTACAAATTTTCCAAATGTTTTAATTTTTGTCTTTTTGTCTTATAAGACTTTCAAATTCCTCTGTACTGTTTTATTTTTTAATTAGACTTTTTTCTTCTTTTAAATTTTGTACATATCTGTCAGAGGTTGAATGACACCAATTTTAATGATAAAAAATTGAAATACTACCATGTTTCCTTTACCGTAAGTCATCTTTTGAAATGAAATTTAAAACTAGAAAAGGGACCGTGTATTATACATCATTCTATGAGTTCTCCTCTTCGTTGGTTATATAAATGTTAGTAAGACAAGGGTTCGTAAGATAAAAAGTGAAGGTCATGACGACGACGACGACGATTCAGCGAAGTCAGTACAGGCTGAGACACACTGGGGTATCTGTCTTTCGGGTGGTCCGAGGGGGCAGGGATCATAAGAGGTCCGTTCTTGTGACCTTACCCAACGGTAAAGGAAGAGGTTACGTACTTTCACTTTTCCCTTTCCCTTCAACGAGTCAGGACAGACCGAGAATCGCTCGGGTACCTGACGTCGGGTGGTCCGAGGAGGCAGGTACCCTAAAAGGTCCGCTCTCACGACCTCACCCCACGGAAACGGAAGAGACGTGAAGGTCATGTCATGAGTTATTTAATACTCTGTCACTTCTACAATAATATTTTATCCGAAACACAATCTACTAAAACACGTTGACATCCGATTGGACAAGACTTGTCCAAATTCCATCCCATCCGATTCGATACTACAAGTAATCCAATCCACATAATCTATGTAGAAACTGAATGTTATCAAAGTTCAATACTACCCAAATAACCCTGTATTTGGAGTAACACTCAACTCCTTGTAGACACACACACACACTCGTACACATACACACATATATGTATATGTATATGTATATGTGTGTGTATGATATATTAGGTTATAAAATTTATATCAACTTCTTTATTATTAGTAATCAAAATCAATTATATCGGAAGTCAAAGTTATTTACGTTAAAATATATTACGATACATTTAAAAAGAAGTAACCCCAAACAGAGAGACACAATAAAATATAGATCAGACAGTAGATCAGGTTTTATCAGGAGACTCATATCATTATTATATCATTATCAGGTTACTCATGTCATTACTACTTGTTGAATTGTCCAACGTATTCACTTTAAAGAGTAATTAATTTTTTTCTTGTTTTGAGACGGAGTGTATTCTGTAATTAAGGACCATCTAATTTCTAGATCATATCCTCTTATAAAATTGTAGTCTTACCCATTTGTATTCTTTTAAGTGTTTAAACTGTTTTATTTTAATTTCATAAACCTAATCGTTTTGATTTAATTGAATAACCTCCTTCCTCTTTTCACGTTGTTTACTATTTGTAGATCTATTGACCATAAGGATTATACGTATTATAGGTATTTTCAAAGAAGAGTTCGTGACTAAGTGAATAAGTCGTAAATAAATAACTCTTAAATGAACCACAGTTTACGACTATTTCTGAGACCTTTACGTAAACACTTATTCCCTCAGTAAACGGAAGTGTTTTGGATCCATTATCACCTTATTTGATAAAAATGAGATATTCTCGTATATAGTTGTTCATTTGTTTACTAACGTCAAGTTATTCGTAACACTCTATTAGTTTTCATGGACTGTACTTTTAATGTCTTCTTTTGTATCCTGAAAATGACTTTGGTTCGAATGTGATGAACGGTGTTCTGTCCGGTTATTTAACTCCGTTCAGCAAACCCGTTAATTATCGCTAGAGTAAATCTTTCGGTGTCTGTCGTTCCTACTGTCTGATGACAGGGTTTCTTGGTACAATGGGTTCAATCTTGAGTCTAAAGAAAATATGATTTTCCCCTCCCCGACACCGACAACGTTTAAAAACTACGGACTTAGGAAAGAAGAACGTCTACAAGTACATTCAGACCAGTGCCACAAGGATATTTGGAGGTTGTTCTGTTCTACAAAAAAGACGTTGAAAAATAGAGATATCCTTATCTTTTCACAATATGGAAATTTCCAGTCTCGGAGTTCTTACTTATCTTTTCACAATATGGAAATTTCCAGTCTCGGAGCTCTTACCTGACAGGATATATAAAGTCCGATATCCGTTGTAAAATCTCTCCACGTCTCTGTTGTACTGATTCATGTCCGTTGTCTCGTGTTCCGAATTTCTACTTTCTTAATTAGACCCTACCTCGGTTCAAACAAGAAGAGATAGACTCTTCCGTAGCGTCTTCATCACTGCTAAATCGACCCTTGTCTTCGTATTATACTCGGTCAGTCGACTCTTTACCTCTCCTCTTAGAAGTTAACCTTATCGTACACTTTTCAGAGACTCCGTTACTTTGAAATAAAAGAAACGATAATAAAATTTTTTAGTTTCTTAATCTCACTCAATCTTTTTATTACCGAGTTCATATACTTTCGTTGATACACCTCCGTCTCCAATCTGGTATGTACGTCAATGGTACATTCTGTACCAATTTTACAAACCTAAAATGAGTTCACTGAACCCCTTGATAAATTTATAAAATCCGTTCCGTCACCAAAAGTACAGTAAATAAATAGAATTAGAAATGAGGACACTGTCTTAACTTAAATACCACACTTTCTAACCCTCGTCCCTTTAGTCCGACTCTTTAACCGTTCCTGGACACTACATCCGTTTTCACTACAGTTACCTCTACATTCAGTTACGGTTTAAGTCCCATATAGAATTACTAAATTAATCGTTTACAAAACTATCGAGATTACATATAAATCCATGGATCTAATGACCGAAGTTATGTTTAAAACCAAAATTAACATTAAAATTTAATCCGATTTCTATAATAGTCTTGAAATATTTTATTTCACTGTCTGAAATAAAACCCCCCCAGGTTTTAGTGACGTCTACCACTGACATCGGTACTTAAATTTTCTGCGAACGAGGAACCTTCTTTTAAATACTGGTTGGATCTGTCAAATAATTCTTCGTCTCCGTAATGAAACGACTGTTTCAAGCCAGATCAGTTTCGATACCAAAAAGATCATCAACATATACCTACACCTATTTCTTTTAACTCGTGGTTTCTTAACTACGAAAACTTAACACCACAACCTCTTCTGAGAACTCTCAGGGAACCTGACGTTCCTCTAGTTGGTCAGGTAGGATTTCCTTTAGTAAGGACTTATAAGTAGTCTTCCTGACTACGACTTCGACTTTGATGTTGTGAAACCGGTGGACTACACTTCTTGACTGAGTAACCCTTTCGGGGACTACGACCCTTTCTAACTTCCGCCTTCTTCTTCCCCTACTGTCTCCTACTCTACCAACCTACCGTAGTGGGTGAGTTACCTGCACTCAAACTCATTTGAGGTCCTCAACCACTACCTGTCCCTCCGGACCGTACGACGTCACGTACCCCAGCGTTTCTCAGTTCGTACTGACTCGCTAACTTGACTTGACTTGACTTTCTAATCCGTTTAGTGTATTATCCTTTATATTTACAAATTATTCGGACATTTACATAGGAGTAGGAATGATCATAATTTTAAACTATTAGTTTCTTTTTTGTTTTTACTTATAGTTTTATAACTAGTATACATTACGACCTTACCTACATTCCTTTACTCACACGTGTGTATAACTATGACTCATCACTTGACGGAATTGGAGTGACCCTTCATTAAGTCGTTTTTAATAAACTAGTTTATATATATTGAATTTTTTAATATAACCTATGTATTTTTTAATTAGGCGTCTATATAAGACGTGTTTCTATGAATTTCATTTAATGTAAAGAGTGTCATGACATACGGTTTCCTTTTTATTTGTAAGACTTACGAATAGTAATTTCACAAACTTTTGTACTACGATATAAACATGTACCTAATTTGATACAAAATATCATGAAGAAGTCAAGTCAAGTCAAGTCAGCGAGTCAGGACTTGCTGAGAAACGCTGGGGTACTTAGCGTCGTGTGGTCCGGAGGGACAGGTAGTGGTAGAGAGTCTCGAGTGAGTCTGAGTGCAGGTAACTCAGGCACTACGGTAGGTCGGTACAATAGGAGTCAGCAGGGGAAGAGGAGGACGGGGGTTAGGGAGGGTCTTAGTCTCAGAAAAGGTTACTCAGTCAAGAAGCGTACTCCACCGGTTTCATGACCTCGAAGTCGAAATCGTAGTAAGGAAGACTTCTTTAGGGTCCCAACTAGAGGAACGTCAGGTTCCCTGAGAGTTCTCAGAAGAGGTTGTGGTGTCAAGTTTTCGTAGTTAAGAAACCACGAGTCCGAAGAAGTATCAGGTTGAGAGTGTAGGTATGTACTAGTGTCCTTTTCGGTATCGGAACTGATCTGCCTGGAATCAGCCATTTCATTACAGAGACGAAAACTTATATGATAGATCGAACCAGTATTGAAAAGAAGGTTCCTCATTCGCAGAAAATTAAAGTACCGACGTTAGTGGTAGACGTCACTAAAACCTCGGGAGGTTTTATTTCAGACTGTGACAAAGATGACAAAGGGATAGATAAAGGGTACTTCACTACCCTGGTCTACTGTACTAGAAGTAAAAGACTTACAACTCGAAATTCGGTTGAAAAAGTGAGAGGAGAAAGTGAAAGTAGTTCTCCGAAATATCGAGGAGAAGTGAAAGACGGTATTCCCACCACAGTAGACGTATATACTCCAATAACTACAAAGGGAGCCGTTAGAACTAAGGTCGAACACAAAGAAGGTCAGGTCCCAAAGAGTACTACATGAGACGTATATTCAATTTATTCGTCCCACTGTTATATGTCGGAACTGCATGAGGAAAAGGATAAACCTTGGTCAGGCAACAAGGTACAGGTCAAGATTGACAACGAAGGACTGGACGTATGTCTAAAGAGTTCTCCGTCCAATCCACCAGACCATAAGGGTAGAGAACTTCTTAAAAGGTGTCAAATGACACTAGGTGTGTCAGTTTCCGAAACGGTGTCAGTTATTTCGTCTTTATCTACAAAAAGACCTTGAGAGAACGAAAAAGGTACTAGGTCTCCTACAGTCCGTACCGGTATACACAACCCGGTTAATTTACACAAATTGGTTAATTTAGTGTCGAAGATACAACCCGACTTCGGATACGTGTTAAACACAAAGAATGGGAAGTCTTGTCTATATTGAACGAGGTCCTCTGATTGTTATTGAATCTCTTCTCTGAGCTCGTTAAAGTTAAACTTTTTTTTATTTGGTAAATGAGTAAAACATGACTTTTATGAATTTAAACCCTTACTAAATGATGGATAATGATTTCGTATTGGATCGGTTAGTATTGACTACTTTTCAGAAAAACATGAATTTTGTACACTTCTTTCTTTCAAAATCTTATTGTACACATAATCTTAGGATGAAAACTTTTGTAATCTATACAATATACTCTGTCTTTTTTACAGTTGACCACTGAAGACCTTTCATCCTTCAATACTCGTAATTGTAAAAGGATATATGTAACATCAAAATAAATTTTCTTCTTCGTTAAAAAGGATTTGAATTTTTATGATTTCTTTTTCAATAGGACTAGTTGGTCTACCTTTTTTTTGATATGATATTAAGATATAAATAACTTTTCATAACCAATAAGTAATCCTATTTTACTAGTTAATTTGATTTCTCGTTCAGGTTTCAGTCTAGTTTATGTTGACTTATTCAAATAGTGAAGTTCTGATACACCCTTCTTTATAGATGAGTTACTTAAATCAAATATATAACCAATATGTAAACTTTTCCTAATTCACTTCAGATATGGAGAAAAAGTCTCTTCCGTTACCGTTGTATGAGGTCATGAGAACGGACCTTTTAGGGTACCTACCTCCTCGAACCACCCGACGTCAGGTATCCCAGCGATTCTCAGCCTGTGTTGACTCACTGAAGTAAAAGTGAAAAGTGAAAGTACGTAACCTCTTCCTTTACCTTTGGGTGGGATCACAAAAACGGGTCTCTTAGGGTCCCTACCCCCTCGGACCACCCGACGGTAGATACACCAGCGTGTCTCAGCCTGTGCTGACTTCACTGAATCGTCGTCGTCGTCGTATGCAGAAAAATCGTTTTACTTAAGGTCTAAATAATGTCAATACTTACAATATTTTATTTAGAATGTCTGTTTGTCAGAGACAGACCACCTAACCCTACCGGGAGATTGTCATGATAGTTCCGGTCTTTCTCAATACTTATTTAACCATCTAAGTACATGTATCAGTTAGTTGGTTTAGTCGTTAGTTAGTTAATGTCTTATCCCCTTTATAAACGTTTGTGCACATTGTTACGGGTCATTTTTTACATATACGGATAGGTTATTATATCGTGAATGTAAGGATTCATTTTAAATTGTCTCTAACTTTCTTTTCGTAAAAAAACGTGACGATCCCGTAATCTCTGTGAGACCTACGGGTAAACCCCTCTGACCTGAGTATGTGACACTAAGTACTTGTCGTGTCTCATAGAACGTCTTTAGTTTTCATTAGTTGATCCATATATGGGTCGTTGTACCTGAGAAGATAAATTACGTTTGTTTGTTTATTTGTGTCATGACTTAATCGTTTAAAATTTTGTCTTACTTTACACTCAGTATATTTTAAATACCTTTGATAGAAATGTTCACGAGTTTTCCTGTTGTAAGTCTTTGTGTATGTTTGTTTGTTTTTGATCATGTAATTCACGAAATCTTACCTATAGGAACACCCTCCTCTACCTTTATTTTGTTTCCCTTACCTTATATATTTATTTGTATTTTGGTTTTGTTTCCTTGCTTTGTCTTGGTGTGAAACGTCTCTGGTTACTACTGTTACACGGCATGGTAATTACTTATATTAATAGAGTCACGTGAGTTTCAAGCTCTTTAAATAGTAGTCATAAAATTTTTATCCGATACCGTACTTGTGTATTTACTTGTCGATTCTTTATGTTTATAATTCATATACTTATTTCAAATAAAAATGATAGTTGATTTATTAATGTCTAATTATATTTATGACAATATACACATAAATAACTGATCAGGTAACTCTTTACACTATGGTTCATCCTTCATAGTAAGTACTAGTAACGGTTATCTTGATCTGTTCCCATCTTTGAAAGATCTGGTAAGTCTGTTCCTAGTTCGTTATGAAGTTGTTTTTACAAATAATATTGTAAGAAGTAATTTTAATTGTCGATCCCTTCTTTATACGTTGGGAATTCCTAACTTGATATATTCACGAAATAGGTTGTTACCTCATGATATATCGGTTAATCTAAACCACTAAATTTCCGTAAAAAAAGACAAGAGACGAAAAAAAATTAGAAAGATGTTAACTATACAATAAAAAATATTTTGTATATTTATTATTTTTATCCTATTTTAATTAAACCTCGTTGAAGTCTTTATTTAAGGATATCTTCTTTTCGAGATGACAAATATAAGACAAGAGACTGTTTATTTTAATCTTAAAATTACGTAAAATCAAACGAAGAAGAGTGTATCTTTACGTCCACCAGAACTAATGGGATATTGAAGTACGTAAATGAAGGGTTTTAATCCTTTCAAAACACGAACGATAATTTTGAGATGTACATGTGAATGTTATATCGATTCTCCCTTTTTATGAATCTAAAAATGTCATTATAAAAAATTTTATACACGATTTGTTTTTTCAAAGAACTTGTCCTTTACCGTATTTTTCCACAAAAGGGAGTAATTAACTATTTTACATTTTACTTTATTAACGTTTACTATATAAAGTACACTATAGAACCAAACACCCATTTATCATTTTAAATACCTGTCGTAAAAATTTTAATTCTGATAAAAAATTACGGTGAAATTACGAAAAAAAAAAGTGTGGTTGAAAAGTCAACCACACTTTCTACATACTGAGGTAATTCTTACCTATTAGTTCGTAATGAAACCCAGGGGTATCCGAAGGTCGTCTAGTATTTGTGAAACTACAGACAACTTCTACTCTTTTGTCCTCTGAGTTTTTCCGTTCAAGTCGTTGAAAATAAATAAATTGGAGTAAGTAATTAATAAATAACTCGTGAAGGATACACGGTCATAAGACCTTTTTTTTTTTTTTTCTGAACTAAAAAAATCTCGTCCAACTCCAAGTCTCGTTTTAACTGACCTTCCAAGTCTCTAAGGGGTAATAGTGGGACAGAGTGTATGTGTGTCGAGGAGGTAAAAGTTGAAAGGGGAGGTCTCACCATGTAAACGATGTTAACGACTCGGATGTAATTGTGTGGCATTAGTGTGTTTCAGTTATCGAATGGAATGTCAAGTAAGAACTACGTCAAGTAAGATACCTAAACCTTTTTATGTATTACCGTACATCGGTAGTAATATTATGACATGACTCATAAAATTGACGGGACTTTTAGGAGACACGACGCGGATAAGCAGAGAGGAGTGGTTGTCGGGTACCGTTAGTGTCTAGAAAAAAACAACAAAAGTATCCAAAAGGTTTTAAAATATACCAACCTTAATATGTTATACATAGTAGAAATCCAATTGAAGACTTTAAAAAATGTTTTAAAAGGTTTTAAAATATACTAACCTTAATATATTATACATTGGAGAAATCGAATCGAAGAAAGTGAATCTTTATAAAACAATGCCAAGGAGGGATAGAAAGGTACTGAACTATCGAGTGAAGAAAAATCACAACCGAAGGGACCACCAAATCTGTCATTTCTTAGACGGACGTCACGTCCTCTGTACCCAAATTAGGGACCCAGCCCTTCTAGGGGACCTCTTCTCTCACCGTTGGATGAGGTCAGAAGAACGGACCTCTTAAGGTACCTGTCTCCTCGGACCGTCCGATGTCAGGAACACCAGTGTTTGTCAACCTAAGTTGAGTCGTTGATTGTGAAAGTGAAAAAAGTAAAAGTTATAACTCAGGGAACAGACAAATAAAAAGGTAAGTGAATGACTTTCTGTAGGACCACCGAAGGTACAAAACCGTTAACACTTATTTCGACGATATTTGTAGGTCGACACCTCAAAACACACTTGTAATCAAAAATTGAGGAAACGTATTTATGGTTCCTCACGTTAATAAAAAAATTCGTGTCTTTGAAAGGTTCAATTAGTCTACAAAATTTATACATTATAATTTGAACAGTGTGAGATTATCGAAAATTAAGAATACTATACCTTTTTCATCAATATGGAACTCTACTTACGACTGTCAATGGAACGAGTTGACATAACCGGTTACTTCAACAGTCTCTATTCTTTTTAAACGGGAAGTACAGTAGACAGGTGTGTTTGGAGATAAAGGGAGATACAATAAGAGGAAAGGACAACAGTCTGAATGAAAAATTTGTTCTACAAACGTAAGAAAGGTACCTGTGCGAATAGGTGCTTCTACATCTATTAATTTTATTGTTATGTTTTCTCTGGGTCTCCATCATCCAGAATCGACACATGTCACTCCTGAGAACTCTCTGATTCCCATCTCACCAGAATGGGACGGTTTTTTAAAAGAGTGAAGAACAAAGGAGACGTCGATACCTCTACTTCTTAGATGAGAAAATAAACACCAGACTACTGTCAAATTTCAAAATGACTCCTACACCAGTCCGTTACCATTAGACGTTGGGTGTGTGTTTTGTATCGTGATTTTAGAAATATTAATTGATGCATACTAAATCGTCCCAGTAAATCTTTCTACTAAGTAGTCGTCATCCACATTTGACCAAGTGATTTGGATTTCGAATTCCCCTTCTTCTCTACCTTGTCAAAGAACTAAGATGAAATCCGATAATCGGTCCACTAAGTCTCAGGAATTCTCGAGACTAAGTCAGTAGTAAAGAGTAGTGACTATCGTCTCACTACGATCTCAAAATACGGTTTTTTGAATAGCAAGGTGTGAAGTCAATACATTTAGAGACTTTATTTGGAGATTGTCACATATACTAATACGATGAACATTCGGATATAAGGTTTCGTGATTATAAAAAGAAGTAAGAAGAAATATAAACTATACACTTAATAAACACATATCCTAAAAGAAAAGGGTCACACTGACACGTAGAACCTTTTTGACACACTACCCGTGACGAAAGGAAGCCACGGAAAGGTAAGAAAGGATCTGACCAGTACGGTCCAGAAGAATACGATAGACTAGGGACCGACGAGTCTCTTAAGACAATATTGTCGGTGTGAGAGATTTATCGGGAATCGAAGATATTTTTAGAAATGCAAAAGGGGAAATTTGAGACGAAGGTAGTTCGACGGTTGATTTTTTATAGACTTTTTTTTTTTTGGGAGTGGGAGAATTTATCAATTATTGTCGAGTGACCTCAAGTCACAATAAGACAAATTCTCTT
This sequence comes from Capra ibex, assembly GCA_006410555.1. Taxonomy (NCBI): domain Eukaryota; kingdom Metazoa; phylum Chordata; class Mammalia; order Artiodactyla; family Bovidae; genus Capra; species Capra ibex. The sequence continues at coordinate 25,413,601 of SJYO01035988.1, read as the reverse complement.
GAACGTAGTATTTTCCTTTACCTAGGAACTAAACTCCGTCACAAGGTGTTGATTCCCGTCATCTTAGAGAACCTTACTTAAAAAGGCTTACGTCCAAAGGTCCCATGGTCTGTACATACGAAATTTGTTGAAGGACTCTAACTACAATCCCTTATTCTTACTAGACGGACCTCATTTGTGGTACGAGTCGAATCCTCAATACCAAGTTCGTTCCCCGAAAAACCTAGGGAATTAATAAAAGATGGTGTTGGAGATCTCTCTAAAAACATAGGTTCCATAATATACTTACGATATTAAGCCGGAACACGGTTTATAGTTCTTCGTATTTCAGTTTATTACTCGTAATATGTAAGTAATGTTGGAGATTCTATATAATATGAGAACCAGTTGAGTTCTAGTTCAAAATCTTTTAGACAACTGAAATATAACTTTCTATTGATAATTATGTGGAGAATAAATCTCCTTTAATATAAGGGAAGTAGTCGTTCCACTATGAGAAATTATGGTGCCAAACAGGTGTATCAGGTCGTCAGTCACCAAATGATAAAAATAGTCAAATAATCAAATTTCGAAAGACAACATAAAAAAGTAAGGTTTTCATTATACACAAACGATCTCGTTTAAATTATTTACGTTACCTTATTGAAGGAAACAAATAGAATGACGATAATTGTAAAATTACTACTAGGGAAGTAAGTAAATATATAAGTAGGTAGGAAAGACATTTACAAGGTTCTCGACGACCTTCCGGATACCTATGTAGACACTTGTTCTATGTATTTAGGGTTTATGAGTTCTTTCGTCATCATCACTTCCTCTCGTCTATTGTTACTTTGTGTATTCAAGACACTTTTTTCTCTTTGGACTAATTACACCGATTCTTCTATATCTCTCCTTGACGTCGAGATCTAACCTACCAATCCCTTCTGTAAGGGGTCCTCCATGAAAACTCGACTATAGACTTACAATTCTTCCTCGAGTGAGACTCTCAAGACCACTGAATTGTGGGTCTGTCTAGACCGTTGTGTCTTCCGAATTCTACCCTTATTTGGACCGTGTAGACTCCTTGTCTTCCTTCCAGTTAATCTGACCTCATACCACTCTCTATACGTCTAACTCCGTCCTCTTCGTTAATCCCAATTGTGTACACTTCGACGTGACAGGATATACCTTCGGTGATTCGTGGTACATTGATCACTCGTGAACTTAGTCTCCACCAGACTTGACTCTACCAGGTTAAAAGAGATCTCTCGCCAAGGGTCAGGGGTGTTTCGGACCTTCGATATAGATAGACTGTTGTCCTCCGACTCCACCTCGACCCCTAGATTGACGACGAAGACATTTGAAGATCCGGTGGGGTCCGAAGGTGAGGTAGATGTATATATAAGGAAAGATATCAGTTCCGTGGAATCGAATATTTAGAAAGGTCATAAGAATTCTTGTTTTAGATGGAGGAACAGTAACCATTGGGTGAAACATCTATGTACGTAAACTGGAAAGAGATGAAACAATTTATTAAATTGAGGATCAAAAAGAAAAGTAGAAGTATATAACATTAAGTCTTAATATCTACAGAAGGTCAAATTACTCTTTAATTACAAAGATGAAGGAACGTCTCCGGGTTGTGACGACTCGGCGATTGTAACGACAGACAAATGTATACTAATGTATACACATGTCTACTAATACTGTTACCTCAATAAAAATTGTTAGTTCTAAGAACTTGTATAACGGAAAATCTTTGATATTTAATTATCGTTATAAATGTCAAAGACATGAAGGTATAGATACGACTCATAATAGAAAATAAGATTTATAATTAGTTTTGTATCATACCTTTCCTATCGTAGGACAAGTTTAAGAGTAGTGTTATCCCAATAACAAAAGACCCCTCTTTTTTCTTTTTTTTAGGAAGTCCTTGTCTTACCTTCCGTTGATTAAGACGAAAAGATCACTTTGTCTTCCCTGAAGTATTTCCTTGATTATAAAGTGGATATAGAACTTTATAAACGGGTGGAAAAATTTTCCGCAAATTTCTCCCCTAATATTTAGTGTTCGCTTACCTCCCTTTCTCCTCTGGTTGTATAAGTCTCTTATTACTCTATAAGACCTTCTTTTTTCTCTATTACATACTCTTTCCTAAAACTCTTTTCATTTTTCGAAGGTATTTAAGTTCCTTCGTAATAAAAATAACTATAGTTAAGGTAGAAGAAGGATCTCAAAGTACAGAGGAGTCACTTATTTTATATACGAATTACCAGATCAAATGTTCCTTGGGTGTTTAGAAGAAGTTCTCTCGGGATCTTCTCTAAGTTAAGGTTAAAGTATTCTTAATAATGAACTATTTTTTTAAGTATTTTATCAGAAAACTAAAAAATTGCCGATAACAGTGACCAACATTACGTAGTACGTTTGCAGGGACTCAGGTCGACTAAAGGCGAGTGACCACCACCGGTGAAGGGTCGTACGACGGTTATCGGTTATAGACGAAAAATTTAAAATAAATCAAAACCGACGAGACCCAGAAACAACGACGTGTGTCCGAAAGAGATCAACACCGTTCGTCTCCGAGAGAGATCAACACCACACGTCCGAAGAGTAACATCAGCGAAAAGAACTACACCGCGAGACCTGAGATCTCGCGTCCGAGCCATCAACACCAAACCCAGATCAACGGGGTGCCATACACATTAGAAGGGCCTGGACCCTAGCTTGAACGCAGGGGACGTAATCGTCCGCCTAAGAATTGTGACCTGGTGCTGTTTTCAGGTTACCCGTTGTAAAACTCACGGGGGAGAAGAAACACCAAGGTTCCAGAAGATTAGGTGTCCTCCGGTAAATCGATGTTCGACCGAGTTCGATGCTTACATCCTCCCAAGTAGAGGACCCTCCTCAGAAGGCGTTCGGTCTCTGTCCTCACAGCTATTTACGAGGTCGGAGGGACAGAAGACGCCGACACCACGATTCCGTCCAAGATGTGTCAAGGAGTGGTACACGATACAGTGAAGTAAACACAGGTTGAGAAACATTATGGTTCCTAAAATGGGGTGGGCCGAGGAGACAGGTATCCTAAGAGGTCCGTTCTTTTGACGTCACCCATCGGTACGAGAGGAGGTCCCTGACTTTGAGTGAACGAGCGTCACTGTTGGCTAGTACTTTTGTATCTCAACTGAGAAAAAGGAAGAAAGAAAAAAACATGTGAAAATTAAGACGAACTTTAAAGGAGACCCTATTAAATGGATATGAGTAAAAGAAAAGAGTTCAACCCGGAAACCCCTTTAGTTTTATTTTGTATATGAATTGTTTAATACACAGAGATGATAAATGGATAAAGATAATTGAGACGTATTAAACGTTCGTAGATCGGAAAGAGAGAAAAATAGATTCTGACTTTTTATCAAATTTTAATACCTGAAAAAAAGTTGAACAACCGTAACTAATGTGACTATATAAATCTTCTCTCTAAGTAGTCACTATTTCCTTCTTGTGACTGCATTCTTGGTCTTTTGGGTATTAAATAAGGTTCTAAATCATAGTCGGTTACCCATATTTTTAGTAGAAATAGCGAGATTTTGAAGTTAAAGGAACAAATAATTTTACTTCCACTACATCTTCCAATAGGTTCCGTGATCATAATACTAAGGTACTTTAATATCTGTGTCCGGACGAAATCTGTTTCGACAGTTAACTCGTACAACGGTCCACCACTCAACCAGTACTAAACCTCCGAGTGGACGTTGACACCGGACGGTAGTGTTACGGACCTCGTTGAAGAGTGGTCGGAGGTTGGGGTTAGACAGGGAACGAACCTATTAAGGAGTGTAAAGTTAACGGGTACCAGAATTTATACGTATTATAAATTAAATACATTTATTAGACGAAGATGTCTTATATTGTTTTATTTGATACATTTGTCCTCTAAGTAGTTCCTTCTGTTTGGGTGCTTAGGGTACGATTGGGGTCCAAGAAAGAGAGAGAATTAGTTGGGAGAATCCATTGTGTGTACTTACATTCGTTGAGAAAGGGACGTACAGTGGACCGAAACACAACCGTGAGTTAGAACTGAGATTTCCGCTTCAAAGATCTGTCTTCCCTTCACCTATGGGTCACCATCCACCTCGGACCTCCGTCCTTTCCGAAATGACGTGAAACGTGTAGTAGGATACATTGACCAACGGTTAAGTTGATGGAACTTCTGACCGAGACAGTCTTCCATAATGTTCCTCGTTCATTTTATCAGAGAAACAAGACTCAGATCTGTACGACTTTCCTTTAAGGACAAGTGTCGTCCACTAATTTGTTCGAAATAATCTCCGGTAATGTACCTCAGTGGTTACGACGAAGCAACATTATTTTACCAAGTAAAAGGGTAAAAGAGTAAGAAATTTAAAGTTTTTCTTAAATTAATCTAAATGGTTGTTAAACTATTGAGGTTTGACCGACGGTCCCAGAATATTCTCATGAAACTATTGAACCAGAGAATTTCATCATTTCGAGTTTGTATCATTGGTTTAAGAGGGAGTTTATCTCGTCTTACCTCAATGTAGAATCCTGCTGGTACGTCAAAGTCCCTACTGGTACTTCGAGTTTCAAAGATCGTTGTACGTACTATTAAGAGGTTTCGAAAGAGGAAGTGGAATTTTTAAGTATACTTAACTTGAACGGAAGTTAAATTTAGAGTTGAATTTAATTAAAGTTATATTACATACTTCAATAAATGATTAATGGGGTAGTCTTACAAATTCCTTCTTATTAAACCTAAAATACGAAATGAGAATGTACTAAATACTCCTACTTTATCTTTATATAGAGAAAGAAGAGTACTGTGGAGATTTGACAAGGACATAGTATATAAGTTCGACTTAAGTAATACTTCGTAAAAACCGTGTAGACTTTAGGATGTAGTACAGATTTATACTTTAAGTTTACAGTCGAGGTAATAGAACGTTCTCTTTGTATTTCTAGTTTTAATTAACAGATGGTTCAGTTTGATCTTCCCCTATAATACCGAAATCTCGGAAATACGAAGTCTTACACACCCAAATCGTACTACCGACGTGGTCGACTTACAGGTCTTTAATGAAAAACGACGACCGTTGACTGGACGGTGTTTTAGATCCCGTCCAAGTTTCACTCATGTGGTACAAGTTGTCTTTATAAGTAAAAGAGGGACATAAGAATAAAAAATTAGAGTACTTGAGTAGGAACAAGAAAGGACAGGAAGGAAAGTGAAATGTTTGGGTAGTGACGGGTGGAGTCTCGTGAAAATACATATAAAAGAGGTGGGGTATTAGAGGACATACCATCTATGGCAACAAAACAATGTAATCTTTTTCCGTCTTTATAAGAAGGAGACTGAGGAAATCGGTGAGAGAAACATAAAACATAATTACTCTAGTGATGTAAAGGAACGGATTAGTTAATAATGAGACGATATGTATTTAGGTCATTCAAACTACCGTTTTTAGACGGTTCACGAAACCTACAGTGTCTTACCTTTGGAGATATATTTACAGAAGACACTAAAGATAATCTACTTCTGTGAAATCCCATACAAAATGACCGGGCAATTATTTACTGATCTCACCATTTCTATAGACCGATCTTCGGAGCAAAGAACGTTCGTGTTTTATACACCCAATTACCTCGTTAATGTGTATGAAAGTATAGGATTCCGACATTATTATAATCCTTTTCATTCACTTGATAATTTTTGCTTTCTATTGACATTTATGTCTTTTTCTTGGTCTTCGAATTGAAAAATTTTTCACTATTCCTTTATGTGCTGTGTTAAAGTTTGTCATTCGTTAGGTATGTCGTGGTCTATTTGACCATATAAATGTAGAAAAGGACAGGTCTCTCCATAGGACAAAATGACTTCACTTACTTTATATTTCACCTATTTATTAGGATACTTTCTTCGTTTGTCATTCCGTCGTTATCCAGGTTCCCCTTATCACAAGTTTTTCGTAAGATTCTTTACAATTCTCAATGTACTAATACCCCATAGCTATATTATTCCGAGAAAACTTCTATACTATCTCTGTTACATTGTCGAACACTTTACTTCACGTTCCCGATTCTTTCTTGTAATAGTCACGGTCTGAGTTGTAACCAGTAAAAACATAAGGATTGTATTACACATAAACACGATTCATCACGAACTAGTTATTGACCTTTCTAAGTCAAATGATCCATTGAAGAACTGTTTGGTTAAACTTTCTATTGCAAATCTTCTAAATGGGTGAGTCTATAGTTATCTTATACGTAGGAAGGTCCTGAGAGTGAAAAGAAGAACTTGAAAGAAGAAGAAGATAGGTCGGACAAAGACTCTATAGATATAGGGGTCGAAGGGACGGTGGGATTAAGGGAACATAAGATTGGGAAGGTGGTAGGTCCGACTCCAAACGATGTTTATTGTCGAATTGGTATTTGAGAACGCCGTAATTTTCACAACCACAAACCGTCTTTGGTTGTTATAAGACATTTCATTAATAGTAAGTTAATTCTTTATTTAAAATTTTTTAAAATTTCAATCGACTTTGGAATCCAGTTGGACATTTTTAAATTGAAAAAAAAAAAAACGAAGAAAGTTAAGGGAGTTACTGTAAAGTTTCTAGAGAGAAGGAATAGAGAGAGGAATGTGAGAGATAAATTTAAGAGAGGAGGTGAGATGTTTTTTAGTAAACGGGGGATTGAGTACTCAAGACGAATCAATCGGTAATCCGTATTACAGAATGGTATAAACAGGGGTGGATAATGTTTAACAAATGTACACATTTAGAACCGACTTTCAGTGAAAATCTTCTCGAAATACAGGTTTTCTTAGTGTTGAAAATGTAGTTCACGTGACTTCTCATTACTTTCAGATACACAACTTAAAGGGCTCATTTATGATTGTATTAATAAGTTTCTCGTTCTACAGTATTTTATAGGGGTTTAAAGTGGAGTTTGAGTACAGGTAACTCAACCACTACGGTAGGTTGGTAGAGTAGGAGATAGTAGGAGAAAAGGAGGACCGAAGTTAGAAAGGGAAAGTTATCAGTAATCCCTTTGTGTTTAATTTTGGTGGTATTTTATAGTGATATATCCATAAACCGATTTTCATTCGTTCTCTCAAGGTCTTTTTGTAGATAAAGACGAAATAACTGATACGGTTTCGGAAACTGACACACCTAGTATTATTTGACACCTTTTAAGACTTTCTCTACCCTTATAGTCTGGTGGACTGGACGGAGAACTCTTTAGACATACGTCCAGTCCTTCGTTGTCAATCTTGACCTGTACCTTATTGTCTGACCAAGGTATATCCTTTTCCTTATGTAGTTCCGAGATATAACAATGGAACGAATAAATTGAATATACGGCTCATATAGTACTCTTTGCGACCCGACCTTCTTTGTGTTCGACCTTAGTTCTAACGGTTCTCTTTATAGTTATTGGAGTCTATACGTCTACTGTGGTGGGAATACCGTCTTTCACTTCTCCCTGATTTTTCGGAGAACTACTTTCACTTTCTCCTCTCACTTTTTCAACCGAATTTCGAGTTGTAAGTCTTTTAATTCTAGTACCGTAGACCAAGTTAGTGAAGTACCCTTTATCTACCCCTTTGTCACAGTCTGAAATAAAAACCCCCAAGGTTTTAGTGACGTCTACCACTGACGTAGGTACTTTAATTTTCTGCGAATGAGGAACCTTCTTTTCAATACTGGTTGGATCTATCGTATAAGTTTTCGTCTCTGTGATGAAACGGTTGTTTCGAGGTAGATCAGTTCCGATACCACAAAGGTCATCAGGACATACCTACACTCTCAACCTGACACTTCTTTCGACTCGTGGTTTCTTAACTACGAAAACTTCACACCATAACCTCTTCTGAGAACTCTCAAGGAACCTGACGTTTCTCTAGGTTAGTCAGGTAAGACTTCCTCTAGTCGGGACCCTAAAGAAACCTTTCTAATACGATTTCGACTTTGAGGTCATGAAACCGGTGGAGTACTCTTCTCGACTGAGTAACCTTTTCTGGGACTACGACCCTCCCTAACCCCGGTCCTCCTCTTCCCCTACTGGGTCCTACTCTATCGACCTACAGTAGTGACTGAGCTACCTGGACTCAGACTCACTTGAGGTCCTCAACCACTACTTATCACTCCGGAACGCACGACGCCAAGTACCCCAGCGTTTCTCAGCATGTGCTGACTCGCTGACTTGCCTTGATTTGGCTTTTGTTACCTAGTATAGTTCATAACCACTCTTATACCTCCCTGACCTTGAAAGCAAGTAACGACGATCGTTGTATTTTACCATGTCAAACCATCAAAGAAATTTTTTAATTGTATTTGAAATATACTACTTCGGTAAGTTGTGGAATCATAATTGGAGTCTCTTTACTTTCATATATAGGTCTCTCCTAAATATGTCTTTACAAGTATCTTAGAAATACACATTATCAGATTTGGGTTTACAAGTGATTGTCCACTCACCTATTTGGTTAACACTATGTGTCTTGATTTTTTTATTTAATTGGTGATCATTAGTAATGTTATACTTGTTTAGGGTTCTCTTATACGACTTACTTCATTCGGTTAGGTTTTTCTTTCATACGTAATCGAGTAAGTATATTTTAAAATCTTTTATTTTTGATTAGATATCACTGTTTTTCGTTTAATCATCAACAGACCCCCTACTATTCCTCTCCACCCTCACTGTTCAATGTTTCCCGGTCTTCTTTTGAAAACTCCCTGATACACATAAGTAATTTAACTCCAATAGTACAATGGACATACGTATATTTGTAAGGACGCAAAAAGGAAATGAGAGTTCTATGTCAGTATAAGTGTTGTGAGAACTGTGGTCTAGTCACTGAACAGGTGTACAACTCGTCAAGACGTCGTGATCGACTCACATGGTGTAAAGTCACGTCAGGACTGTAATAGGTGAACGTCTATCGTGGTCTAGGGTGTCCAATTCCCCAAAAGGTCCACCACGATCACCATTTCCTGGACGGAGAGTTACGTTCTTTACATACTCTACTCCCAAGCTAGGGACACAACCCTTCTAAGGGGACCTCCTCCCGTACCGTTGGATGAGGTCATAAAAACGGACTTCTTAGGGTACCTGTCTCTTCGGACCACCCGATGTCAGATCCCTCACCGTTTCTCAGTCTGTGTTGACTTCGATGACTCGTATGTACGGGCACCCAATTCCTGAATCAATTTGTACTGACGAGGATGAAGTCTACGATTAGTGTTTAGGGTCCAACAGTGTACACGAAGATTAGTTACCCGATTTTCATCTCTACTGGGAAGAAAACCAAGTTATTAAACGAATCCATCGATTCCCTTTGTAACTCAATGCAAATAACCAAATAACATTTCTTATATTATTTCTACATTCTATTTACTATTGTCGGTATATTTCTCTACGTACCCCGTTCCCTATACCCTTTCCCATATCTAGAAGGTAAGGGTGAGACCCACGGTGAAAGAGTCGTGAGATCCACAAGTGGTTAGGTCTTCGAGAGGTTCGGATATTATAAACCTAAAAATACCTCCATGATAGTACATTCGTACTAACGAATATTGAGGGGAAAATCGGGGAGAGGAGAGAGACCTCTTACCCTCCCTTCAGATGATTTTCAAGGTTCGAAGATTAATGTCAGACCCAGAAAGACCGTTGGTTGGGGATAGGTCTTCGGATGACTCTCGACGGAGTAATCTTGTTTTCTATCAGGATAGTGGGTCCTGTGAGGTTCCTAAACTCTCACGTGACAGTCCTTTGTACCAAGTTTTTGTTTAAAATCTTACTTTCTACGAGGGTCACGAAAATAGTGAATCCTTCAACGTTCACAAAATCCTCAGATACGGTCCTTGACCCCCTGTATATATATATATATATATATATATATATAATTCGAGTAATGTATATAGGATAAAAGAGTAATATATATAATATATATATTATAGATTGAGTGATATTATAATATATATATGTGTACGTAGTTTTGAATAGGTCAAAACGTGAAAATATACATGTAAAATAATACAATCAATATGGAGTCATTTAGATAATTGTAAAAGTATGTGAACGAAAGGATAAATGAAGAATTGGCTAATTTTAAACCAAAGACAAGGAGAGTGAAATCTCTTTGTTGAAGTGGTTCTAGAAGTGACCATAAACTCAACGATAGATAAAATAGACTCGAAAGAACATGAAAACTATTAACACCATTCAGGGTGAAGAACCTAAGGAAATGAGGTGACCGAAGACACTGTGACCACAAAAGATTACCAGGAGTATGTAAAGACTCTCAAGAGAAAGAAAACATACATAAGGAAAAAGGGAGGATTAAAGATTTGACACCAACACAGGGTCCTAAAGTGACTGTAGAGTTAGATTTATAAAAGGACAGAATACCTACGTCCAGTAGGTGTAACTCGATCGTTCTCTGGGTGTCACTAGAAGTCACATAATAAAGGTTTACGAAGTACCTGTAGAGGTGAAAATAAAGGGTATCTTATCACTTGTGTTGTTTGCTTTGTGACTTTAGTGGTAGTCGTGAGAATTTTTTTATGACAAATAAACCGACACAACCCAGAACCATCGTCGTACGTCCTACAAAAAATCGACACCGTACACTTGAGGACCAACGACGTACACCCTAGATCAAAGGACCGGTCCCTAGTTTGGGTCCGGAGTACGTAACCCTCGTACCTGAGAATCGGTGACTTGGTGGTCCCTTCAGAGTGGTAGTTGTGGGCATTTATTTCAGTAGGAGGCTTTGAGTGACGGACCTAAAATTTATAGTATCGAGTGGATAGTGATTCGTTAGTGAGAACGTAATAGGAGAATTTAGTGGCTGAGTAAGAAAGAAGTGTACAACTGACGGTAAAGTGAGAAGTCAACACTACGAAACAATTGGTGTTCTACTTTACGTTTGTGGAATATCCTCATTGGTTCTATGTTTTTAGAAGTTTTCAGACCGGAAACAGAACAATCGTTTGTCGACGTAAATGGAAGACGGTTTTGGTCAGACGAGACTGTTATGGTTTGTCGAAAATCTAACGGTATGTGTGACGATGTATAACGATTGTACAGGGCTAAGGGTGACAGGAAGGACGGACTTTACGAGAAAGAATAAGATAAAAAAAGACCTATTGAACACGAACAGACAAGTCTAAATCTTCTTCAAAATTGATGGAATCCTTCGGAACGAAATAGTGAGTAGCCGAGTCAGTGTGGTGTTAAAGGACGATAGAGGTCTCGGAAATAATCAAGAGAGGTTTATGGTACCAAACTAGAGTTAGTGAGGTGATTAATGGTTTTTATAAATTACAGTAAGAGAAGGTTTATATGTCATACAGAGTCCATTATGTTCTCATTGAAATGTTTGTTAATAAGGAGAGTTGTAAGGAAATTTACTTTATAGAGGTAAAATCCGATATTAAATTCTTTAACTCTACATTTCTCTAATTCATCGAATTGGTTAATAATCACCCCTCCATACCCTAAACTTGAGTAGAAACATTGATACCCTGATAGTCGAGAATTAGTGGTGATACTGGTTAAAACAAGAAAAAGGGAGAGAGAGAAAGTCGTCTTTAACACAAGTGAAGTCTTAGGGATTCTTATCCTGGACCGTGTCGACTGTAGACTGTTTATAGATAGGTAACTTATTTTATTAAAACTGTAGATTTATTAAAATAAAGATGACGTAGTTTCATTTTGACTTTTTTATTATTGAAAAACATCCTTGTTAAGACTTTTAAGTAGACGAGGTTAAACACGTTTAAAAATACGGTTCTTTTATTTACAGACCATTTAAAGTAAGAGGTTACTGGGATAATTAAGGAGTCAGAATTTTCACCTTGTTTATACTTAGATTTATAGTACTATAATAAAAATTTTTAGGGTTTATTTTGTGTAAGATATTGACCGTTCTCGGGCTATTATATTACAGACACCATTTTGAGTAAAACGTATATAATCTTCTGACTCGACCAATATCTTAAAACTTACGTGTGTCTTTTTTTTTTTTTGAACTCTTTACTTTATAAACAACTTTAAAACCATTTCCGAATTATGGATTTACAGGAATCCTTATTGAATTACTACGTGGTTTGATTTCCTTCAATTTCTTTTTAGAACTCAGTTATACTTCCTTACTACATCCCACTCAAGAGTACGGTTGTCATGAACACTTAGGACTTCACCATACGGAATTACTCGAGGCTCTCAAGTCTCTATTCCGTAACTCAGGCACCCAAACACATGAAACATAATAGAAGGCAAACTTCCTTCAAATTAAAATTGTACGTAATTTTCGTCTGTTTAATATACATCGGTATCCTTTATATTATCTATGTAAACAAGTTTCGTATGGGTCAGGAGACATCTTCCGTGTTGATGTCTCCATTTTTTATCAGTCGATTATTTTCAGCAAAAAAAAAAAATTCAGTCCAACGGTCATAGTCGCTTCCGCGGTGTTGAAGACTCTTAGGAACTTCTAAAAAACGAAAAAGAGTCAATTAAACGTAAGAGTAAATAAGTAAAAGTTATTAAAAATATTTCAAAACTGATTCAAGTCCCCATACATTCACTTATTTTAAATAAAAGATGGATGTTCACGGGATATCAATTCTACTTTTCTCGGAAATCATGGACTATAACGGTACAAGAAGTGGATTCACAATCTATTCCGAACAAATCCTACCATATCTCTACATATATATCGTTATGTTAGTCAATATGTCCAATTAAGTGAAATATTTAGCCCACTATACCCGTTACTACATCTAACGTCGTCTTAATATTTCCCTACTCATATCACAAGACACAGTCTCCGACGGAATACCGATCTTCATCCACTTTTGTTTCCAGTGAGTCCACACAGGTTGAAAAACACTGGGGTACCTGATATCGGGTGGTCCGAGGAGACAGGTACCTTAAGAGGTCCGTTCTTATGACCTCACCCATCGGTAAGGGAAGAGGTTCCTGAGAAGGGTTGGTCCCTAGTTTGGGTCGAAAGGACGTGACGTCCGTCTAAGAAATGGTAGACTCAGTGGTTCCTCCGATCTTTATCTATTATTAAGATTTATACCATATATACTTAGGATTCTCTTCTCCTGTGTACAACGTCTCTAACAATCACAAAAATAGACTCTAAGTAAAAGGGAAAGAACAAATGTTTTAATGTTAATGTAAGATTCGTTTCCAAGTACCAGGTATTGGAGGAAACGTTTACCTTAACGATTACTATTTATTTCCCCGTCTATGACCTACCCAAAAGAACTGGAATTTCACCTGATAGGGTCCGATCTCTACTAGGAAAATAGAAGGGAGGAGAAGTGAGGGAGGAAAAGGAACGAAAGTCGTGTCTGTAGTAATACCCTTGAGGTCGTTGGTGACACATCTGGTACCTCTCCAGAACTACTTTCGAGGTCTAAAGATTACTTCGTCTTTCGATCTCCCTTATACGGAAGGGCTTCTGACACTACGACAGTACGAAGATCGTAAAAAAAAAAATTCTCATTGCATTCATTCAGAGTTAAGAAAGATTACCACTCCAATTAAACTTCAAAACAAAAATATACCTAGTTTAAATTAAATTTTTCGTGGATATTTCTTTATCTTAATTTTTATGAGTCGATCATTCAAGTCTATTCTCAGTCCTTTAACTAGACTTGTGTCCTCTTGGATTCTGTGGTGATGATAGTGATTTTTCATAATTGTGGTGAAGAGGGGATACATTAATATGAAAAGTCGGAGGGGATGTCTTGGTATTGAGAAGTAATTCCTACCGAATCCTGAACAACTTATGTAGTGGAAAGTTTACATCGAGAGACAATAACTGTAGATATTGATAGTTCGACTGAAAAGGTTCCTCTTGTTCGTTTTTAACGTCTATATATAAAAAAATTAGTTTCCATATTTTGATGACAGTCACGTTGGACCTAAGTCCCTACTTGTAGAGTCTCTTCGTCTTTCGTGTAAACCCACTCGGACCCCTAAGTGACGAAAAGGGAATCTCTGTAAACACAGATACTTGGTTTACCGACTAAAACCAAACATTGAAGGCCCAAGGACTCCACTTTAACTTCGACGGGGGGAATGTGGCTCCCGTTCGTCTCCGACTTCTTTCTCCGTTTGGTGAGGTCTAACCGTCCATCGTCTAAATTGTTTGTTCCCTTGAATGTATGTTCCGAACAGAACCCGTCGATGTTTTACTCTAGAGACGGTCTTAGACTTTTCAAATGTCTCCGAAATTACTCGACGTCAATGTATAGTCAGGTCTACCAGAGTCGTTGTGGAATGAGAGACTTGTGACGTAGGAACTTTGTCGAAACCGATGTCCTTATCACCTACCTTCCACCAAAGGTTCCTGTCCCCTCTTCCATTCCTCTGAGACTAACGGCCTAGGTCGAGTGTCCAGTTGGCCACCAGTTCAGGAGAACAACTGGAGGTTACTGACTTACCCGTTCGTCTTTCTTCCCCGATTTTCCAATCCGTAGTCTCGTCTGAAAGTCGTTGGAGACAAACTACCTTTTGGTTTTGACTTCAAGTCTCGACCGGTTTATATTCCAAAGACCGCTGGTAAGGTCCGTAAGACAACCTCAGGGAATATCCTACTTTCGGATCTACATTATCGTCTGACCTTTAACATGTTCAGAGAGGTCCTAATTTTGACTCAAAGTTTGGTTAAGTACGATCTAAGTTAATTCCAGTAGATTTAGAACGTAAAACTATTTAATTTCTGATAGATTTAATTACTACTCTATATAGTATAAGTATCTAACACTCTGAGTCACAATGTTCCCACAGTCAAGACAGGGTTTAACTAGACATCTAACTCACGCTAGGGTCAGTTGTTAGGTCGTCCGAAAATCACCCTTCATTGGCGAACATTTTCAAAATACCTTTACACTTTTTAATTCTTATCGGTTCTAACAAAGTTGTTTCCTGTTTTAACTCGATGATCTCTATCTCACTACTCTTTTCGTTACTCCAGGGACTGTAATGTCCCAGGTGTCAGGATACCCTTGTAATCTTATATTCGTATGAAAAAACAACAAAAAGTTTTCTTTTCGTATCCTATATCCTCTTTAGGTTGGAGCACATCCCTCGGATGGACCTTTTCCCAGAAATTACACTTACGAACTCCCACTTCTCCTCAATAGATCCTCTTATTCTCTCCATTCTTGTAAGACTCTCTCCCTCTGTAACCACGATTAAGGGACTCTCTCTACCGAATGTTTTACATCCTCCTCTCCAACCCCCAATACCCCCGATCTTACTTCCAACCTTTTCCTACCTTTATCCATACGTTCGTCTGTGATTTTGAGTCGTCCGGAATGTCCCACACCCTCTATTAAACACGATTTTCAGTTATAGAATTCCCTAAGAGGAGTGGGTTCTTTATGTCTATACCTTAACCGTGATAACTTTCTGAAGTTTTATATTAAGATAGACGTCTCCCCTTCGAGTTTATCTTTCAACCTTCTCTTTGATCGTCACAAAAGGATCTTTTCAAGTCCTCTCTTTACGTCGACAAATAGTGCCACCGCGATCACCATTTCTCGGACGAACGGCTGTGTGTTCTACATTCTCTACGCTCAAGTCAGGAACCCAACCTTTCTAAGGGACCTCTTCCCATATCATTGGGTGAGATCATAAGAACGGACCTCTTAGGGTACCTGTCTCCTCAGATTGCCCGATGTCAGGTATCCCAGTGTTCCTCAACCTGTGAAGACTTTACTGAATCGTGTGTATGTACTTACTACCATCGCTTCTCATTTACCCTAGTTCTGATTCTATGTACATATACCATGGTTATTTGAGGTCATGTAGTGACAATTTACAACCCTCTCTCTTCATAACTAAATACCCGAAACCTTACAATCCTTTCTTCCTTCCCTCTTTCCTTCCATCCTCCTTTCTTCACTCCGTCTTTTCCCTTAAGTCTTAGGTCTCATAGTAACTCCATACGGTCGTTTTTCGTCCTCCTCCTCCTTACTTTTAAGGTTTGTGGTTCGGTTTACTTTCCAAATATCTGTCTCTAACTTTGTCATTATATTTTAAAACAATGTTCAGTTTTATGTTAGAAGTATGACAAATCTGTTCCAATACCTAGTAAAATCGTGTTAGATGTGACAATTGTAGAGACCTTCGTAGTCAGTCATTTAAATTACTATTCATAAATTCAGAATTACTATACGTAATTGTTAAGTTGTCTATTAATTTATTATACATCTATAGAAAATTTAACCAAAATACTATAAAAATGTTCCTGTAAGGTAAAGATTTGATACGTTAAGAATAAATCCTCCGACAACATTAATAAAACAAGGACCTATGTGTGAAAACTTTCATACATTGTGTTTGAGATTTCAAATATTCTACTACTCTTTCTTTAAATACAATTTTGGATGGTATGTATTAGGTGTCATTTACTCTGTGTACTATTTTTCAATTTAAATATATAATATTTTTTTCTCTGCTAAGTAAACTAAGTATTATTTCTCGAATTTCAAAATAAAGTAAAACAAAATGATTTCTTGTTGACAGAGGTAATGGTCTTATTAGAATAAACATACGTCTTTAGTAGTGACACACTTAAGTCTCCACTACCTTTTGATTTATACTTAGGTTGAAGATGGTAGATAATTAAAGACAGTGTAACTTATTCTGTAAGTACGGATAAGATCACAAAAGTGGAGATGTTCTACTCAAAGTAGTTCGCTAGTTTTCTTGTCTTTATTTTCATAAGTTACATAATTTTGTAATGTATCTTTACAATATGTTTTATAATGGTATAACAAGGATCGATACTGTAACGGAGTTCATGGTTCGATTCCCAGTAAAAGAACAAAACGTTAACAAGAGTTAGAACTATAAAGAATACTTGTAAGACCCAAAACTTGGAGTTATCTAAATTCAAATGTTGTACAAATCTCTTACTTAAACTACTGTTAATCACCAAATAAAGTCCACATTTCACTACTCAGTTTCCTTATATCCTGACAATACATTATCCGAGCTCTGTAGACAATGATCCACTGTACTTTGTAAGTCTTCCTTTTTCCAGACCTTGACCTCCTCTCCTCCCTTCTACTCAAGGTGTCCCGTTACAAATTAAACAGTAGTAATTTAGACTCCATCACCGTTAGAACCGACACCTACCCTACCGAGTCATATCTTGCGTCTCGTTGTCCTTCTCCCGGTTCCTGAGTCTCCTTGATTCCCTCGTGTCTCTGAGTCCCTCTCTTTATTTGGTCTCGAGGTCAACTTGGTGTAAGGTTGTTTGTCATGACAGTCTTCTTTATCTCCGTTTTCGTTTTGGTTCTCTTTTCGTTTCTCTTTTCCTCTATATACTAATGGTCGTATAAAGAGTGGTCGATCAGTGTCTGGGGAAAAGAGGGTGTCAAGAACCCAGTGGAGGACAATCAACAGTTCCACAGGATCTCGTCTCCAGTAGAGGTAAAAAGGTTTAAGACGACCTTTTTGGACAGTAATCACCGAGGAATGGTTTCTGTAAATACTGTTTATCCATCTCCCACTGATTGAACCTTCGTTTATTCGAAGTTGAATTCAGAGAGGAACATACTCGTGAACAGATTCCGGAACTCCGATCAGATCATAAGTATTTACGCGCGATAAAAGAGGGTTTCTTTTATGTCGGGGTTTGGTC
Organism: Capra ibex; assembly: GCA_006410555.1. Lineage (NCBI taxonomy): Eukaryota > Metazoa > Chordata > Mammalia > Artiodactyla > Bovidae > Capra > Capra ibex. The sequence continues at coordinate 25,395,915 of SJYO01035988.1, read as the reverse complement.
CCAGGTAGGTACGTATGTCCTATTTAAGTGTGTAGAAAGTAAACCTTCCTTGAAACTTCCAGTACACACAGGAGGTTTGAATGTCTTTAGAGCGACGGTTGTCATGAATCTTTAGCAGTGGATTTCCTCTACTTGACGAGTGACACAAACCTAGAACGAGACAGTGAACAGGTCAAAGGGCTAGAGATTTTCCCGTTATTATACTTAAAGGACTTTTTCCTTCAACAGTTTTATTTATTCTGCAAGTATCGTTGAATGGATCGTGTTTCCACTCCAAGTTCTCACTAATAATGATAATGACGAGATATAGTCTTATAAAGGTCTCTAATTTTAGAGTGGTGAAGAAATCCTGTCTACCTGTTAAATATTTCCAATTGGATCCAGAAGGAATAGTACCCGACCTCGGGTATAGGGGCATTGAAGGAAATCTTGGTGTGTTAGACAAATGAGAAATAAGTTTTCAAATTTTCTTGGTAAGTACATGAGATTCGGAAGATTCTTCTCGCTACAAGAAATTGATAATTAACTGTACAGAATTTTAGATATTTCGTATCGGATCACAAATGGTAAATCGTTTTAATTTACTCGGGAAATTTCATTTACTTACTCATTCACCTTTTTTTTTCTACTTTCACAATCAACACAGACTGAGAAACGCTGGGGTACCTGACATCGGACGGTCTGACGAGACAGGTACTTTAAGAGGTCCGTTCTTATGACCTCACCCAACGGTACGGGAAGAGGTCCTCTAGAAGGACTGGGTCCCTAGTTTGGGTCCAGAGGTCGTAACGTCCGTCTAAGAAATGATAGACTCAGTGGTCCTTTCTGGTTTACTTGCTCATTCCCTTTCGTATTTTTTTCTTTTGTTTAGAGGTAGTAAGATAGGAACCAAGAGTGAAGAATTTTAGACTACCTGATTGAGACTTCTTAGTTTTGATAAGACAGTCCTGAAGGGACGACCAGGTCACCAATACTCAGGTAGAACGTTACATCCCTTGTACCCAAGTTGGGGACAAACCCGCTGATTCAAGGGGGTACGACACCCCTTTGGTTTGGGTTCTCGACGCTGATCTCATGTACACGGGGTTGATTCTGGATTGTGTCAATATATATATATATATATATATATATATATAAACAAAATTAAATCCCCCTTTTTTAGACAAGACATGTTTTGTCTTACGTTTACTTAATAACGGAGTCCATTAGTTTAATGATAAAAATAAGAGAACTGAGTTTCTTTTAACATGTTCAAAAATATTTTAAACCCATTTATGATTGTTCACGTGAACAACCTAGCAAATCACTCTCATGTAAAACAAAACATTCTTTAACGGTTTTATAGAAGGTTTCACCGAATAGTAAACGTAAGAAAGGTCATTACTTACTCTCAAGGAAACGAGGTATAGGAACAGTCGTAAACCACAAGGTCTAAACACGGTAAGACTATCCATATATCACCATAGAGTGTCAACAAAATCAAAAGTAAAGGGTCTACACCCTTTTCCGTTACCGTTGGGTGAGGTAATGAGAACGGACCTTTTAGGGTACCTGTCTCCTCGGACCATCCGACGTCAGGTACCCCAGAGATTCTCAACCTGTGCTGACTCGTTGAAGTGAAAGTGAAAAGTGAAAGTACGTAACCTCTTCCTTTACCGTTGGGAGAGGCCACAAGAATGGACCTCTTAGGGTCCCTGTCGCCTCGGACCACCCGACGACAGATACCCCAGCGTGTCTCAGTCTGTGCTGACTTCGTTGAACCGTCGTCGTCGTCGTCCACAGACAATTCCAAAAACCGGGTAAAAATTTATCTTAACAAACAAAGGAATAACTCAAAATTCTCAAGAAACATATAAAACGTAATTACCAGGAAAAATATCTACACAGAAAACTTTTATAAAAGAGGACCAGACACCGAAGACAAGAGTAAGAAAACTGTAACGAAAAGTGTCTCATCTTTTAAAATTAAAATTATATTAAAAGTTAATAAAGACAGTGTTTAGTACGGAAATTACAATATGGATTTTGAGTAACGGTATAAGTTCCCGTAACTTCAAAAGAGGATACAATAGAAGAACCTCGAAATGTCAAAACGTAAAATGTAAATCTAGACACTAGGTAAAACTCAATTAATAACACTTCTTACATTCCAAAAACAGATCTAAGTTCAAAAACGTACACTACCTTCATGTCGACAAGGTCTTGGTAATTAACTCTTGTGATAGTGGAAAGGTAACGTGACGGAAACAAGAAATGGTTTTTAATTAATCGACATAAAAAAGTCCCGGATAGTGACCCGAAAGATAAGACACGGTAACTAGATAAAAAGACAAGAAAGTGTCAATGGTATGATAGAACTAATGTGTCGAAATATTATTCAGAACTTGAGCCCGTTGCGGTCGGGAGTTGAAACGAGAAAAGGAAGTTGTGACACAACCGATAAGACCCAGGTGTCAAAGAAGGATACTTGAAATCTTAAACAAAGTCAGTAAACGAAAAGGAAGACTGTTAAGGTGTCATAGGACTAATGACATCGAAACTTTAGACCATCATTTGGACTTTCAAGGTGACAGTTTAATGAGTCGTGACAAAATCGATGAGATCAAGGATACGTAAATGGATTTTTGAAATTTTAGTGGAACAATTAAATATCTGTTACATTCCTAAAACTGATCCTAGTGTGACCTTGATGTCTGGACAAACTTGTCTAAGTTGTAGAATTTCACAAAATCAGAAACGTACCATCTTCAAAAGGTAGAAAAATAAAAATTGGAAAGATATAGGAATACAAATTTCATACAAAGAATATTTGTTGTGTATCATAAAAAATAGGTAAGACTTTAATAGACGGAAAAACTTCCGGTAAATGTAAACTATATCAGTTATTACGCAAACTCAAAAGATAGAACGAGAACAAAAGATAAATGGAGTAGACAAGAAACGAGTAAGTAAGAAGGAAAGGACGGAAAGAGTGTAGTTAGTTGATACCAACTGTAAAGTTAAAATGGACGAGCTAATGGAAGAAAAAATATGGATATCATAGTAAGAAGGTGACCAATGTGATTTTTTCTTAGTGGGAATTATGAGATGTAGCATTTAGTGATGGTTTACGTTTTGGTCATAAAATTAGAAAGGTGTATTACCAATAACGATAATATACAAACTGAAGTTATATTTAAAATTTGGGGTGTCTATAAGAATAAATATGAAATTTGTCAGAAAGATAGAACAGTATGTAAATGGAAAAGACCTCGACAAATAAAAACGAATATGACGACACTAAATAAGGTCTTAGTGAAAGGAAATGGAACTTCTTATAGGAACATCAAATACCGGTCGAACATCACTTAAGAGAATCGAAAACAGACTCACATAGAAAAGGATGGAAGTTAAAATTGAAAAAAAGGTCACCTAGATCTTAAGATCGAACTACCTAAAAAAACAAGGAAAGTCATGAAATTTCACAGAAAGATAATAGAAGACCAAAGGTACTAAAAGACGACTTCAGTCACAAGTAAGTATAACAAGGAGGTTTCCACTGTAAAAAAAAGAAGACTGACCATATTTATAAAAGAAAAATAGAAACCAAAAGTCGTTGAACTTAGAATGACTGGATCAACTCCAAAAGAAACGAAACCCAAGTGACTTGAAGAACTTAAAGACCCAACTGTAGAAAGTAGTTTATACCTTTCAAGAGTACGTAGTAAAGAAACTTATAACGAAGACCGGGAGGAAGGAGAAAGGACGATCAGAGACACCTGAATACGAACTCTAGTAGTCGGGATAGAAGAAAGCACAGGTTTACGGATCAAGGACTAAATCGTCAGGTTTCTCAAGTAAATTAAGAATTAACTTAAAAAAGGTGTCTTACGTTATTAGATGACTTCAAGAGACTTGAGTAAATGACATAAAGGTCCCATCATATAAATTATACAATAAACACCAATAAATTTTCAGGAACTGATAATTAAGGTCTAGTAAAGAACCAGAGACAGATATAATTTACATAATAACAATTAACAGTAGTTTATGAGAAAAGAAGAAACGTACAGACCATTTAAAAATAACGTATGGTGGAAAAACATTCTCAAGATCGAAACCACAAGAAGGAGTTTACTTAAGACTCGAAACGAGATCGTCTATTGGACAAACACCTAGTAGAATTAGGACGTTCGCGGATCAAAATTAAAATAATCCCGCTTAGATAAAACCAAAATAAGTAAAAGGATCCCGTAATAAACTTACTGAGGGGACCACCAAGTCTGTCATTTCTTAGACGGACGTTAGGCCCTCTGGGGTCAAGCTAGGGACCCAACCCTTCTAGGGGACCTCTTCCTTTACCGTTGGGTGAGGTCATAAGAACGGACCTCTTAGGGTGTCTGTCTCCTCGGACCGCCCGATGTCAAGTACCCTAACGATTCTCAGTCTCTACTGACCCACTGATTGTGTATGTGTATGTGTGTGTGTGTGTGTGTGTGTGTGGGGTGTACCGTAATAAACATGTGAAGCATGGGAAGTCCTCCCAGAGTTAGTTTACAGATTCAACAAATGGTTTCAGGTAAGACCGACCCAGGGTTGAATTTAGAGAGAGGTCTTAACACTAAATGTACTAGAGTTTAAAGGTCAAGAGTCGGTGATATGACATAGTCCCGAGGTCTTAGAACGGGGACCCTGATACGTCGTACCCGTAAGTCGATTCCTTGAGAGCCCTTTAAGGTGTCTCTGAGGACCCCAAAAGAGAGGTACCGGGAGAGACGGTCGGCTAAAGGGACCACGGGAGTTCAATGGAAACGTCGAGGTTCGAGAACTCGACGTACAGACGACGGACCACTTCGAGGGACGAAACAGAGTCGGAGGGTCGTGAAGATGACCCTTTTTTTTTTACCGGGGTTCCCTTTACAGACACACGGACCCGAGGAGGGAACGGAAGAGACTGAGTTTGTAACATCGGTGGGGGTGAAACCGACGACAATTATTGACTTTTACATCACAATATATAAGACGGGTCCAAAACATCAATAAAGTACCATCTTCATAAATTCACACGATAATCGATAGATAGAACAGGTATAGGTTTCAGAACAGATTATTGACGTACTTACTTATTTAGAATACGAGTGGGACAAGAAAAATTTTTGTTTGGATTTTACGTCCTAAAGTTTTATACAAAATCAAATAGAGGAAACATAATCTAGTTGTAGGTTTCATTTCATGAGAAACCTAAGACTAAAACCGTAGAATGTTCAATCGTGACGGGGAGTATTAACCAGATAAGACTTTAGATTGTTCATAGGGAAAATATAAAAAGAGAATGTATATTGAACTATTTAGAAGACTTATCATCCCGTCATTCGAGTCTTAGTTTGTAGAATGAGACTAGATCGCTCTTAGATGAATGATCCTATAAACACCGTTAAACAGGTTTGACAATCAAAAATCAAACAAGTTATAATTCCATTCAAATGTAAATGGAATAAGTATTTCTATTACCCTTCCAACCGACTTTAATCTTTTACGGAACACATACTCATATTCCCGATAAATGTTTCACTTTGTTTCAGTTGGACCATTCTATCAAAATGATGTACCATCAACAAAGGATAAGAAAAGACTGATGACGGTTTTTTAAGTAAAATCCTAGAAGAGATCTTATAACGGTCCTTAGGTAGAGTTTGAACCCATTGTCTTAGATGAAATGTTTTTATCTTGTAAAGATATACGGGTAAAAAGACCGGGAAATAGACAGTAAATACCTAAATGGTTTATAATAGTTTCTTAAGGACAAAGATGTCCGTTTATCGTTAAAATACACTACCCTTTCTATGTAATTTAAAATTAAGTATTAGGAGAATGATACATTACCCGTTAAATGAATTTGGATATTTGAAGACAGGAAATAATGTACCTCTATTTTACAAACTTTTAAACGAAACTTCTAATCCCTTTATATACTTCCGTTGATAATATAAAGGTAGACTCAATAGGTTTGTTTTAACGTAGATATAATTATGGTAACGACGACATCATAAGACGTATATTAAGTAGACTCGAACCTATGAACTTGAGTAAATTTATCGGAGTATAAAAGAGTGATAGAAAAGATGATAATACTAGAATTAATTGAGGTAAGTTGCAAATCAAGAAAGAGAGGATTTCTGCCGAGACGGATCTTCCCTCATGTATCGGAGTCTTTCCTTACACATATAAAGAGAGAAAAGAATAATAATGAATAAAAGGTCTCTGAATGGAAAAGGACAAATAACAGAACAAGGTCTGTCTTAATTGTTTTAGTAAAACGGAGAAAATTGCAACAATTTTTTTGAAATTAAAGTACGACACGAGAAGAAAAGAATAAAAAAAAGGTCAATGGCGATGACTACCAGAAACGGGAAAGAACGCCCTAAGAGGGTATTAAAAAGGAATGGATGAGACTTTATGGGAATCAGAAGACACCACGTCGGAGTGACTGTAGAAACAGTGAAACTCTAGAGAGGTGAACAAGTATAAATCATCGACTTTCATCATCTCATTCTTTGAGTAAAAAGGGAGAGAAGGAGGAAAGTAAAGGGGGGAAAGACATGAAGGGAGGGGATGAAAGAAGAATCGAAGAGTAAGGAGAACAATACTTTAAATATTCGGACGAATCGTTCTAGGATCAAAAAAAGAATGCAATTTTTTCGCCACAGACGCGCGCGTGTGTGGACACAGGAAAAGTGTGTGCAAACAGAGTAAATGAGGGTTCCGTATTTGAAGCTCTTTTCCTTTTCGGTTCTTCAGGAGAGAATCATGGAAGGAGACATACTTGTTTGCGAGTAGTGTACACTTTTTTATTTACGTAGTCCGACGAGAGATCTCCTTCCAAAAGCTGGCACAGCATATAACATTGCCTCGACTACAAGAAAGTAGTTATTCAACACGGGTTCTTTAGATGAAGGAAGGTTAGGAAGGTTCGTCAAGTTCGTTTGGTTAAATCTTTTCTTGTGCTGCTTTGGTTGACTGGCTGATTTTAGACAAGGACTTCGTGGCCTCCCCCCGTGTTAATCCTCTGTCACACACCGGCGCGACCCACCCACTCAGAGGGTAGAGGACCCTCGGGTGGACCCCTCTTGCGACCCGAGGAGGTGTCGGCCCGCGAGAGCGGTGGTTGGGGTGGGCGGAGAGGCGGGGCGCGGTCCGCGTCGGCCGTCGCGCCTCGCTCGTGCGCCCTCAGCTCGCGGTGCGGTCGCCCCGTTAACCCGTACGAGTCTTCCGACCGTCCAAACCCAGAGTGGGTCCGCCGAACACGTAATGTGGTCGCGCGTCGGGCCCCTCCTCCTCCTCCTGGCCCCACCCCCTCCTTCCCCTCCTCCTCGCCGGTCGTCATCGGTGCTGGCGGTGGTGGTCCGTCTCTTTCTCAATCACTCCTCCCTTCTGGAGGGTGAACTTCGCGGTCCGCAGACGAACACCTTTTTCTCTGATGCTCTATTTCCTCCCCTGCCCTTCTTCTTCTTCCTCCGCCGCCCCTTTCTTCACTTCCCCCTCTGTCCCTCTTTCCTGCACTTGACTTTCCCGATCTCCCGCGTCCCTCGGGGTCCGCGCCCCCACCGTCACGCCTCGGCCCTCGCGTCGGCGAACCCGTCCACGGCGCCGGCGACGGGCCTCCGCCGTACACTGCGCGCCGGCGTCGACGGGCGCCCGTCTCGCGTGAGCCTGGGCCCTCGCGTGTGGCGCCCCGTTCGGCCACGGTAGGGCTTAGGGGCGCGAGGAGCAGTCAAGCGGACCCGCCGCCCCCGCGAAGACCTTTTCTGCTCACTACTTGGCTTCCCACCGAGGCCCGAACCCGCGCGTCAGGATCCTGTGAGAGAAGGTCTTCCGACTCGCCCTCCGCTGGTCGCGTGGCACCTGGCCCGCGGAGGGCGCGGAGCCCCCTAGCGCCTGCTGGCCGCGCCCTGCGGGTGGACCTCGCGTCGCCGGTCCATTCCTGCCGGAGGCGGTCGGGCCGCGACCCGTTTCGCCCACCGCCATCGCCGACTGGGCCAAAGTACGGAATAGCGCAACGTTTTGGTCCTTTTTCAAAAGACGCGCCCATCCTTTACAGGAAAGAAACCCCTCAAATTTCTCCCATGACCCGTCCCTCCTCTGCCAACCAAATAGCTAAACCCTCACTCCCGAACTTGGACCTCTCGCGCCTTAGACCACGCCTCAACCTCAAGGTTCTGGCCTCCACCCCTTGCGGCCCCACTGTGGTACACGCCCCTCTCGCTGACCTTATTATCCTCACCACCGGCCCCTTCTTGGACCCTACAGGCGGGGGTTGGGCCGAGAGGAAGCGAACCTAAGAGACAGGAGGCTTACGTCTTAGGCTCCGTGCCACACAGGCCTGTTCTCCTCGAAGAACCGAAGCCATACATACACACAGACACACACGCGCGCGCGCAAACAACACACACAGCCAGAGAGACAAACTAAAGGATTGCGAAAATTCTTCCGATTTCGTCTGTGGACGGTGGGAGCGTCGCCCCGGCGATCAACCCTAACGTAAAGCGACCCCCGCCTCTCCGTCTACACCGTGAATCAAATTGTGGACCCGCTTCCACGTCTCGGGCCCACGCTCAGAAATGTCTAGGTCCCTCTCGGACGCGAGCGCCTCGCGCCCGGCGACTTGACGTGGCCGAGAGGAGAGACCTTGGGAGGGGGTCCCGTCGGAGAAATGTCGACCCAATTAAAGACACACTAAAAATTCGCCACCCCCGACCTCCTCCCAACTAAAGCTCGTCGTCTTAAGTGAACAGATGAAGCGTGAACACGTACAACCTTAACATTAGGAGAAGCCGCACACACCCTGAGAGGACCGTGCGCCTAAGCTTCACCATCTCCTTCGTCTCCAAACCCGTAACGTAGGTATACCTGTCTAAAGTTTTGCGTTTGTAAGCAAACAGACATTCACGATAAACTTGGGCAGGCTACCGACATTCCTATACGAAAGAAGGACCATAGGCACAAACGTCACACTTTGCTACCGAGAGGAATCCTCCATTTATATAAATAGATTAGCAAATACAATTCCTGTGGCTAATAAAGTGACATACGAAACGTGTCTGGAAAGTAAAGAGAGAGCCGGAGTCTTACGGTCGTTCGGTCGTCAGGAGGTACACTCCAGAAAGCCCCAGTACTAAACTTTTTATTAGACACACTTTTCATACAGACACCCAATACATCAGGGTCTACTAGAATACACCACTCGAGTAATATGACGTACTTCGTAGGTAGTGATAAAAACCCCAAATTTTGTTACGGGGACATAAATGAATACTCCGGTACATACTTTTGTATGTGAGTCTTACTCCTCTCGACTGGGACCTTGTTTAGGTACTCATATCTGTCCAAACACCATCGTCGAATAATTAATTTTGTTTTCTTTTGGGACTCCAGAAAAACAAGGTTTACACCACCCTATCTGTACCGCAACCCACGTGGGAGACCAATACCCTCGACCATAACGCCTCATATGTATCTTGTACGGACGGAGAGGTCGGACGTAAGTTGTACGGTGTCGTTACACCAGAACTAGTATATAAGGATCGCGACCTATCGAATAGAAAACTAAAACAAATGTTACCAAACAGCGTTAATCGAATTATACATTAATCGACAACAACTCGATCTTTCGTGTTATTAAGACTTTACACAAAGGTATACCTTTATATTGAACTCAAATTTAATGATTAAATTTTAATTAATTAATGTCCAGACTAGATCTGACAAAGACATCCGAACCCTCCTACGATATTCTAACTTAAATTAGACTTTTATCATCATAACTTCATGAATAAAAATTTATCTTTGGTTATAAATAAAGTCCAATGAACTGTAAAATTTTTCTTATAACCTCTTTTTCATCTAAAACTTTTCCTAAAAACTATTACACATAAAAGTGTACCGTTTAATACTCTTTTAACATTGAACCCTTTTTCCTTTCGTACAAATACCTTAACCAATTCTAAATTTCTTATTAACTCTCACAAGGTTATTACTCATCACGACGTAATATGGATGTAAATTTGAATGAATCCTTTGAAAAAATTGAAAATCCCTTTACTCACGTATATATAATGAAATAAAAAGAAGGACCCTGTTTTCCATTTACATATTGAAGTTTTTAAAATAAAGACTTCTCATAAATCCGTATGAAATTTCAAGAAATCCCACATGAGAAAGTAAATAGAAGGAATATTTCCGTTGACTAAATAAAGGGATTTTTTATTTAAAACAAGTAATAAAATTCGATGTCACACACTTTTGTACTTGAAGAAACGTACTATAAAATCGAAAGTTAACGTCTGTTGGACAACTTGTACTCGGGTCTTTTTTTTTTTTTTTTAAGTGTCTTGATCTTGAAGAACTTAGGTATGGTCCTTTGACTAATTTGTCTTTTAATTTAGTAGACTAATTTTCGGTTCAACGGAATACATAAACTTGAATTTCATTAGCAAAACAAGTTCAAAAATGGATTATAAAGGAGATAATAAGGGGTTCGGTCGTATCACAAGAACGGATTATTTCAACAATTGTAACCGTTTTAATCAACGAATGGGGATTTACAGGACCTACAACAGTCACATTGATAATTCTTTGACCCAGAACAAACGTCACGTCCCTTCAAATACATCTCTTGTCGACACGACACCACCGCGAAGTCTATCCTTCACTTACTTAGCACCGAGAGGGTTTTGTATGTGGAGACTAGTCCTACGTCTCACTACGTGGACAGGAAGTGAATACTCTGGATTAAAATATAGTATTACATAACACTGATTATCGTAATAGGAGGGTAACACCGAGACTTCATAATTACTCACTGACCTTTATAAAATGTGTTATTTAACAACTTAAATTTTGTGTAGACAGAATGGCTTCTTATAGTTTTTCCGTTTACACCGAAGTTATTTTTTTTTTAGTTTAGGGAGGTGTCGAAATTTTTTAATTAGTCCTATTAGTTTGTACAGAGTACGAATCAGGAGTTTACGTCACGAAAAATCCACACTACCGGCACTTTACAAGGTGTTCTAAAAAGTAGACAGTCAGAGTAAATCCGGTCACCTTAGGGATAGGACCAATAATCAGAATTGTCGTGAAACCCAATGTTAAAGTAGGACTTACCTTTCAAAATTGAAATCTCCCTTTTACACTTCTCTAGTAACTTCCTTAAAATGTCCTCCGTTTCGATCAGTTTAATCTATAATTAAACAAAGAACTTACCCTGCCAGACATAGAAGAGGTAATTCCTTCACAAGGAGCAAGGACAGTTTTAGGTTCATCGGAGAAACTTAGGATTTAGTCAGTAGTGAAGAAGGAGGTACCCGGGTAGTGTCTTTCCAACACGTCCCTGGGAAAAGGTAACAGTTGAGTCGTAGACGTCCTGGGACTTTCAATGGATAGGACCCGTCATGTCTAGACGTGGACGTGACAGGAGTTTCTTTCTTTCTTTCTGTCAAAACAACGCCACTTCGACAACGTTTACAACTTAGTGTCACCCGGAGCGTGCTTTTCGTACAAGGAAAAGCCCTCGTACAGAAAGGGTCTCGTGTCCACCTCTACTAGCCCACCACCAACACCTCACCGAAACACCAACCTCCCGTACCACGGACACGCGCCCGAGACACTAGTCAGAGACTTCGTGACACTTTGAGGCATGTACAAAACCTACGTATGGAAGGAATTATAAGGAACCGGACCTCGGGCCTCTCGGTCACACATCCACAGGGGGACCGAGTCGTCAACCGACGACATACAAGGAAAAACAGGTCTTCAAACCCGCCGAACGTCTGAGGGGACGGAGACCGTCCGAGAGGGGAAGTCCGACCGACAAAAATAAGAGGGTGGACAACCTTGAAGGACGAGTGTTCGAGGACTTCCGGCTCAAGAGACCGACCGCACGTGGAAGAGCATGAAGGAGACGCCGAACGGTGTACCTGTGTCCTGGGCCCTAGATGACCGTTACTGTCGTTCGTCCGTCCTCCTTATAAACTCGGTGACGGTAGAAGAAGAATGGTCACCACGGTCGAGTAGGACTTCGGTCGGTCTTACTTGTAAAACTCCTCTTTGTTCCCACCTTCTTTTGATACCATCGACCGTCTGTGTGATACCCGAAACTCGAGAACAGAAGGGGTCGGGACGAGACCACTCTGAACCCCAGACCGGAAGGTCTAAGTAGTTGGTCACGTCGGGTGTCTTCTCCCTTCAGACTCTACCCAAATGGACGGCACTGGGATCACTTGCGATGACCAAGGGTACGGATCGATCGAAGTGTCAAACACGTAGAGAACAGAAACGGTAAAGTGTCCTGACTTGAAGAGGGGACATAAGTCAAACGGAAACATCCTGACTTCAGTAAAACCTTTCTAATCGTACTGGAACTGTTAATTAGAGGGAGAAAGGTTCTGGAAGACGGGTCTTCGTCGTCAGGGACGGTGTCGGGATTTCACCTGTCGGGGGACCCGGACTCCGTGTCGGTGGGAACACTGAGACGTGGTAAAGACGGACCTCTGAACACGACGGTTCAAGGTGAACTGTCTAGAGGGACACACAGTAACAACCGTCCTAGTTTAGAGACAAGAGGTATGAGGAGGACCGGTGACATTAAACTCAACAACTGCGCGTGATGTCTTAATTAGGAAGTAATCCAGTAAACAAGATCGGATCGGGCACGAATGAAGGACAGGGGTCACAAGGGAACTTTAGGCCGTGTGGTCGACTCGGTACTGTATAGGATGGAAGTCAGTGGAGATAACGTCCTTCACCTCAAACAGATCTGTAGGACCCAACTCGTCCTATAGGAGGTCATTGATGACAAGTCCAGTTTAAGTCCACTCCAATTTGGTCTTATTCTATAGTGGTCGGCCAAAGTCTCTCCTCCCCCGACGGTCAACAGAGAACGCTTCTGACGTGTAAATACCAATACTCCACGAAACTACAAGAGGATTCCTTCGGAAGAGTAACTAGTAGCCATCGATACCGGTACCGTAACCTAAGTGAGTTTTTATAGGACAGTCATTCGAGATCCTTTTCCCTAGACGATTGTCGGAAACAGTCATAAAAACATACATAATGAGACCTCGTCTAATGGAGTAATCCTAACCGAGACCCTGGGTCAGACCTCTCTTTGGATCATGGACGAATATATCCATGGTGCAGAACGGGTGACGGCAAATTTCAAAGTAGGTCGGCGGAGAGTGGAGTCACATGGGGTTAGATCACCATAACACATCTGAGGTTCTTAGGTATATTTAAAGTTCACAGTGATACAAGACACATAGATATATAGAAATAAATAGAGATATAAAGATTTATAGAGATATAAAGATGTAGAGACATAGATACATGTCAGCAAAATCTCCTAATAATTCGGGTAATCAAAAACCACTAAAGTTGAAAAAAACTCGAGTCGACAGTACGCGTCTTTGTGTTGACAGTACGTCTCTAGGGAGTTTAGTTAACGTGGTCTTTCTTCAAGAGTATGTACGACTGACGAATCGGTGAGTCAGTGCAGACTGAGAAACGGTGGGATAGGTGACATCGGGTGGTCCGAAGAGACAGGTACCTTAAGAGGTCCGTTCTTGTGACCTCACCCAACGGTAAAGAAGGAGGTCCCTTAGAAGGGTTAGGTCCCTAACTTGGGCACAGAGGACACAGAGGAAGTAACCGTCCGTCCAAGAAATGGAGACTTCGGTGACCCCTTCAGGGAGAATATGTACTACACCTTCGTTTCTCAGAAGACACAAGGAACGGACACTAAAGAGTGTACGTACTATTATTGGCGGTGCACAGTATGGACCACCCTCCCCTCGGGACGTCCCTTTGACCGTAACGGTGTTCCAAGGAAATGGACCCCAGGAGGGCAGAAGGGAGAATTGGGGGTTTGGGAGGAGCAGTGTGTCCTTCGTTGGTCGGAAAAAGTCGAAAGGAACCCACCCCGATAATAAGACGAAAGGGACCCTATTTAATAAAAGTTAGGGAGTCAAGTAAATTATTATTCTCAATCCCAATCTCAGACTCGTTAACCTCCAGTGCATAGAAGCGAGACTCAAGACCAAAAGAGTCATGAAAATTATAATTTCAACTGTCAGTTCCCATTGGGTTCATCATAAATACTAAGAGAGAATCTTTCAATTCAAGTACCCTCACAAATTGTTCATGTAAAGTTATCAATGAACGAACTTATCTTACTCAGACAGAGAGACACAGACAGAGATAGATAGTCCGTAGACAGATGGACAGATCGATGATAGAGAAGAAAAGTAAATGTGTGTCCCCACGTATAAGGACACCATTCAAGGGACAGCCACAAGAGATTGTATGACCCATACCACCTGCAACAAAAAGACCTTCGAGTCCTCCCATTCAATCCCTGAGGCGGAAGGCCCTCGTCCACTAGTGATACTCTACTCTTGTTGAGTTCTTTAGAGTCTCGACTTTCCATTACAAACTGTAACATAAGTAAGGGATCCCGAAATTTGTTGTGTTTACGTGACAGAGTACTAAGATCTCTGGTCCTCAGACTTTAGTTCCAAAACCGTTTGTGTGAGGGAGACTTCAGGGGTCTCCTCTTGGACATGAACGAAAGACGTCGAAGTCTACAGACAGATGTAAGGGACTGAACACTGATGGAGATCAGAGACGGGACCTCAGTCTAACAGAGGAGAGAAAGTCCGATACACAGAAGAGGGGACACGTAGGTAGAATATTCCTATGTACACTAACGTAAGTCTCGAGTGAGTCTTTTAGGTTCTGTTCGAGGAGGAAAGTTCTCGGAATCGAAATGTGGAAATGGTATAATCCGGTCTAAGTGTCTAAACCCCCCTAATCCTACACCCGTCTGTATAGAAAACCCTCCGACAGTAAACCGAGTGCTGTCTTCAGTAGTCACTTCTTGTAAGATGAAATACTGAGGGGTAACCACTAGTAGGTTGACACATCAAACATGTCAAACTCTTTAATTGTGAGCGTTACGTGAAGTAAGGTAAAAGCCTCTCGTCCCTCTCCGTCTTGGAGGAAAATCGACTCGGTCTTTAGGTTAAGGAGGAGTGACACGAACAACCGGAAGGATTAGTAAGACTTTCAATACTACTCTTATGGAGACTAGAAAGAAGGTATTCTTTTAGAAATTTCAAGTTGCCGAATTACAATTCAGTTGGATCAGGAAACGTGGGGAAGATTTAAAAGTACAAGTAGGGATTGGAAAAGTAAATATGAGCTACGCATCGTAGGTGCACAGAAATTAAAAATGGTTAAAGACTGAGACAAACAAGACACTGAAGGTAGAAGAGGTCTAAGTGTCTTTGCTGAACCGGTTTTTACTGGACAGGGGACAATCAGTGTTTTGTTCTCCGGGAAAAGACCCGTAGGGGAAATTAGAGAGTCGTTGTGGAAGTTGGAGGGAATTAAAAGTTTCGTAACATGAAACGACTAAGAGAAGGTGAGACCAAGGAGAAATAGGAGGTTCGGAGGGACGGAACTGAGGACTTGTCGTACTCCAAGAGTTTCTGAAAGAAGAACCAACTGACAGGACGGAAAGGACGAGGGGAAAGGAAAACACTGAGGTAAATAACAGTTCTAAAGGTCATGAGAAGTTACACCTAGTAGGTATAGTAGAGGTTCGGGTCGCACCGAAGACCTTCCCCCGTACAGGTACTCGGACGATCTATCATCGGAAGTAGAGAAGGGAGGAGTGGTGTGAAGAAACTCCAAAGGACAAGGACACCTATCGTAGTCGTAGGATACCGAGGTTTAAAAGACTCATTAGAACTAAATGAGAGAAGGAAGTGAATCTATGGTTTAACATTATTAAGTTGGTTTATTATCGAGTCGGAGAACCGAAGAAAAGAAAGGATGATGGATGGATGAATTAAGTACCGAAAAGGTTGAAAATACACGTCAGTCTAGTGCACCCTTAGAACACTTTTCCGTCTGAGACTAAGTCCTCCAGACCTCACTCCCGGACTCTTAGACGAAAGGGTTGTTGGGGTCCATTACGTCCACATTAGTCTGAAAGTATGGAAAGACAATCTCAGAGACCCAAAAGGTCCACTAAAATAACTGATATAACAGAAGTTTATGTGAAATCTCTAATAAAATTAACTTCTGGTTAAGACTAGTAAAAAAAGGACGATAGGACTATACTCTTTTTGAAGTGACTATAGGAAATACGATAGATAACTTATCGTTACTTTAATCGTAGGTCGATCGTAAGGTATACCAGGTACCAAACCTAAATGTAATTAAGTCGGAGTTCAGAGTTCCAATGGGACTGAAATGGGTGGGATGAACGACAACACTTATGGGAGACGGTAAAAGTACTGAAAGAACACAAGAGTACGATGAACCTTACGGGAAAGAAGGTGTAGGAGTACCCAGGTTTAAAATCGTCGAACAGTTCCTGTTTCACGAACTTCACTATGAATTCGCTGGAAAAGTGATACTTAAGTAGAAAATCATTGACATAGTCTAAGAGTCAAAGTGGTGACTAGTGCAAGTGAACACACATTATCACATGTCACACAGCCTAAGGACTAGAGGGTTCTTCTGAATCTAAACCCTGGTCCCTGGTCTCAACTAGTGAGTTCTCGAAAACACATCGTCTCAAACCAATTTCACTTTTTCCCTGTCTCTTTCGAGGACTGTATCTGTAGTCTTCCTCCTACCTCTCAAGGGACGAATGATCAGAATCGTTCCCTTAATATATGAAAAATTTAACCAATAATGTTATTTAGTTTTCTTACAGAGTTCCAACATTCCTAGAATGATCTGGGTGAGGGTATTATACGTAAGATTCTATAATCAGTCTTCCAAAAGTTCTTCCTCTTTGACAGGAGTTCGTCCTATGTAACAACAATATATTAGGAATCATGTCTCTATCTTGACTCAACAAACACACATTAGTAGTCAAGTCCCGAATGTCTTTTTTTACAAAATATACTGATTCTGATTTCTTACATCTCTCTCTTTTTTTTTTTTTCTGTAAACAGGAAAGGAGGAGGAACTCTTAAGGTCTGGGGATCGAGGAGGAGTTCTTGGGGGGGAGGAGGGGAGGAACCCCTAGGACCTGAAGTATAGTTGGACGGATCTTTAACTGAGAGTACACACACATATTCTGATCTCACACTTCACGAACTTACTACGGTACAAAGTAAACAGATTTTACCTCATAAATAATGTCTCAGTGTCAGTATTTACGAGTTACATACATAGTTACACGTTTTATAGTAAAAAGACAAAAAGAATAATATTTTCATTGTACTCAATGTGGCTTAAGTTTATACTTTCTTTGTACACTTTTGATTTTCAAGTAGTACTAGGTCACGGGGGTTTCATTGTAAACTACGTAAGTCAAGTCAGTTAAGTGAACGAGTCAGTACAAGATGAGAAACGCTGGAGTACCTGACGTCGTACGGTCGGAAGGGACAGGTAGTGGTTGAGGGTCTCGAATGAGTTTGAGTACAGGTAGCTAAGCCACTACGGTAGGTTGGTAGAGTAGGAGACAGTCGAGGAAGAGGAGGGCGGAAGTTGGGTAGGGTCTTAGTTCCATAAAAGGTTGCTCAGTCGAAAAGTATAGTCCACCGGTTTCATAACCTCGAAGTCGAAGTCGTAGTCAGGAAGGTTACTTATAAGCCTTGACTAAAGGAAATCCTAACTGACCAAACTAGAAGAAGGACAGGTTCCCTGAGAGTCGTATTAGGAGAATATAAAAAGACATGTGTAACATTGTAAATGAAATATGTTTTGACCCTATTATTATGTGAAAACACTCGACTGAAAGTTATATTTAGATGGAAGAATTAAAAATTAGATGTTACACAAGATTTTCTAACTAACTAAAGTAACGTATTTTTAGGTAGGTGAATTTCACCTACGTTATATCTTTTTACAAACGAAACTTAAAGACTAATCAATTCGTACAGACATAAGTTGTGAAAGAGACTGGGATCTTAACATCGTCTGTGAAACCTAAACACTCTCATTGTGTCTTTATGATGGGGTTTTCTGTCTTCAATACGGACACGGAAGTCCGATTACAGTTTGTTACCTGATTACCTCCGTACCACCACCACCAAATCAGCGATTCAACATAGACTGAGAACGTTGGGGTACCTGACATTAGGTGGTTCGAGGAGACAGTTACCCTAAAGGTTCCGTTCGCATGATCTCACCCAACGGTAAAGGAAGAGGTCCCCTAGAAGGACTAGATCCCTAGGTTGGGGGTAGAGAACATAACCATCCGCCCTAAAAATAACGACTCGGTGGCCCTTTCGTGTCACCTCCATATCCCCAGTGAGTAAAACTACGATCTAATTTCTTCTGTACGTAAGAGTCTAAAATATAACTTCAAATTGGAAAATATAACTTCAAATTCGAAAACGTACTAAATCTAGATATTTCTTATCCACAGATTAAAAATTAAGATTCTATAAAAATAACCAGATTGTGTGCACACATACATACAAAAATAAAGTACTCACTTACATTCAAACCTTACTTTTTGTCTTTTGACAATTTCTGAATTGTTTTAGAATATATAAATTATTTTGGTGTTAGATCCCTCTTAACCTCTTCCGTGACCGTGGGGTGAGGTCATGAGAACGGACCTTTTAGGATACCTACCTCCTCGGACCATCCGACATCAGGTACCCCAGCGATTCTCAGATTGAGCTGACCCGCTGAAGGGAAAGTGAAAAGTGAAAGTACGTAACCTCTTCCTTTACCGTTGGGTGAGGTCACAAGAATGGACCTCTTAGGGTCCCTGCCCCTCGGACCACCCTCCGGCAGATACCCCAACGTGTCTCAACCTGTGCTGACTTCGCTGAACGCCGTCGTCGTCGTCGTCCCTCTTAATCTGACTTGTGGTTGTCCCTCTTAATACCTCTTTTATATTTCATATACTAGATACAGAATCTTACGGTTATTCTGTGTTACATTGTGTAGACAACTTTTTCTTTAAAGAAATCTTCAAAATTAGTTATAACGGGATTCTTAAAACCTCTGTCTTTAGAATTACTACTACTTACAATAACGATGGGATAAACAGTGAAATTTTTCAGTCAAACACCATCTTAAGATCTTCTATTAAAGGGACCTATCACCCTTCCGTCCACATACAAGTCCCTTAGATATCTCAACAGTCGTCTCGACCAACACAAAATACTTCTGTATGAATATTCAGCTCACGGTCTACCATTTCTCCCTTTTGAGACTTGGATACACTCTAAAGACGTCAGACTTAGTTACTTTAATATATTTCTTCTAAAGATGTAGAATAGTTCACTAAATGGGTTCCGGTGTTTTAATTATACGAACCTAGAAAACTGAGACACAGACAAAAAGAGATAGGAAAGTACAATTCAGCGAAGGGTCTTTAGTCGAGTGGAGAAGAGTGAACTGTCGGGAGAGACACTAAAGTCGACGTGAATCTCGAAGTGCACAGTCATCCACTTAAGACATCTTGTTTTGAGAAGGGAACCCACGATCTAAAGGTACAGCCGTAGGACGACCTGTAAAGGTATTTCTTATAGTTAGTCCACGGATATTACAAGGGAAACCTGAAACCTTAGGTAGTAAAAAGAGGTTTTATCTGGTAAGGAGGACAAAAAGGATTGAATTAGTTAAGGTAGTGTCAGTAGGATCTCACCTGAAGGATCCCAAGTCACCAAATTTTTTTTTTTTTTTTTACGGACGGTTACGTCCTCTGAGTCCTCTACACACAAGCTAGGGACCCAGCCTTTCTAAGGGACCTTCTCCTTTATCGTTGGGTGAGGTCATAAGAACGGACCCTTTTAGGGTGTCTGTCTCCTCGGACGATCCGATGTCAGGTACCTTAGGGTTTCTCAACCTACGTTGACTCGTACGAGCGTAGGATCCTCGAGTTTGAACTTGGCAAAACTAAGAAATAAAGGATATATGTGAGGGATTTAGAATTACCTAAAAGGACATAACAGAGTAGTCCAGGAAGGAAGGACGTGGGTGAACGTGAAGAAACTATGCCGAGAGAGGGTGGTGGGGGAACGTGTCAGGGTCACCGGAGACTGAACAGAAAAATGAAACAAACGAAAATAGATAAGATGTCCCTCTAGTTTCAGTAAATATCAAACTGAGAGGCATTGAAAGATAGGACAGAAGGAAGGAGGGAGACGACACCGAGACATCGGTGTGGTCGGACGAACTCCTAGGACCTTATACGGACAAAAGGACGGAGATCCAAAGGTACCACTGGAAGGTATGAAGAATTTTACGTGATCAGATCCAAACCGACATCACCAGGACGTCTGTACTCCTCCGGACGGACGGAGGAGGTTCTGTTAAGTAGAAAAGTAAGGGAGACGTGGAACTCACATAATGAAAGGACATATAATATTGTAAACGGTATGAACAAACGTGATCTTATTTAATACGTTTATAGTCTTAAAAGGAAATCTAAAACTCGAAGTGTAGTCCTCAGTGGGTAATAAATAAAGAGACAGGGGGTCCTGAATGGCTAACATTTTACCCCTACTCGCCGAATGGTTTAACTCACTACCAAATGTAGAGACAGTCCCGCCTCTACAAGTACAATACAAAATAAGTACTATATAAGGTTTCCGGATTTTGTGACGAACCGTTATGATAAGACCATACACAACACTCAAGGAAGGAAACCCAACACCCCATCCTCTCTTTAGACTCCAAATCTTCAACAGTCACATAAAACTCTTACTGTTTAATCAAATGTACAATTATTTGTGATTCTGCCAGAACAACTTATACTATGTCTTACATTATCTTAATAGTGTCCAGCCTGAGTCTCAAAGTGAACGAACTTCCCAACAGACGTTCCTATATTACCAATGTCACCACTAGGATTGTAAAACTCTCCGTACTAGGAAGTCCCTTGTAGATTGTTTACTCCCGAGGAGAGTGACAGATCAAGATCACCGGTCCTGAAAACTTCCTCAGTAAAAACAACCAGAGACCGACGACATCCATCGGTCCAGAGGACTCTGGAAAAACATTAGTGACCTTTCTCAAGGTAGCGTCCCTGAATTCCACTATAAAGATGGTAACATCAGGTCCTAGTAAACTGGTTTTAGTGACCAAATCAACAATTTGACATCAGAACCCCTAACTTTGGTCTAGTCGACTTAGTATTACCTCCGTCCCAGACAGGTAGACGTAAAATTTATTTATTGGAACTTACTATGAAGACAGACGATTTATAATTTTAGATGATTAACCTCCCTCTCTCACTGTCTTATAAAACTAACATTCTAACTTACTCTATCTCTTTGTGAAACATAAAAAAAATTTTTCATCTAATTGTCGGACCTAACCGTTCCCCATGTAACAGAATCCGACAAGAGACAACTCTACTCAGTAAGTTAAATCCCACAAAGAGTCTGAAACTCCTTCCCACCTCACGAGAAAAGGTAACCTTAAATTTATGTTAACTCCTTCCCGATTCTAGAGTCCACCTCTTAATTCCACTTTGATTCCCGAAGGGTCTACCGTGTCACCACCACCTCTGAGACGTACGGTTACGTCCTCTGTGTCCTCTGGGGCCAAACTAGGGACCCAGTCCTTCTAGGGTAACTCCCGTTTACCGTTGTGTGAGACCATAAGAACGGACCTCATATAGGACACCTGTCTCCTCCGACCGTCTGAGGTCAGGTACCCCAGGGTCTCAGTCTACGTCGACTCACGTGTAAAGGTAGTTTACACAAGGGGACATCGATTTAAATATCGAAAAAAAAAAAATTATAGCCATTGTCACAAATGTCCCACCACATTTTTGTCTTCAATAGAGTTTATGTAGATCAGGAGTTGTCAAAAAGAAACAAAAATCATAATATTTTGATATAGTCTTCGACTGGGGTAAAACAGGACACATATTACGATATAAATCCTTAATTGAAAGACTCGTTCATGTAGTGTATATAGTAACTATGTTCGTTATCCTACAGTTCTTTCCTTCTTGTTTTATCAGTATTGACGACGCATACACGTACCATCAAATTGATAATACTTACAAGAATCTTTACCTGTATCTAATCAAAACAAGTAGTTAATTTCCCTTAAAATGTTATCTTAAGGTTTGTACCCATGTAAAATTTTTAGTATATGTTGTTGTGAATTATGAAAATGTATTTAAGTTACATTTAATATAACTAAAATCTCTCAATTTGTTTTAATAGTTAGCGGGATAAGGAATCTTGAAATCTTTAAGGAGACTATCCACCAGGTGTCAGACCAGATAAAAGTCGAAACTTTTCTTGTCAAATGTAAGTTAAACACATTTTCATAATCCAACCACGTTTTTATTAAAGCCAAAACATAACAACTTGAAACGGTAAACTATATCTTATGTAAGAATTTATTTACACTGATGACACCAGACCCCCTAGTACTTCTCAGCCTGTGCTGACTTGCTGAAGGGAAAGTGAAAAGTGAAAGTACGTAACCTCTTCCTTTACCGTTGGGTGAGGTCACAAGAACGGACCTCTTAGGGTCCCTGCCCCCTCGGACCACCCGACGGCAGATACCCCAGCGTGTCTCAGCCTGTGCTGACTTCACTGAATCGTCGTCGTTGTACAATACCTTTTTAGACGATTCAACGACTTAACAAAATCAATGAATACATCTACGATCTCTATTAATCTACTTATCAGTAAGACGAAAGTACCTTGAATATAGAAACACTTAAGTCGTAGGTATTTAGGATTTCAGAATAAGGATCCCTAAAGATTGGTTCGGACAAGGATGAATCACAGTTCTTCTCTTCTGTACCCTCATACTCCTATCATATTGGTCAATCTACACAATCGAAGGATCTGAACCGAAAGAGGACTACCCCTTTGTACCCTGAATCTAATGTAAAAAAAGTCGTTTTACAACTGTGAAAGGATCTTTTTCATCTCACGGTTATGATTAAAAACGGTGATCTACCGTCTGTAGACGTGAAAACACAGGTTACTCACTCAGTTTAAAACTTTTTAATTTTACTTCAAGTTTTACTAAGTAAACTATACTTTTTATTACAATCGGAGTGTACTTACTCTCCATCACCACTGACAATACGAGGTACCTATGTTATGAAATACTGGTAAAAATTTGAGGGATCGTAGATAAAAGTCACACCGATGGATGAGACAAAAGTTTACGTCCTGTTGGGTAAAAAATTTGAGAAAAACTTTCAGTGTAAACAATGACTTCAATACTATATTGTCTGAGAAATTATATGTAAACGGTCACAAGAAAAACATGTTTTTTCAATTTTATCAGAAACTTTGACTCTGTATCTACTCGTGTCAACTACCTAGATCCCTCATACAATGGAAATGTCTACATTGTACTCTTTGGTCACAAAGTAAAAGAACACTCTCTTCTTCGTTTATATGATCCATGAGACGGACCGATGAAGTAAACTAGATGGTAACCAATGTTCTCAGGTTTCTTTTACGTCACCCTTGTCTCCAATATAGACCGTTTAGTGTACATACTTGGTTCTGGTCGTAGTGACAATGTCTTGACTTTCGACCGGGTTTAGGACGACTACTTGTCGGACGGACAGAGGAGGAAAATAGTTCCTCTAGTGATTGGTTTCGTACTTAGTTTCGTACAGAACTTTCTGACTTCCACGGTATATTACACAAAAACTTCAGGTTTGGTCTGATTCGATATTTTTCATCACGGATGACTGAAAGCTTTAAAGACTTTTTGGGTATGGTTGACACAAGTACAGACTGATGCAGTACAGGTTGTAAACCGTTGGAGTACCTGACATCGTACGGTCCGAAGAGACAGGAGGTAGTAAAGGACCTTAAAGGAGTCCTGAGTTAAGTATCGGTAACTCGGCCACTATGGTTGACTTCTATGACAGAAACTGAAAGTTTCTGTTGTAACAAAACTCCTTCGATCCAAGTCTTCCCCAATATGTTTAAACGTCGGTTCAGAACTTGGGATATATACACAAATATCAGATGTTTCTACAAGTGAATATTTTGTCTTAAAAGACTCGGTTCAACAAGAACCCTAAGTTTCCCATCTCTTCGGTCTAGAAAAACCTCCCTATGGTCCTTGAACCAAATTTCCTAAAGTGAACTCTCTAGAGTGAAATTTTCTGGTCATTCCAAATTTATCTATCTCTATATTCCATTCGATAAATCCGTTTTGAATGTACACTTTTTGGGGATGACAAAAAACCAGATATGGTACGTGAGAGGTAGAGTCTCAGAGACGTGAATGACAAGACAAACCTTGTAAGAAATAGGTCTTTAGATATGTCGAACGAAGACATGAATTCTAGAGAAGGGTCTACAGTGGAATAGTCCAGTCGTAAAACACTAGTGCAGGGTACTTTGTCGTACGTGGGGAAGATAGTAGTAGAGGGATTAACAACAGGAAGAGGACCTTTAAATAATGGTGATTCTTTCACGTGTAACACAAAAAGTAAATAACAGACAAATATAAGAAATGTCGTACTCGAGAGACTCTGTCTCCTTAACTGGAAAATAAAATTAACAATTTACAGATCAAGGATCTTGTGACGGACTGGGTGTCACCCGAAGATAGTTTGTGATTGACTTATTTACTTTTACGTTACGGTGAAAAATAATAACGTCTTTCCTTTTGACTGTCTGGATTGGGTATAACAGGAAACTTGATCCCGGAAAAGAAAACTTGTTAGTACAACTTTATTAATGACTATCGTAGTCAATATCACTTAATGTCCACTGTCTAATTACTGACATCTGTACTTCTTGTTACTTTATTTGATCGTGTAAGTCAGTTTAACTTATCCGGATCGAAAGAAAAGTTATTATTACAAAATGGGGTAAAAAGATAATGTTAATCTATTCTCCCTTCGTTGAACAATGGAAGAGTAAGAAAAGTTAGGATAAAAACATTTACGGGTGAATGAATTAACACTTGTATACGAAAATTTTTCCCTCATTTCTTTAAGAATACCAATATTTTACCTTCTTTTTTCTCCTCCCTAATAGACTTAAACCCTAAGAAATAGTATGAAACCCTTTAGTTATCAACTCACGGACGACACACAGTGATACGTTTTATACTATGTGTCGGTTTTCACACGACCGGGGCCTACGAGAATCAAAAGACACTGAAACGATTATACCAAATCTCACCACGTCAATGTGACGCAGACAAATTTATCACATGAGCATCCCCGAAGGGGCCACCGAGTCACCATTTCTTAGACGGTCGTTACGTCCTCGGTGTCCTTTACTCCCAAGGTAGAAACCCAACCCTTCTAGGGGATCTCCTCCCGTACCGTTGGGTGGGGTCGTAAGAACGGACCTCCTAGGGTACGTGTCTCCTCGGACCGTCAGACGTCGGGTAACACACCGTTTCTCAACCTGTACGGACTTTGCTGAATCGTGCGTGCGTTGGATAAGACAAGCTAAAAAACTGTTGTTTAAGATCCGAACTTTATAACGATTTGTGTGAACTTCCATTACAAAAGACAGAAGGGTAGACAGTGTGTAAATAACTCATGACGATTACGGTACTACGACAAGGTACGACCTCTATCTCACTACGTCTTTCTTCTAGCACAGAACAGAAGTACCTCAAACTCTAAACTCACCTAGTTGATTAAAAAGAAAGACAACTCTTCATAGAAATTTTTCATTATATCATTATAATGAATTATATAATTATATCACATTGTCTGACAGACCAAACTTCTTACGACTACACCTGTATTAGTACTCTTCTAGTTGTAGGGATCACGACATTAAACACAAGCTATCACCAACCCATCTTCTGTGAAGGACCTCTGTACTAAAGAGACTTTGGACTTTTTTCAATTTCACAATCAGCGAGTCAGTACAGACTGAGAAACCCGTAGTGGTTTAGTGTGTGTGGGTTGATAGAACTGAAGTCAACCCGGACTCAAAAAGGGTAGAGTCTAGAACTTTAGCATACACATACACTTTTGGAAACCGTCAGACCCGAGACTTAGTTTAGTCTTTTGTCATAAACACGGCCACACTGAAGTTTCGTCTATAAACTTTTCAAGTCTTCTATAGAATGGTTCTAGTGTACCTTCAATCACCAGATCGCCTTAAACCCTATTAGTACTCGAACTGAGTAACTAGAGATTTTTCTATTTCCACAGAAACCTCAACTATAGTCCCTCAAGTGACTTTGCTATTACAGAAAACAAATTTTAGTCACTAAATCTATTATCCCTTCAAAAATAAACTCCCACAGATGAACAAGAAAGGATTGAAAATTTCTTGGAAGACCATATACCATAATCCACAGACTATAATAGGAATTTTTACCCAAAGGTAGTGTTTTACGAGAGTTCGAGGGTCTCAAAGATTCCAGGAAGAGTCAAAAATGGTTAAATGTAAGATTTACAAAGGTTGGTAATAAATAAGAAAATGGAAAATAAAATTAGGTCACAAAGAGGTGACCTAAAAGGAGTAATTACGGTGGGAATCCTCGGAAGATCTGTAAAAAAGGGGGATTATTAGAGAGATGGTGTACTTATAAAGATTTTACCCTTTTCCTGTTAAAAAAACCTGAGGAAAAAAACCAATTTATTAAAAAATTTTTTAGCAAACTGGTACGACACTCCGTATACCCTAGGATCAAGGGACTGGTCCCTACCTTGGGTACGGGGAATGTAACCTTCGTACGTCAGAATTGGTGACCTGGAAGTCCCTTTAGGTTGGTGCACTTCAAAATTATGGTATATAAATATCGTATAAACAAATATTTTATACTGGTAAATCTCTCAGTCTTTAGTAACGTTAGAGATTCTGAAAGACGGGAGAGTCTTGAGTAAAAGTGGGGTAAACCCGGTTATAGTGACGGTACCTTACGTATGAAATTAGTAAATACAGTACCACTATGCTTCCGCCCTCACTGAAGTAGGTGGAGTGTGAGTGTCAAGGGGTCAAGGGAACGAACCGAGAGAGGGATCTTCAAGACGTCACAACTGCGTTAAGAGAGTAATTCGGACGTTGTAGGGAGGAGTGGGTGAAGGAGGTAGCGGTGGAGAAAGAACTTAGTAGACCAGGAAATCCTGACCATGAACTCACTCGAGTGGAAGTCAGGGAGTTCTTCCTAAAAACACCTTTAGGAATTATGAACCAAAGACTCGTCATCTTTTCTAGTTATATGAAAAAAAGAATTCGTTTTACTCTTTGAGATTCTTCCTAAGGGAACTAGAAGGACGAGGAAGGACGAAAAAAGTCGAGGAAACCGAGTCCCTCAGGATTTGACCAACACAAGACGGACCGTTTTGACGAACAAGAGTCGTAGGTTCCCGTCAACTCTATTTTCGGACGGATCTATTCAGGTAAGACAACACAAAAATTATACTAAATGTGTCATGAACCCCCGAAGAGTCCACCCCGCGATCACCATTTCTTAAACGGACGGTTGTGTCCTCTACACCCAAACTAGGGACCCAGTCCTTCTAAGGAACCTCATCCTTTACCGTTGGGTGAGGTTATAAGACCGGTCCCTTTAGGGTACCTGTCTCCTCGTACCGCCTGACGTCAGACACCCCAGCGTTTCTCAGGTCTGCGTTGACTCACTGACTTGTCATTGTTGTCATAGGGACCGTAAATCTTTCAGTATCAAGGGTTCCGATACTACTTTACTGTCGTAGGAGTCCACGGGTGGTGAGGGTCTAGGGGTGAGTACTCTCCGTTGGTAAAAATAGAGAAATCCGGGAAAAAATATAGACAATGAATGAGATATATAGAGATCTATTGTCAGAGACTGTCGATACAGAACGAAAAGCTGAACGAAATTCCTAAATGAAGAATGATGTCTTTTACTTCAACATCGGGACAACATTTAGAGAAAAGAAAATGAGGGTTCTCTTGGTAATTTTAAAAACAGTTTAGTTATAAGTAACGTTCGTTCAATAAAATTTGTAAAAAAAATACACCTGGTAAAATTTTCACAAATAATATATACACTGTTATAACGAACAAAATACAAAACTAAAAAACCGGTGTGGTCGTACACCCTAGAATCAAAGGGTTGGTCCCCAACTTGGACGTGGAGGACGTAACCCTCCACTTCAGAATTGGTGGTCTGGTGGTCCCTCCAGGGATATTCGTACAAAACTGACATACAAAATGAGTGATATCTTGGTAAATGTCTTGATACTATAGAAGAAGAATGTAATAAAAAACTGAAACAACCTTAATTATGACAGAGTAACAGAGGAAAAGAAGGGACGTAGAGGGAGGGAGGGAAGGACAGAAAGTAGAGAAGGCCTCAGAAGTGTGGAAAACGAGGTCAGTCTTGGCCTACGAGAGACCTGGAAGGTCTATCGAAAGGAGATCGTAAAAAGGACCTCTTCTGTTACCGTGGGGTGAAGTCATGAGGACGGACCTTTTAGGGTACCTACCTCCTCGGGCCATCCGACGTCAGGTACCCCAGCGACTCCAGTCTGTGCTGACTCGTTGAAGTGAAAGTGAAAGTAAGTGACCTCTTCCTTTACCGTTGGGTGAGGTCACAAGAACGGACCTCTTAGGGTCCCTACCCCCTCGGACCACCCAACGGCAGATACCCCAGCGTGTCTCAGCCTGTTCTGACTTCACCGAATCGTCGTCGTCGTCGTAAAAAGGGAGTCATATGGAAGGGGTCTAACAGAGAAAAGAAGTCTCTAGAAGTCAAAATGAAAGACGTCTCACTCTCGTTATTACTGATAGGGCCGAGAACGATCAAGAGTCCTTGTAATTTACTCGTATATAGATTTGTCATCATCATGACCGTGTGTCATGTGTAGGGGGTTTAGAATTTATTGTTGAATAACGATGACACATATGACTGAAATACCAATAAAAAGGTAATAATAGAATGGACAGAGTTACCTTGGAAAGACACCCTGTTATACTCATCTTGTCCTCGAGTGACACCTTATTCATTCTCGGGACGTCTGACCATTACAGTAGTCCGTCCGTACGACTCAGCTATCTCCTACTCTACCAACCTGTCGTAGTGGTTGAGTAACCTGCACTTAAACTCGTTTAAGGACCTCTATCGTTTTCAGTCCCTTCGGACCACACAACGTCAGGTAACACAACGTTTCTCAACCTGTACTGACTTGGTGTTGTTTGTGTACGAGTCAACGAGCAAGCACAGGTCGAGAAACGTGGGACAACCTGACATCGGACGGTCCGTGGAGACACACACCCTAAAAAGTCCGTTCTTATTACCTCACCCCACGGTAAGGGAGGAGGTCCTCTAGAAGGGTTAGATCCCCAGTTTGGGTGTAGAGAACGCAGAGGACGTAACCGTCCACCTAAGAAATGTTGACTCGGTGGACCCTACGGGTACTACGGTAGGATGAATAATGGCAATTACATTATTCATACATTACATTATTCGTTAATGACAATTACCAGGTTGTATGGTACCTGAAGAAAGTTCCCAGTCAATCTCGTCTATGGTGGGCTTCCTCCCTTCCTATCAAGAAAAATCACACTGACTCCAAACAACCAAAGGGTGACTACGGGAGGGACGGGACGTGAGACTGGGACCGTTCTGTTCGGGTAAAAGACACTTACACTCCTGACTTGAGATTAGACTTAAATTCTACACATGACTACAGAAAATCCTTACAAAATGTAAAATACTTGAAGTTAGTCGATGTTATAATAAACTTATTTTGTCACTCCGTACTTTCTCACTCACAGATACAACCTTATCTCTTGAGAGAACAGGTCTTATATATCGATTAATTAATTTACCTTTCCGAGTTTTAGTTCATAATTATATAAATCTACAATGAAACGGCAATCACGCCGAAACCCTACAACTTCCATGTGTATGTGTGTATTATTTGTATAAAAATTTTTAATTCTTGGTTTACGGTTAAACAAAGGGTAACAACAATAGGGGTAATGGTTACAAACGAACCAACCAAAATTTAGGATAACTACTATGGTCTTATTATATTTGGGTTCCCCCCATCTACAAACAACTTTTTCTGCCCCACAAACTGTTTTTCTTAGACTTAAAATCTGAGAGGATTCGTGAACAGTGATCGTCTCTACGGTGTCATTAAATTTCTCGTCAAGGGCACAACGGCAACCTTCTCCACCACAGACAGTGACTCGTGGATTTACACAGGCTTAGGGTCCCGTATCCGTGTCGAGTAGTGACGACACGAGAAAGTTGACGAGGAAACGATCGAAAGATAAGTGTCAACTAAAACGTAACTTGGCGTACGAAACTACTATCAATTTATGAACAGGAACTATATTACTCTTCTTATGGAGACTCCACTTAGTGTGTTCACCGGATGGAACAAATTTTCTCTAATTAGGGAGGGAGTGAACCTAAAGGTATTTGGATTCGTTAAACTTCTAAGTAAATCCACAGTAGATGGACTCCGTCCATAAATGTCGGGAAATCTCAATGAACCTTGTTCGGTAGAAGGGAGGGCAAGGGAACCGGGCGCGATACACTGTAATGTTTTTGTGGTTGGAGATACAAACGAGGTGTCGTACATCACTTTTTAGACCTTGTCTTGTTTTATCAAATCTAGTGTATTGTCCGAAAAACTCTTCTACTTGAGCGTGTCTGCCACACGGATCAAAGTAGATAAAGGAATTTAAGACAGGTCGACTCTAATTTCTCCTAATTAACCTAATTAACTTACGTATGTCATCTTCAAAATAAAGTAATTGTACTAGTTAAAGAAACCTCGAGGACGGGAACTACTTGTTACCGAGAATCACATCTATGTCCATCTAACATCCTTTGGATGTCAAACTCGGAAAGACCTCTTACTAAGTGACTGGTATATTTATAATTATAAATGTTTTATAACACACGAATGAGTCACAACCTTGTCGTGATTTATGAAGGAAACATTACGTGGTGAATTAAGAACTTTATTATATGTTCCATCCATGGTAGAGACAAATAATCTATTCATATCCAATTTACTGAATAGGTTTAGTCCAAAGTCTGTTTACCCACAAACTGAGACCAAGACCAATTTCTACAAACGTTAGAGACCTGATTTTTTTTTTTTTTTTTTTTTTTACCTAAAATATCAGACTAGTCTCTTTTTAATAGAAAAATATCTTCTATGAAAAATATAGGGAAAGAGACACAGTATCATTGTCGAACAATTTAATTTTTTTTTAATTCCTTTCTTATTTTTATACTTTTCTTCCTTTTAATTTCATTGACCTCCTTTTTTATTTCAACATTTATCTATTGCCTGGGTTTAAACCTATTCCTTTTTAAATTATATAGATTTTCATACTAAGAAATCGACGTAACGACTCTGTATGGACACTATTATTTAAAAGTAATGGTTACTTCTTACTTCGGTACCCCTACTAGGTCTCTCTACTATACCCCACCCTCCACCCTCCCCCCAAGTCCTAACCCTTGAGTACATGTGGGTACCGACTAAGTACAGTCACATACCGTTTTGGTTATGTCATAACATTTCGTTTTATTTCATTTTTATTTTTAATTTTTTTTTTTTCTTACTTCGATCTTGTTCCTTCTGATCATTAATGTCGTCGATCTCTCCCTTTTTTTTAATCGATCTCAACATCGATCTAAGGTTATTGAACAGTACAATAAGTAGATTCATCCTAGTAGGTCCCGAGACTCATATTACAAGAGATACGTTGAACCTTCGACTAAGTCACTAGAATACATTTAGTACGTATTAACTATCTACTGTTCATCTTTATGATTTAAAGATATAAACCATATCCAAAAGGTTCATCTACTTTTAATTCCCTTCTTCTCGTCTAACAAGTTCATACTTGTACACGAGTATCCTATAACGGCAACACGGACCGAAGGAACTACTAGTACGACAACTCTGAGAAGTCCTCGTCTTAATTGATGACACCCCTTTGGGATAAACTAGACTTAAAGTTTTAGACCTCACATATAAATAAAAACCGGGGTACCGTACATCCTGGAATCAAGAGACTAGTCTCTAGTTTGACGGTTGGGGGATGGGGGGTGGAGTGGGACGGGGGGTCTGATGGTCCCTTCGGGGAGTCTTAGGTAAAATTTCTTGATTTTAGTATCTCTGGCATGAAGTATACCAGCACCCAGAAGTCACTAGGATGCAATAAAAAAAATTAACAAACAATACATCTTATTAAATAGACTAAGGTAGTGACTAAAAGGAGACTTCAAATCTGAGTACCGTCGTACAATAGTTATCTCTTTGATTTATAACTGTACACACCATTTCATCTCTTCTAAAAGAGATATCTTATTATGACAGATCTTACTCCTCATTTTGGAGACTGTCCGTAAGGTAAGTGAAAGATTACTTAGAGTAACAAAATTTCCTACTGATAAATTGTTACACTTGATCTTACTTTATTAGACCATAGAAAAAAGGTTACTTTTGTATAGACGGATGTGATTTCTGACACTCAATAGTCATCATCACACTGACACAAGAGAGAAACGACGGTTAATTATCAAAAGCAGAAAAGTCTTTTACTAAAGTATCTCACAATTAAACATTCAGCTCCCTTCCCCCCTTTCAAATTCAATTTTTCATTTTCTAAATTGTTTCCAATATGAGACTATAGAGTCGGAGTAGAATATCGACCATCCAATACTCTGAGGGTCTTCCCATATAGAAATTGGGAAGAGTAGTTACCTATACCGAATCGGCGGGTCCGGTC
This sequence comes from Capra ibex, assembly GCA_006410555.1. Classification (NCBI taxonomy): domain Eukaryota; kingdom Metazoa; phylum Chordata; class Mammalia; order Artiodactyla; family Bovidae; genus Capra; species Capra ibex. Next base: position 25,363,228 of record SJYO01035988.1, on the reverse strand, counting down.
AATCGACAGAGTTGGGAGGGAAATGTCTACTCCTACCTATCAATCCCTTAGGCTCCTTGACCCAGTACGGAAATAACTACTCTTACTTCATTCTTCGTTGCCTTCCTTTCACCAACGGTCTTAACGAAGAGTTTAAGTACCTATGTCCCCTGACTTGTTCCTCTATTTAATAATGAAAAAGTCTCAAACCTCAAGTAAACATACTAAATTTTTCCGAGTTTTTGCTATCTTTGGGTACCATAATCTCCGATGGACGATTGTCCAACTGAGCCACTAAAATGTTAGTGGGTATTGTAGACGAAGACTCAAGTCTCTCTCTTCTACGTACAATTGCAATGGAACAGGAGGTTTCTACATTTCTTTTGTTAAAGTCGACACTTATACACAACGAGTGTGTACGACAAAAGTTTTCTTTTTTTTTCAAACCTATCTTTTTTTAAAAATATTTTAAATATCTGAAGTACTATCTTACTTTTTATATGAGATCATATAAAATATTGTTCACCGGAGACGACGACCCATTTGTGACACATACAAGGTAAACCAAGAAATTTCTTTTATTTATCAATAAGGAGCTGCGGGAAGACTTAGTGGTGTAGGATGACCGATCCGCATTGTAGAAAACAAATCCTCTGACGGTCTCTCGACTGTTGCAAAGACTACAATAGACATAATAGGATCTATGAGTAACATTTAATATACAAAATTCGGTCGTATACTCTAACTTTTTCATTTTAATTTTAAAATTAAAAAAGAAAAAAGTATTAAAAAGTGTATCTTACATATAGGAGATCTTATATTAAACTATAGTCTTTACTAAAACTGACAGGTTTCTGTAGAGAAAGTCTATAAAGATTAAAATTTAAAATCTTTAACTGATACTAAATGATTAAAACTACAAGGTATCCAAAGGAAGATCCATGTCTAACTTTTTGTCGTGTCTAGAAATTAAGGTCTATGTACCTATGTTACTCATTTTTTCATTAAGTGCAGTACTAAAAACAACATTTATAAATTATCGTCTATTGGTTAATACTGTCTAAAAAGGAAAAGTTGTTTAAAAAATAAATGGAAGGAAATTGAATGAAATAAACAACGACTCGATTTTAGATGTACAATCCTCCGGTCATGTACAATTATTCTTTATTTCGTTTGTTTTGTAGTCTAAAGGATCTAATGAGATAATTTTCAACGTATTTACTAACGACGTTGTACATATGTAATGCCACAACTTCGTTCCCACGATTTAAAGTCTACGGACATCGTCCCTCCGTCACCCGGTTCATTTATATTTCACATCGGGGACCCTCTCCCATCCTTGAGTCCGGTTCATCTAACACGTGTAGTAACACTTCCACTGGGTGACGAATCGACTCAGACGGAAATATTATACCGTTATGACTGGGAGACAACGGTCTACAAAATACACAATTGCTTTCGAATTTTGGTTCAAAAATTGTATTGAGAATGTCACCCATTTACAACGAAATATACATATATAAATATACGAAACTAGTCCTCAGGGGTTGGAAAAACTAAGGTATCTTCTGTTAAAAAGGTACTTGACCCCCTCCCACACGAAAGTCCTACTAAGTTGGTTCACCTAATGTAAATAACACATGAAATAAAGATAATAATAATATAGTTGAGGTGGATTCTAGTAGTCCATAATCTAGGGTCTCCAACCCCTGGAGGAAAATACATAAACATAAATAAATAAATAAATAAATTTTTTACAACACACTCGTTTGTTTTATAAATGAACCTAACCCAGATAGACCCGTCGTCCGTAAAACGTTAGAGACGTACCTCCTTGAGTATAACACATATGTGTTTCACAAGATATTTAATAGAATCTTTATAAACACTAAAAAAAAAAATCAGGTAGACTATATCACCCCTCTTTAAACAAAAAAAATTTCGGTTGTCTAAAATACATGAACCGTACGACTTTTGGTGATCTGGTAAGTCCATACGGGATTTAGTTTAGGGAAAACTATTATGTCACCTTCACTCTTTATCTAAATTCCCTGATCTAGACTATCTGTCTCACAGACTACTTGATACCTACCTCCAAACACTGTAACACGTCCTCTGTCCCTAATTCTGGTAGGGGTACCTTTTCTTTACGTTTTTTCTTTTTACCGACAGACTCCTCCGGAATGTTTATCGACACTCTTCTTCTCTTCGTTTTTCGTTTCCTCTTTTCCTTTCTGTATTCGTAGACTTACGTCTCAAGGTTTCTTATCGTTCCTTACTATTCTTTCGGAAGGAGTCACTAGTCACGTTTCGTTATCTCCCTTTGTTGTCTTACCCTTTCTAATCTCTAAAGAAGTTCTTTTAATCTCTATGGTTCCCTTGTAAAGTACGTGTCTACCCGATCTATTTCCTGTCTTTACCATACCTGGATTTTCTTCGTCTTCTATAATTCTTCTCCACCGTTCTTATGTGTCTTCTTGATATGTTTTTTCTAGAAGTACTGGGTTTATTGGTTCTACTACACTAGTGAGTGGATCTCGGTCTGTAGGACCTTACGTTCCAGTTCACCTGGAATCCTTCGTAGTGATGTTTGTTTCGATCACCTTCACTATCTTAATGTCCTGACCTTTTCCAGTTAAAAGTAAGGTTAAGACTTCCTTTCCGCCGTTACATTTTCTTACAAGTTTGATGGCGTATTAACGTAAGTAGAACGTGTGATCATTTCATTACGAGTTTTAAGAGGTCCGGTCCGAAGTCGTTATGTACTTGACACTTGAAGGTCTACAAGTTCGACCAAAATCCTTTCCGTCTCCTTGGTCTCTAGTTTAACGGTTGTAGGTGACCTAGTAGTTTTTTCGTTCTCTCAAGGTCTTTTTGTAGATAAAGACGAAATAACTGATACGGTTTCGGAAACTGACACACCTAGTGTTATTTGACACCTTTTTAGACTTTCTCTACCCTTATGGTCTGGTGGATTGGACGGAGAACTCTTTGGATATAAGTCGAGTCCTTCGTTGTCAATCTTGACCTGTACCTTGTTGTCCGACCAAGGTATATCCTTTTCCTTATGTAATTCCGACATATAACAGTGGGACGAATAAATTAAAGATACGTCTCATGTAGTACTCTTTGTGACCTGACCTTCTTTGTGTTCGACCTTAGTTCTAACGGCCTTCTTTATAGTTATTGGAGTCTATACGTCTACTGTGGTGGGAATACCGTCTTTCATTTCTCCTCGATTTTTCGGAGAACTACTTTCACTTTCTCCTCTCGTTTTTTCAACCGAATTTCGAGTTGTAAGTCTTTTGATTCTATTACGTAGGCCAAGGTAGTGAGGCACCGTTTATCTACCCCTTTGTTACCTTTGTCACAGTCTGAAATAAAACCCCCCAAGGTTTTAGTGACGTCTACCATTAACGTCGGTACTTTAATTTTCTACGAATGAAGAACCTTCCTTTCAATACTGGTTGGATCTGTCGTATAAATTTTCATCTCCGTAATGAAACGTTGTTTCCAGGCAGATCAGTTCCGATACCACAAAGATCATCAGGACATACCTACACTCTCAACCTGTCACTTCTTTCGACTTACGGCTTCTTAACTACGAAAACTTGACACCACAACCTCTTCTGAGAACTCTCAGGGAACCTGACGTTCCTCTAGGTTGGGCAAGTAGGATTTCCTCTAGTCAGGACACACAAGTAACCTTCCTGACTACAATTTCGACTTTGAGGTTATGAAACCGGTGGAGTACACTTCTCAACTGAGTAACCTTTTCTGTGATTACGACCCGTCCTAACCCCCGTCCTCCTCTTCCCCTACTGTCTCCTACTCTACCGACCTACCGTAGTGGTTAAGTAACCTATACCCAACCCATCTGAGGCCCTCAAACACTACCTGTCCTTCAGGACCGCACGACGCTAAGTACCCCAGAGTTTGTCAGTCTGTACTGACTTACTGACTTGACTTGACTTACGATATGTAACCTATTGACAGTAAATTATAACTATATAAAAGGAAATACGTAATCTATGTATGACATTACTCTAAAAGAACGGGTAGTAAAATAGTTATCACCGAACATTCTATTAACAATTGTAACAAACCGAAAGAACGGCGAAAATAAGGATGTAATTTTTCTTTAGATTCGTGAGAAAGTACGTAGATAAGTGACTGAAAACCAAAAACTACATGTAATTATAATCTATATTATTTACTTATTACTGGTGTAGGTGAAACCTCATTGTATGTAAGTTAAAAAAAACCTTTTTGTCGTTTTTATATGTAATGTATACTGCAATTGTTTTACGAGTTCAAGAGTATGAAATTAAGAAGAAATATTTCTTTCCTACAAGAACGATATGTACCAATCTTATTTACTTTTATGAAAATTTTGACTTTATTACAATTTGGAAAGTTCTAAAAGTTCGTTGTTTCTATTGAATTTTTTGGGTTTTTAAAGGGGTCATTTACCTATAGTTTAGTATTTACGAATTTCTGTTAATTCAACTTTTCCTTTTGCAGAGGGTACTGTCACTCAGTAAACCTACCAACCAAAGGACTTACGACAAAATACCCTATGACCATGTCAGTGAGAACCATAGACGTATAAGATCAGATTCCCAGGAACCTAACAAATGGAGACATAAATCTATAGGTAGACTGAGTAGGACAAAAACTTCCGTCTCTGTGGATAAGTAAGAAAGACATTAGGTATCATAACGGAGTTAATTGAACAGAATCAGACTAAGATATACAAGTTGAGAGTTCTCCTAAGAACATTCATAGCAGATGAATGATTTCAGTTTGTTTAAAGTGATAACCCTCGAGGGTGGGTTGGAAAAGTATATTTAATAAACAAAACCTTCTCAGTCCTAGTTTTACAATGTGAAAAGTAACAAAATAGGTTCACCTCTATATTAAACAGAACTGTAAACCTAAGAAGATACTCAAATATACTCAACCTAATTCTAAATTACAGTTCTTTAGTGTTCTCTTCTTATATATTCCCACAAATCAGGTAGTTGGAAGATAAAATTTCCTACCATCAAATTTCTTCCTCGTCTATCGCATACTAATTTCAAAAGTCTAAACTCAAACATCAGGCATACCAAGTATATAAGGTCGTAAGTTGTTTAAGTTATGTAATTTACAATTGTTTTAGATGTACATTAGTAGACCTACTTTCACCCTTCGTTGAGAAACATGATGTTTCTAGTTTTAAATTTATTGAAGTAGAAAGAGTGGGACAAAACGTCCATTAAAAAGGACCAGAATAAAATATAGAGGACTGGACCCCTTGGTAATGGGACTTGTCCGTGTTGATTATACTACGGTCACATTTCGTTAACATAAATAGAAAGAGGGTAACGGAGAAGTACAGTAGGGTCACTCTGACTAATAAAGGAACGAGGATATACTTCTAAGTCTGTCCGAAGGGTCCACCGAGTCACCATTTCTAAGGTGGACGGTCACGTCCTCTGTGGTCTCTGTGTCCAAGTCAGGGACCCAGTCTTTTACGATTCACTCATTTTCAGTGAGTCAACACAGACTGAGAAACACTGGGGTACCTGACATATCAGGTCCGGTCTTATCACCTCACCTATCTGAAAGGGAAGAGGTCCCCTAAAAGGGTTAGGTCCCTAACTTGGGTCCCAACCCTTCTCGGAGACTTTTTCCCTTACCGTTGGGTGAGGTCATAACAACGGACCTTTTAGAGTATCTGTCTCCTCGGACTACGTAACATCAGGTCCCTCAACGTTTCTTAACCTGTGTTGATTCACTGACTTATGTGTACATGTAAACTTTTAGGTTATCAGGTCACTGAAGGACTATACAAGATAGTCTGTGTCCCTGACTTGAATCATTATGAGGTAATCTATATGAGGTAGATTACCAGTTCCCAGATTGTGTAGAAGGGAAGTAAGGGTTCGAGGGATTCCTCGTCCTGGAAATAAATCAGTCTTCTTTACTCACTCTTTCGACGAGACAAAACCTCTGAACTCGGGAGAGTATTTAGGTGTAGACCAAATCAGGAGGAGAAGTAACGGAGTTTCGTGAGACAAACGAATAGAGATAGATTCCATTCGAATAGCGTCAATAGTGTGAAGTAACCTTTGTTGACGAAGGAGACAAATTTCTGTCCTGAATTACAAAAGACGTAGGTACGAAAGGATTACGAAATGTACCATCCGTGTATACGACCTACTTATGTAAGTATTGACCTTAAGAGTTTCGAGAACACACCGAAAATTCTTTAAGTTTGCACAACTAAGATGGACCCTCTAAACTCAGTTATCTAAAAAATTTCAGAGTGTCCCATAGAATTAAATGTTGTCTCAACTTTAGGTGACTCGACCTACATTTTCAAAACCATAATTATCGAAACTGTGAAATTAATTCCCTTGAAATGTGAAAATTAGATCTTTACTCAAAATCTTATTCTTTGGAATACTCCAAAAAGGTCAAAAAGGAGCAAGACTTATTCTAATAAATAATATGGGAGATATAAAATCCTGACTATTCATCCATAACTAAAGTCATAGTTATGACTTTGTCGATACGGTTGAAAAGGTCAATAAGATAAAAATCAATTCAAAATACGTCTACCAGATTCAAATTTACATCTGGAGTTATATAGAAAGACAATGCATCAATCTTATCCCTTTTCCTCAGGTTTTACCACCACCGACTTTCTGTTTCTTCCCTTTTCGGACACTTCTCTTGTTTCCACACTTCTGGAGTCCACTTTGTTTGTCGGGAGGAACGATCGGGTTAAATGTATCCCGTCCGACCCCCGCCCCCACGTCCCCCTCCTCTTTTCTTTTGTATCTTTCTCTTCGGTTTTAACTCGTCCCCGGTCCCCACGAAGAGAGGACAATTTCAGAAAACCCAGTCGGGTGGGAGTACGGAGCTTCTACATAAAAGGAAACGAACGGTTTATTTTGACTCGACATTGTTTCTCGACATTGCGACCAGGTAGGCAACGAAGTTTAGAAACGACACCACTCTGTCCTGGTTCCTTTAATGTATGAGGGGCCTGTATATACCATGGTACTGAGTCTAAATTGGACTTACTTTGTTGGAGCCGAACCTGGGACACTCCGTCTCCGGTTCGTGTAGTCTTCGGGTTGAGCCGCTTTCGAGGACGCCACCTTCTACTTGTACTTCTTTTGACTCGTGTCCCCTTCACTGTTTTTCGGGTCGTACAATCTTTGGTCCTGTCGCTTTTGCTTGCGTCGTCTTTCGAGTGCGTCGAGTCAGGGTCTAAGGTCTTCTGGAGACGAATTCCATCGTCCAGGAGTGAGGAGATCGACCTTCCTGTATACCTATTGTTTTAGAATTAAGGAAACGTTAGAGAACAAAGAACAAAGGAGCTTGGGGGGCACTTGTCCACTCACCGTCACCCACGTTGACTCTCTCTGACCGTACCCGATGAAGGCATCGACAACGGGTTCACCCACCCCCAAGAAGACAGGAATTAGTAGAAACATGGTTCCTAGTCCGGTTACTTTTGACACTCGGGTCCAGTCCATAAACCGTCTAAAAGGTCGTCCAACACTTCCCCGAAGGAGCCGTGTAAAAGGGGTGACGAAAAAGGAGGGCAGGAAGTTGAGGAGAGAGGGCCCTGAACTCGGGCTGCTTTTGGGTGCCACGGACCGAAGTCCTTGACTACTACGAGTCCGAGTCCTGTAGAGTAACTTTTCTTTAAGTCACTCTCTGTGTCACTATGCATTCTCCACCTAAACAAGTCTAAGTCTCTCTTCGTGTGAGGTGTCCCAAACCCGGTAACGTCTCCCACTCACTCATGTCGTCTGTACTTTACACCACACCAATCAAAAAATACCCACCCACTACAGTATACGATTACTCACCCTCCTGGTAATGCCCCTTGGTGGGTGAGGAGTCGGAAAACTGTCACGGAACCTTGACAGGTCCACGGAGTCCCACACAATAAATCGAACGTCTAACTCCTAGTTCCAAATGAACTTAAACTGAACAATAGAACCTGGGTAAATTAAAATTAACCAAATACGATACGGGAACCCGATACAGTAAGAAAGTTTACAACACGGGACGGGGGAAGGGAGGACAAAGAACGAGAGGAGGACCCGGGGTAGGTCCGGGTGTTACAACGGAAATGTTAGAAGAGACTCCCTGTTGGTCTTTTATCGACCTGGAACCCTTCTTTTATGACATATTATAGGTCAGGGAGATGTATAAGTCCGGAAGTAGAAGGTTCAAAGGATGTTACACACGTTGTTTTCGTAGAGAGTCACTTGGAGATCCCGTCCACTGTCCATGTGTCAAGGACGATCTTCAGACAGACAACCACCGCAGGGAAGTTCTCGTTGACCCGAAGGTTCCTATTACAATCGGTGGAACCCCCAATCGGGACGTCCGGCAAACCCGGGTTTGGGAACGGTCGGAAGAGTATTTTAATGTTTGTATGGGGGTCTAGTTTAGAGGTGAGGTGAAAATACTTTGTAGGCCAGATAACGGAGAATAGTCAAACAAGAATTCGGTAAATGATTGAGGATGTTGACCTTGGGACGGGGGAACATCCGTTGTAACGAGGTGGGTCGAATAATAATTTCATGAGAATTACGGGGATTGTCCTGGTCTATTGGGTGAGGAAACAGTAATGAAGACAATAATAAATTTGACTAAGATACTGTTACTTTACAAATGGTGACCTCTGTGGGATTCGACGAGAATACTTTCTGATCCCCTCCTTTAGTCAGTGAATGTAAGGGAGTCTCGCCATTCTCCTATTCCTATACCGACGAAGTGGCCCAAGGGTCAGAGTCCCGTGTCTGAACCTAACGAAATGTAGTAGTACCCTCTTACCGTGACTTTGTACATACAATAGTATACACTTTGTTTAGTGGTCAGGTCCAAGCTACCCTACTGGTACCCTACTGGGTGACCCTACTGAGTCCCTACCATACCCCTCCCTCCACCCTTCCCCCCAAGTCCTACCCCTTGTGCACATGTGGACACCGTCTAAGTACAGCTACATACCGTTTTGGTTATGTTATAACATTTCATTAATCGGAGGTTAATTTTATTTAAATATAAAATTTTTTACTATAGACAAGGGTAGGCACCATCTGTTTGGTCGTTACTCAGTGTCGAGAAATTAGGATGGGTCGTAACTAGTGTGACCTCTGAAACCCCTGAGGGTTGAGGTCAGACTCCCAGGGTCCTCCAACTGTACGGAGTCGGACGGGTCTCTGAGTTAAAAAGTCTCCGGTTGGACGAAGTTGGACGGGCACCAAAACTAGAGGTCTTCCGATAGGGCAGAGACGGACGGACCCCTAGACGGGGGATTGGACCCCTACCGACCGAAAGTCCAACATTGTCATGACCTATCCTATTCTAAGTCTTTCTGAGTGGGGATTCCTTCCGGTGGGTATTTTTATCTTCCTTCGGTTAATCGACACCCTGACACGGAGCAGAGTCGTTATTGAGTCGTCACGTTACCCTTGGGGTAACGGAAAGACCTTTCCGATTTTCTCCGGGAGGTTTTCAAATGGTTAGACCCAAATCTGAGAATGTTCTCTGTCCACTAAAATTTCCTGTTTAAGGATAGGGTTACACGTAGTCTGTAGTCCATTTCAATGTTGTCGATGTCGTCGTTCTGGGACGACAGAGAAATCTACTCTACCAGGTCTGTCAGTGGTTATGGAAAATATTGTCTCTTGTCCTCTCCCTCCGGTTCCAGGTCCTTTCCCTCTTTTCTTTTCTCTGTTCAGTACAGGTCTACGACCGGTGGGAGGTCCCTTCGGGATACCGTTTGTGGTTCAGGAACTTCTTGTTCCGTACTCCGTTTACGGATTAGACGTCTGTCCGTCCTGTAACCCGGTTTCTCACAGATTTGGCACTGTTGAGAGGATTTTACTGATCGATGTTTACGGTAGTTAACCCTGTGACCCGTCGTGAGACGGGAGTCCTGGGTTCTCGGAGTTCCAGTTCATGGTTTGGAAGGGAGTGTTACCAAGTTACCTGACTTCACCGGCTCCTTTACCTAAGGAGTCGACGGGAGGACGGATGGGGGTTCCCGAGAGAGGGGAAAGTGAGAACGGGTCTTTGAAGCCTGGTGACCTGTTTTGGGGTTCTCCCTAACAACCTTCTAGGAGACTGGTTAGGACTCCTTTAGACCATATGACTACCTTCGTTGAAACAATACCTACCTTTTTCTTCTCGACCTATACCTCATCAGAGGTTAACACTCTGGTATCTCCGATTTGAAGACGGGGACCACGAAGTCGGGTTAATCGACTCGAGTATCGGGACTGAGTTCGAAATCTCGACCCTTTTCCTTTTTCTCATCGGTAAATGTGACTGAGGTTTATACGGAAGGACCACGATGTACGTGTACGACAATAAACCTTTCTTTCTCCGGTGAACTGGAGGACTCTTAGGGACTAGTTTAACAATCTGACAACCTCCGTCAGGTAGACGGACGACTCGAAAGTCAGAGGGTAACATTTCCTGTGGTTTTCCCCTCGTACCTTCACCGTGTTCCTTTGGTTCGTCGGTTAGTCGGTGGATTCTCTCGTCGTAATGTCTTGTTATTGGATCATCCCCAACGATGGAATCAAGGTGTCTGATTAAACGGTCTTTGAGGAAGAATATGACTTTCACTCTGAGAATTTCGACTCTCACTCCCGAAAGTTCTAGTATACCCCACCAAGGTTTTCCTCCCTGAGGTAAAAGACGGAGCCTTGGAGGTTACCTTCAACCAATTGAGGAATGTACGGTGGTGAGTAAATCCCCCTTTCCGGGAAGTTTCTAATGATCTTTCCAGGAAGTCTCCTTGTCCGGAGGTTTGTTGATATTTCGTTTACTAGCGAAGAACAGGGTGAACGGTTAATTTGTTGGGGGTTCCTTGAGTTTCTGAGGTCGACTGGATCGGGTAGGTTTCCGTACCCTGGATGGGTCCTCTCCTGACCGTCTACCTAAAGTGGGTCTACGGTCAAAGAGTTCCCATTTTTATGGATGATCAGTACTATCTGTGTAAGTGTCCTACCTAACTTCCGAAACGGTGGGTCTGACTCTTCCGGTTCCTCCACCATTTTTATGACGAGGTACTTTAGAAAGGTTCTAAACCAGACGGGTCCAGTAATATTTCACTGTTACCCTGTAGCAAATGAAGATTCCAGTGGGTTCCCCGGAGATTTCGTGACCCGTAAAGAATAATAGAGGTAACACGGACCTCCGGAGTCAGAAATCCTTTTCATATTTCTCGGTTGGTTAAGAATTTTAGTCACTATTTTTTTCCATTGGCTCCTCTGGAGGTAGCCTACCTTCCTCCGAAATGGTCATCAAGAGGAGGTGTCGACACAACGGAGATCCCTTGTTCAACCAGAATCAGGGATACTCTACGATATACCCTCTGGAAAACAAATATAGTCACTGGAGAAGGATCTAGGTCTCCGAATCTGGGAGGTCGGAATATGATACCAGTAACTTGTTAAGGTTGTTCTATATACGAACACCCCACAGTTGGTCCTGGGTTTTCTAAGATTTCTCGGTGGTGACATACGAGGTCCCTGAGTTCAGGATTAATTTCAGACCTTTCAACCCAGGGGTTTTCGAGTTAAGGTCGGGTGTACCCTCCCGGGGATGGGACATTATGAAAGATGTGGGTGTTATCAGTTCCAAGGGTCTTGTGCTGAGGACCTAAGTGATGAGTACTCAGTTCAGTACCTTCTTTTGTCTTGTCCTGTGTGTTAGGTGGACACTCGTAGACCCTCTAGAGTCTATGGATAAGTCTTGATGTTTACTCACGGTAAGATTATAGGGGTTTCAATTCAAAGACCCCTATTCTAAAGAGTCCTGTCGAGATTTCTCTGTTGTATCGAACCGTCCCCGACATGAGGTTTTATCTACTATCTAGAGGACTAGGGACTTATTTCTCGCTGAACACGGTAGAACTTACTCTGTACAACAAAGACCCATTTATGGAGGTCGGTTCAATTTCTTTCAGAATGTCAGGAGTTCTTTTTGTAAAATCTACGATGTCCTGGAGTTTCTTACTCGACCTCTTAAGAAACCCACCGATATTAGAGAGAAACTCCCTAGGAAGAGGACCGTTACCCCTTAAACCTCAACCGATTATGGTCTGGTGGACTGGACGGAGAACTCTTTAGAAATACGTGTAGTCCTTGGTTGTCAATCTTGACCTGTACCTTGTTGTCTGACCAAAGTTTATCCTTTTCCTCATGTAGTTCCGACATGTAACAGTGGGACGAATGTACTCTTTGCGACTTGACCTTCTTCGTGTTCGACCTTAGTTCTAACGGTCCTCTTTATAGTTATTGGAGTCTATACGTCTACTGTGGTGGGAATACCGACTTTCACTTCTCCTTGATTTTTCGGAGAACTACTTTCACTTTCTTCTCTCACTTTTTCAACCGAATTTCGAGTTGTAAGTCTTTTGCTTCTAGTACCGTAGGCCAGGGTGAAGTACCCTTTATCCACCCCTTTGTTACCTTTGTCACAGTCTGAAACAAAAACCCCCCAAGGTTTTAGTGACGTCTACCACTGACGTAGGTACTTTAATTTTCTGCGAATGAGGAACCTTCCTTTCAATACTGGTTGGATCTATCGTATAAGTTTTCGTTTCTGTAATGAAACGACTGATTCTAGGCAGATCAGTTCCGATACCAAAAAGGACACCAGTACATACCTACACTCTCAACCTGACACTTCTTCCGACTCTCGACTTCTTAACTACGAAAACTTGACACCACAACCTCTTCTGAGAACTCTCAGGGAACCTGACGTTCCTCTAGGTTGGTCAGGTAAGACTTCTAGTCGGGACCCTAAAGAAACCTTCCTTACTACAATTTCGACTTTGAGGTCATGAAACCGGTGGACTACGCTTCTCAACTGAGTAACCTTTTCTGAGACTACGACCCTCCCTAACCCCCGTCCTCCTCTTCCCCTGTTGTCTTCTACTCTACCGACCTATCGTAATGACTGAGCCACCTACACTCAAACTCACTTGAGACCCTCAACCACTACCTGTCCCTCCGGACCGCACGACACTAAGTACCTCAGCGTTTCTCAGCCTGTACTGACTCACTGACTTGACTTGACTTACGGGGATGATTAGGAACAATAGTGGTATAACTGTGACGAATACTAAGGAGGTACATAGTAGTTAACAGGTTGAGTAAAACAGAGACGGGTCCAGTTGTCCGATGTTATACGTCAAGGTCAAATTGTTCCTATATATTTTGATGTCGACTGGTGTCTTTTATAGTGAGTCGGAATCTACCTGTAACGATATTTTGAGACTGCGAACTCTGATCGTTCTCCCCCTCCGGGTTACGGGAGTAGGGTCGAGTCATCCTACATCGGTCTCTCTGGAACTGTGTGGATAAGGGTTTCTTAACCCGGAGGGTAGAGAATTCCCCCTTTACAATCCACCAACCTTATCCTTTTTCCTCAGGGTTTACCGACACCGATTTTCTGTTTCTTCCCTTTTCGGACACTTTTATCTTGTCTCTTTCAGGTTCTTAGGCTCACTCCTGGAGTCCATCTTACTTGTCGGGAGGAACGATCGGGTTAAATGTATCCCGTCGGGGTCGCCTTCCTCTTTTTTAGTATATTTTTCTCCTCGGTTTTAAGTCGCCCCCCGTCCCAGAAGAGAAGTTCAGAAACCCAGTTGACAGGAGTGTGGAGCTCCTACACAAAAGGAAACCAACGGTTTATTTTGACTCGACATTGTGCCTCGACATTACGACCAGGTGGGCAACGAAGTACAGAAACGACGGCGATCTGTCTTAGCTCCTTTAATGTGTGAGGGCCCTGTATATAAAAAATTTTTTCTTTTACTGTGAACATATTTGTATAATATTATAATTTTGGAACTTTGTAGTCCCGTAACACTACGTTTAACAGAGGAAAAGAGTATAACTGTACACCCAGGTCACCGATAAACTATCGAAATTGGAGAAAGTTCAATAATAGGAAAAAACTTTTTCTCTTAAGTATAAAAATTACCACTTTTCCCCTTTTTAACAGATATCTTTTGCGTATTTTGGAAATTCTATCTACCACACATTCATCTCAATCAAAATAATAAAAATTCCTTTGCCAATGAAGTCGTAAGATTAAATGGTTGAAAAAAACTCTAACATGGTTTATAGAAAATTATTAAGTTGTCATAACACTTAGACATTCTGTATAACGTGTAAACCAACAGTTCTTTACTCTCCTCGTTCTAATACGACATACATCCTATGAGCAATTTCGTTTAAGAAGACTATAATGATGAAAAAGTAAAAGTCCAAATAATTTGTCAAACGAACCTTTATGTCACAGTAATTACTATTCATCCTCGACAAATATAAGAAAAGACTGAGGAACATACTTTACGGTGTTGTAAAATTCAATAAATAAACCCCAGCAACTGGAAAAGTAATCTCATTTTATTGAACCCTCCCCCTATTTAAACGTAACTCAAAACATTCGAATAGAAAAAACGATTAATTATGAATAGTAAGTCAATGTAAATTTATAATCTGACAGGAAATTCTATGGGACATTTATTCCAATTGAAAATTTTAACGTAACTACGTAGTGAAAATATGTAAATTTACATTGAACGACAAATATTTTCAAAGGAACGAAAGGTTTCTATAATTAACTCGATAGTAAGAACTAAACTGGCGGCCTTGTATCAAATCTTTTATAATTCACAAGAATTGGAAAATGACTCTTTAAGGTTGGTAGTAACATTCTGAATGGGACACCTTACGAAGTGGAGATTATATAAAAAGTAGGTGGGTAAAGAGTTATAATCCAATCAAAATGTCAGAGATCAAAAGTTACGGTTTAGTGTGGTATGACTACGGTCTGAAAAATATTAACCCGGTTACTTATACGAATTAAGAAAATTGCACTTCTTAAGTCTCTCATTAAATATAATGTGACACCTTACTCGTTTTGTATCATCAAACTTCTACACACACACATTAATACGAGACATCTACTGTACAATGACAACAATTTAATATTGTGTCTCTTATAATTTCTTTTCACTTCCGGTACACTTTAGAATCGGTTTTCTACTATTTACTCCGTTCTTTGCCGAATGGATAATACCGGTTTTTCCCTCTCAAATAGAAGGAAAGTATAAAATGTTTTACAAAATTACGTTTTTATTCCTTACCGGAGTTATTATGATGGTATTCCTTCGCAACCCTAATGTCACAAACCTGTATCTGACGTAAGAAAAGACAACGTTTGACGTCGACTCCCAACTCCTAAAAGAAAAGACTCCTAAAAGTTGAAGTACGAAATCTGGAACATTTAGGACTCCTTCACTGAACGGGTCACGTATATAAATCTCTAAAAGACCCTTCAGTCATTTATCAGAAAACAAAATAAATAAAAAGATAAAACGAAAAAGGGAATTCTTATTCGTAATCTTTTTATGTCTAACACCAACATGACACAACTCGAGGTGTTCTGTCAGAGTACGTTAACTCTTTTATTTCAAAAACATTACCATTGAACAAATACCTTGTCAACTATCCTTCTTTTAGGTAAATTGGACACTTTCGACACTAGGAAATCTTGTTTAGTAACCTCTCAAGTAAAATGTCGACTCTTTTTACACACTAACCTCTCCTACCCGGACTTCAAGTCTATAAGGTTAAGACAAACTAGAAACGGTTAAAAACATTGAAACCAAACTAGGAACCAAAAGAATAGACATTTCACCTCTATCATTATAGTTAGATTTTTCTGACATCGACACTGTTTTACTTCATACAATCACAGTGGACGTACCACTGTGAAACTTAAACCCCCCTTAATTAACTTTAAGGACTCTTTGAAGAACGAGTAAAAAAGAACCAGAAAAATCCTGTACGTCATTTTTTATGTATGTCGTCCACACGTCCCAACTAGGAACATAAAAACATAAAAATTTCTTTTAGTATACGTTAATGTTTCAATTTTAAGAACACTACTACTATTGAGTAAATACCTTTTGAAATTGACCTTATCTTTGACAGATGACGTGTATGACTTTCCGGTGGACCTAAGGTAAATAAGTTTCCATAGGTAATTGGTGAATCAAACACAGATCGTGTCGTGACACCTTCTCCTATCCTTACCCCTACTTCCTTTTATGGTATAGTCTAATGTAACAAACTCGTCATAAACCCCTTCGGTTCGGTTCATCAACTTTGGTACGTTTAAATTAGTACGTTATATATAAACCCACCCTAAAAATAATATTTTGGAGTAATGATTTTAAATCTGAGATGATACTCCATCCTAATTTTAATCATTTAAACATTTCTGGTAGATATTCTGACTGACCATGTTTTATCTTCGGGTTATTCATCATCCGAATTTTACATAAATACGGTAATAATATAAAAAAGGATTCTTTATCTTTTTGTAAGTTTTTCTTTCGACATTTTGATGTCCGGTTTACGGAGAAGGAAACACTGAGACATAACTTATAAGTCTCCGAAACAATTAGACAAAGAGATAATTAGACACGAAGGTACCTGAAGGGTCCACCACGATCACCATTTCTTGGGTGGACGGTCACGTCCTCTGGATTCTCTACGTACAAACTGGGGACCTAACCCTTCTAGGGGACCCCTTCCTTTACCAGTTGGGTGAGGTCATAAGAGCGGACCTCTGGGTACCTGTCTCCTCGGACCACCCGATGTCAGGAATCCCAGTGTTTCTCAGCTTGTGTCGACTTCCTCTGAATTGTGTGTGTCTAGACACGAAGGTATCCAAGATCAGTATCGTTATAATCACTACCCATACACAATGTACGTCAATCACCGTAGAAGAGGACTCATGTGATCTGTAGGAGTCCACTCGACCATTCTAGAACACGTCGGTATATCAGAGACGGGGATTGTGTCTTGTATTCTGAAATAATTACCTATAAGAAACGTAATTTATTACCCAAGATTCAACCTGTACTTTTCTGTGTAATCTAAACGTAAGTATCGTCCTGTACTCCCACGTCCCACTACTCCAGTGGGTCCTCACCAATGCTAGAAATCTCTACACCTCCAACTTTACTTGTACAGTAAAACAAGTAAGTAAGTTGTTTTGGGATAATTCGTCGATAAACCACGGTTTGTGAACTCATTTTTGTCTATATCGGAGAGGGAGACCTTGAAATGCCTGATCACCCTCTCTAGTTGTAATTAGTTTGTCAGCATTCTCATTCATGTGTAAATATTGACACTATTTAAGGTGTTTCCTCTCTATGTACCTCGAGATTCCGTCACAAACTGGACCAGTTCTCTCCTGTCTTACATACATGTTAACCCACTACTTTCTTCCCCCTACTAAGGATGGTCTTCCTCGTCGTAACGTCTGTGGTGACCTACCAGATTTCCAACACCTTGACCGTGGTTCCATAGAAATCTCTTGCAGTACCCAACAGTCGGACTTTTCCGTGACTCTGGTCTAGTCCATCCCGGAACATCCAGTGAACCTCCTCATACCTGAAGAATACTCAGATTGGTATCTTTCTGGGACTTAGAGAGAAAAATATAAATAAAATAAGTCCACATACATCGACTAAGTGTTCCAACACGATTACAGACGATATGTCGTTTCACTAAGTCAATGTGTGTGTATATTAAAAACAGTATTAGAAAAGGTAAAAACAAATAGTGTCCTATAACTTACATCAAGGGACACGATATGACATCCTGGAACATATAGGTAAGATGAATATTATCAAACGGAGACGGTTAGGGTTTAAGGGTTAGATAAGAAGAGGGAACCGTTGGTGTTCAGACAGGAGATATCCTTCTGGGATTTAGAAAGAAAATTTTGAAAAATAAAATATGACCTCATGTCGACTAATTGTCACAAAACCACTATCAAAGTCCACCTGTCTTTTCGAGGAATCGGTGAGTATGTGTACATAGGTAAAAGGGGATTTGAGGGGAGGGTAAGTCCGACGGCATATTGTAACTCGTCTCAAGAGACACGACATGTCATCCAGGGACAACCAATAGGTGACATTTATATCGTCATACATGTTTTCTGTGATTTAGCATTTACTCGTCACTTCCTCACTACCTTTATAGTCTCAAAGCAAAACCACAAAACTTTTCGTATTAGACAGACGTACTCGCCACTACGTCACCTCGTCCCGGTCCCACATAAGACTAACTCCAAAGACTCCTCAACCACGCTAGAAACCTTAACATCTGGGGTCACGATCACTACCTCTGTCTCATCTACCTAAGACCCTGTTTCTTCTTGATTATTGAGTAATGTTACTAAATCCCGGTGATTCTTAGTTCCAACTTATCCATTAAAACCCTGGTCCATGGATTACTACGTCGGAATCCGGATTATCCAGTTTGGGTTATGTTTACAATAAGTGGAGAGACAGAACAGAAACGGGTACACAGGGAGAATTAAGTAAGTAGTCAGTAAATAAGTCAGTCAGCAAATGATTAAAAAAGTAAGTGAGTCTTTAATAACTCACGGATGGTACACAGTTTGTGTTACGCTCAGGGAGCGCCTGGAAGTAAAGGGAAGGGAGACAGAAAGTTAGATAGTACCAATAAAGAATGGTTTTTATTGTCTGAAGTGAATAGAAGGGGGTGGAACCCTGACGGGTCGAGAGTTCGTAATTCAATAAGGTGAAATGGTCAGTAGGAGCCAGTCTCTCGAAGAAAAAGTGGAAATCAAAGAAGGTGACCTTGTCTCGAGGTGTCTTATATCCGTGTACCATTTACTAATAAGTCGACTCAATTTTATTTACTTTCTTTTGTTTTCACCCCTTAAAAAGTACTCTGTTTTAATTTAAAGGAGGTTTACTACTAACCTAAAGATACTACGGAGATCGTAATACACGATAAAAACAATAAAAAAAGTACATCTTAGAATTTTATACGGTAAGTGACATTAGTACAATAAAGTCTTTAGACTAACAAATCCAACAGACTGGACAGGATACTGTCTACACAGGAAGTCACCGTACGACCTTGGTGGGGTAAGGTCAAGTCCTCTCGGTCGACACGGGTAGAAAAAGATCGAGGAAAAAGTTACTACAACGAAGTCATCGAACTTTAACCGTTACGACTGTAACAAAGTGGTACCTTTAACCGTGGTACCTATAACTACGATATTTAGTCTCTAAACAGAAAAAAAAAGGAAAAGGGAGTCCTTCGACAAATCATTAATAAAAGACCGTGTGGTGACGACACTTAAGTTTTGTGTTTTGTGACTCCTTTGGTCTTAACTTTCTCTGAGTACATGGGGTTACAAGTAGCGTCGTGACAAATATTATCGGTCCTGTACCTTCGTTGGATCTACAGGTAGCCGTCTGTTTACCTATTCTTTCGACACCATGTATATGTGTTACCTCATAATGAGTCGGTAATTTTTCTTATGTAAACTAAGTCAAGATTACTCCACCTACTTTGACCTCGGATAATATGTCTCACTTCATTCCGTCTTTCTTTTTGTAGTTATGTCATATGATTACGTATATATACCTTAAATCTTTCTACCATTACTATTGGGACATACACTCTGTCGTTTTCTCTGTGTCAACATATCTCGTCAGGAAACGTGAGACTCCCTCTACCGCTCCCACTCTACTAAACCCTCTTACCGTAACTTTGTACATATTATAGTATATTCTTTACTTAGCGGTCAGATCCAAGTTACGTCCTATGTCCTACGAGTCCCGACCACGTGACCCTACTGGGTCTCCCTACCATGCCCCTCCCTCCTCCCTCCCCCCAAGACCTACCCCTTGTGCACTTGTGGACACCGTCTAAGTACAACTACATACCGTTTTGGTTATGTTATAACATTTCATTAATCGGAGGTCAATTTTATTTATTTAAATTTAAATTTTTTATTATTATTATTTGGGGTTTATGTTTTGTTCTAATCACTTAATTTAATCAGGAGTTTGTATGTACACACATGGTACATACAGACACCTATGTGTACGTCTAACTAAACTTCGACAAAAATTCTGTATACCTTTTTTCACTTCTAACTTTTAATAAGATTAGAAGGAGAACAAAAAGTCAATGAGTCAACTAGCAAGTTGGTCCCGTGATGACTAGTTCAACTAATGTTGGATAAACCACTCTCTATCGTCTCTAAGGATAAGTCATCTTACTTCTACCTAAACTTTACTTTCCTCTCTGGTACTTCTAATTCTCCTCCTTTATCTAAATTCTTGCTACATCCTCTAAATTGGTTCTCACGAACCATTGGTCACTCCGTCATTCCTTACCTCCTATTAACGGTTAAAAGATCTAACACGTGTACCCACCTACCAACAGAGAAAGATTTTACTCTTATGTCAATCCCCAAACCCAATTTCCTTCCAAACTTCCCGTTCGTCTCCACCCACTTCCTCTACCAAATTAACCCCCGTGCCATTAAACTTCAATAAAGTCTTATAAATCTACCACGAAACTTTATACATACATAAACCTCTAACCTTTCTCTAACCCAGGGTCACTTAATTTTATTAATGGCACATCACCATTAATTTCTACTCACTCTTATACTACCCCATAATCAGTCCTAGGGTCGTCCTTTGTCTACAGTATGAGTTTACCCATTAATTCCTCTTAAACTACTCTTCTGATAAGTATTTCCAATACCCTTCCTAATTCCTTTGGTTGACTCAATCACTTGGTGTCACCCTAATCCTTATCGTCTCTCAGAAATGGTGAGAATACGGACCTCCTGGGTTCCCTTCTTGTGCCTGTTCACCTTCGACTTAGACATCTACACTGACGTCCTCTCTCAACGGGTCATCCTGGACATCACAGGACATCTCCTTGTGTCGGCGACGGTCCGGAACGGGTCGTCCTTTTCTCGGACCTATGTGGACTACTGGAGAGAGCAGGAAGGGAGACGGGAAACCGAAGGGGAATCGGTTTAGGTATTACTTCGGGTTCCCGTCCGTTTGTGGAACTCCGAGGTATCTCTTCGGAACCCGTGTCATGTCCCATCTCTTTTCACCTCACAACATCTCACCTGGATCTCAACGTTCACCTTTTGTTGGTTATTCTACTAGATTTCTCTGACTAGGTCCTGTCTTGAACATCTCCGTGGTTGTGACTTCTCTGACCATCTTCCTCCTCGGACTCTTTGTCGTAGGTCTTTCTGTTCTACGATTGGTCCTCGCCCAGTAAAACGACTTTCTTTCCTCTTACTGAATTCTTTATCCTTTGTCAACAATGTATGTTCCCTTGTTAGATTATTGTTTTCAGGTTTTTTGTAGGTCTTATAATCCGTGAATTCCAGGAACTACTGACAAGAATGAAGTGTACCACTAAACGTGTTTGTACCGAGTCTTTAACCACCATCGGTGTCCTTGTATAAATATTTTGGGGTACACAACAAGAACTCAGTCTGTACCTCTCTCCCTATCTTTCCAACGGTAGGATTTGTAACCTGGAGAGGGGGAGGTCATAGACGAAAAGGAACACACGGGGACTGAGACGCGTGTGTGTCAGACTTTCCATGCATTCCCGTCGACTCATTAGTAGTGGAACTCGGGTGGTACTGTAACAGGTCCTTTCCTTCCGCCACCATTGAAGGTCGTTGTTCTTGCCTCATCGAATGAGGAAAGTCTTCGGAGAACCCCAGACTGTCATCGTCGACGTGTTCGTCCTCAAGTCGTAAAAGGTAAAGTTTTGACCACCACCCAATAAACTGTATTTACTAATCATCATGATGTGGACCAGACCGTATCAAACTCATTTATAAAGTCTCACGTTTTATACTGGACCAACACTTAACTGTTCCTCAACCCTTAGTGACGTACCCTATGAAATTTCTTTTTTCTATTTTCAGAAACATAACTCATCCGTTACAGTCCTTTGATCGTAAAACTTCACATTCACTTTACACATATCCCTTCCGTTGGCATTTATCTTTTGTAGGGGACTTTTAAATTTACTTCGTTTTATTACGAATCTACGTCTTTGTAAATCAGTACTCTTAGGAAGTCCGCTCTTAACAAAAGAGAATTGGAAAACACTATAGAGTGACTTCTTAATCATTGTAAACGGGATATACAAAGATCAAATAACAAATTTAATGTTTCATATTGAAGTAATTGTTTTGTTGATGTGGTTTTTACAATTATAATGGTAGAATCGGTAGTGAAACTACTTAAGGAAAATTCTACAACAAAAGACACGGCGAAAAGAGATATATAGTACATACGTTAAAATATATATCAAAAGGAATAATCGAAATATACTACAGGTAAGAGAGATAATGAAACATCGTAGTGAAAATCACCGAATTATTATCAGACAGGTCTTACCAGAATCAAAATAGACACAAAGACCCTCAAAGACAAAAAGGTACAAAAGTGAAAATGGTCATACTAATCCTACTCCAGAACCATGGGTCCTAAAAGGGGGTTCATAACCCAATAAAGGGATCCTTTAGAAAACCTTAAGGACTTTAGTTTAATGATCTTCGTCTTTGTAACCCTCCTTAGAACTACGTTAAACGTCGATCAACTATAATGACAAAGAATTCGAGTGGAAACTTATTTATGTCAAAATTAAAGAAGTCGGCAAACGAAGAGATCGTTAAGGGAGTTGATGCATTTGAATCACAAAAAAAAATAGAAACCTGGACATCTTAAGTTTACCATCATGGAGACCCATTCTCCCTTTAATTGTTTGACTGAATTTTTGAGTAGTAGGGACTCATGTTTTAATTTCTAACTTATTTTAAACTTATGTACCAAGAATTTAGTAATAGACACTAAATAAAGGTAGATTAATACTAAACGACATTGTGAAGTTTGATCTAATTTTTCCGATCGACTCTAGAACATTACCATGGGTCCCATTGTATACGAGATTTTGGTCCTACATTAACGATAATTAGTCATGGTAAATTACCCAAAGTGAGAGTGGGGCCATTTGTGACGTCTCGAGTACGTACACCGTGCATAAAGAACACCAAACGAGAAAATGTAAAGACTCTTACACGACTAAAAAGAATAGACCACAAAAATAAACCGATCAGATTACCGCAAAAGAAGAAAAACCTATATTAAAAGAGGGGTGCAGACAGTCATAAAAGACGGGTAGAATTAATAGTACTCAAAAAGAATGGTATAATACTGTCAAGAAAACTTAACAGGTGTTGATGAATGTACACACAAGACGGTAGAAAGATGAACAATTCAAATAATTTGAACATTCATATTAATTTATATTATGTTCAAGTTTAAGATATTTGTGGGTCTGTGAGGAAATTTATACAAACGTGACATATTTTATCCATTGTAGACCTTAAAATGTGTAAAAATTTTTACAAGTGACAACTGAGGTTCAATTCAGGCAGTGAAGGACTTTATTTATTTGGAAGTAGTCGAGAGTTCTTTATGGAAGTACGTAGTCAGATTCTATCAAAGTTGTAAACGTTCTATTATCTACCCGAAGAGACCACCGAGTCTATCATTTCTTAAGCGGACATTAAGTCCTCTGGACCCAAGCTAGGGGTTCAACCCTTCTAGGGAACCACTGTCCGTACTGATGGGTAAGGTCATAAGAACGGACCTATTAGGGTACCTGTCTCTCAGTCTGTACTGACTCGTTTATTGTGGAAGTGAAAGTCCATACCACTGGTGACCTATGACAAACTAAGTAACTAGTTTCACTAGTTTTCTTTTGGTACAAGTCGGTCGAAAACCCTTTTATAACCGTGTACATTTGAACCATCTGAGTAATAAGAATAACTCTGATAAAAATCTCGTCAACATCCAATTGTCTTTTCAACGTCTCTTCTACGTCTGTAAAGCGTATAGGGGGGACCGCGACTGTGTGCATCGGAAGTGGTCAATAGTTATAGGAGGTGGTCTCGTCGTGTATGAAACGTTATCTACTTGAATGTAACTGTGTAGTGTTAATGGGTTTCAGATATCAGGTGTAATACAAGTGAAAACAATAAATAACATGTAAGACACCTAAACCTGTATTACTGTAAACAGGTAGGCATGTCATAGTGTGTCTTATAAAAGCGATGGGATTTTTAGGATACCCGAGACGGACAAAGTAGAGAAAGGTAGGGAAATTGAGGACCATTGGTGACTAGAAACTTGAGAGAAATATCAAAACGGAAAAGGTCTTATAGTATACCCACCTTAATATGTCATACATCGAAGAAGTCGAACCGAAGAAAGAAAATAATTACATGTAAATTCAAAGAAGATACATAAAAATACTGAACTGTCGAGTAAAGAGAAATTATGACTTATTATAAGGTGACAGATCTACATGCGTTCAAATAACTAGGTAAGTGGTGGACTTCTTATAGAACTAACGGAAGTTCAAAACTATTGACACTTATTTTGACTATATTTGGAGGTTCCAGACATATCAGTTTCGATACCAAAAAGATCATCAGTACATACACATTCAACCTGGTATTTCGTCCGACTCACGACTTTTAAACTACGAAAGTTTAACACCACGACCTATTCTGAGAACTCTAAAGGGACTTGATGTCCCTCCAGTTTGGTCAATTAGGATTTCCTTCAGTTGGGACTTATCAGTTACCTTCCTATCTTCGACTTCGAGGTTATAAAACCAATGGACTACGTTTGTCTACTAAGAAACCTTCTCTGGGAGTATGATCCTTTCTAACTTCCGTTTTTCTCTTCCCCCTCCGTCTCCTACTCTACCAACCTATGGTAGTGGTGGAATTACCTGTACTTGAACTCATTTGAGACCCTCTATCACTTCCTGTCCCTTCGGACCACACGACGTTAGATACCCCAGTGTTTCGCAACCTGTTGTGAATCGCGGATTTGTTATTGTCGTTCGGAGGTACCCGTCCAAAAACATACCTACATCCAAAAGTCGAGGAAATCCATTTATGGTGTTTCGTACTAACGGTCTAATGTCCCATTCTTATACGAATCAAAACACTCTTTGACGGTTTGACAGAAGGTTTTGCGGACATGGTAAAATATAAGGGTGGTCGTTACTCATCTCAAGATAACGGGGTCTAGAAGAAGTCATAAACCACAATCACAAGGTCTAACACCGGTGAACTCTCGACCTGACATTTCTTTCGACTCGCGGTTTCTTGACTACGAAAACTTAACACCACAACCTCTTCTGAGAACTCTCAGGGAACCTGACGTTCCTTTAGTTTCGTTAGTCAGGATTTCCTTTAGTCCGCACTTATAAGTAACCTTCCTGACTACAACTTCGACTTTGAGACTATGAAACCGGTGGACGACGCTTCTTGACTGAGTAACCTTTCTAAGACTACGACCCTTTTTCTGACTTCCGGCCCCCTCTTCCCTTACTGTCCTACTCTACCAACCTACCGTAGTGGTTGAGCTACCTACACTCAGACTCATTCGAGGCCCTCAACCACTACCTGTCCCTCCGGACCATACGACGTCAGGTACCCCAGTGTTTCTCAACCTGTGCTGACTCGTTGACTTGACTTACCCATACCCCCATACAGGGACAAGAAAATTAAACGTAAAGTAACTATTAAATGCTACTGTCCCATCTGAGTTAAAATATTTTGTGAAAGGTACGGATTTTACTGTTTCGAAAGATGGGAGGTCTATGTCTACCTGTTTATACACAGACAATCGTAAAACAAAAAGTTTGACTTCACATCGGACCATGTAACTAAAAAGACATTATCCATTTGAGTAACATTCTATCCTCAAAAGTCTCGTACTCTCTTCTCATCGATGATTTCTATAGAATCAATGAAACTTATAAGTCATTTATTATCTTTTCGTAAAAGTTGTATGTGTTGTAGTAATGGTACACAAGGAAAACCAACTAAAACCTCAAAGAAAATTTGGTCAGACCCGGAGACTAGGTATGTAATGTCAGAACTCGGTTTCAAAAGTGACACTTACTATCTTATACTGAAAGTGTTAGGAACGTATAACCTTTCCGATTCTTTAATTGAGTAAATAAGAGAACAGGTGTTTTATAAATATCCGTGGGTGATACGAATATTTTACGAGACCCCCATATTTGAATTAAATGTATTATTTAGATACGTTGGATCAAATCAATAGGAGATTTTATTTAAATACTCCAAATATTCCTAGTGTATTGTCCAAAAACAAGTTAGTTAGGAAACGTCTAATAGGTCAGACGAAGTAACTAAAAGTAAGAGTCCTTTTCCTAAAAATTTCAGATATTTTATCATTAATTTTACGGACCCCTATTTTGATCCGTACGGTTTATCATTTTAATTGTTCCAAGTCACCTAGATGTTCTGTGTTATCGGAGAAATTATTGTTCCTTTATTTATAATAGGGATTTTCCATGACACACACCTGAATCCAACCTCGTTTTTATTTGAGTGTTAAGTTCCAGTCCGGGACGAAAAGTTCCTCTTTTCGAATGAGAGTCACATTCAAGGGACTCTAAAGGACGGAAAGAGTTTTATACGACATCAAATTTCAGTCCTATTGTAGTCAATGGTGAACTCACGTATACTAAGTAAAGGAAGTAAATCACGAACAATTCATGACACTCGAAGGGTCCACCGGGTCACCATTTCTTAGGTGGACGCTTACATCCTCTACGTTCTCTACATTCAAGTCAGGGACCCAGCTCTTCTAGGGGACCTCCTCCTTTACTGTTGAGTGAGGTCATGAGAACGGGCCTCTTAGGGCACCTGTCTCCTCGGACCGTTCGTTGTCAGGTACCCCAACGTCAGTCTGTGATAAATCGCCGATTTGTCGTTTGTTGTTCTACGAAATTACAACTTCTGGGTCCAAGTTAGGGACCAAACCCTTCTAGGGGACCTCTTCCCTTACCGTTAGGTAAGGTCATAAGAACGGACCTCTTAAGGTGCCTGTCTCCTTGGACCGTCTGATGTTAGATTCCCCAACCTTTCTCGACTTGTACTGACTCACTGATTGTGAGACTTCTAGGGAATACCTACTACCAACAGTCCCCTAAATCTCCCCCTTCCCCTTTTTCCATTCACTCTTCAAGTTTAAGTCTTGGATAGACCTTCATCAGAAAGAACCACTAATAGTTGAGTCAGTAAGGTCTTCGTCAAACAATAGAGGGCCCTTTTAGGACCCTTGTAACACAATAACCAACTATTGAAGAGTCCCCGTAATTTAGTCGTCCAGACACGAAGCCACTAAACTGTCCTATCTAAACTTTTACTTAAGCGGAAGATATAAATACAACTTTATATAATTAGGATGAGATCAGTAGACCCAAAATAAACGTAAATTAGAATGGATTAATCGACGGTGCTACGACGACGACGACAAACGATGGTCTTCTCACTTACCCCCTTTACGAGACATACATTTAACACTCGTCTCAACGAAAACACTTTCACTTGTTTAAAACCGAAGGAGACTGGGGTACTGTCTAGTACATATTCACGACACGATCCTACAGGTGAAACAAATGAACCTTTTCAACCAAAACTACAAGTGACATACTTCTACACCACTCTCTTTGTCGTCCTATACATACTTTTACCTTCCGTACTTTTAGTAATACCATATTAGATTATAAAGTTAAATTTCTCTTCTACACAAAAGAAACTATGGTGTCTTTACTTTCTCTTTGAGTTTAGGTCAGTTTACGTAAAAGATAGGTTTCTATTAGACAATTTATTATGTGTTTATAGTGATAGAGTAGACGAAAAATAAAAACTTATGACCCCGAAGGGTCCCACAATAAGCCCCAGGAAAATACTTAAGTTCAATAAATGACTTAAGACAGTAGAAGAAATAGAAGAAGGTGATGTGAGACCCTATGGAATCAGGGTTTGAACTGAAACAGTGAATTCCGAAAAGTCGGTCGGATCACAAGACAGAAGTAGAACTAGTCACAAGAGTTGATAGGTTAAGTACCGAGGTAGTCCACGAGGCTTGGAGGTGGAGTTTGGGTCCTGGGTTTGGATAGGGAGGGGTTTACAGTCTACGAGGTATCAGTGGAGATAGGTACCAGAGTCCCTTACTTGAGTCTCTGAGATCAACAAGTTAAGTCTTTTGAGTCTAGTCGGATTTAAGGGGACGAGAGTGATGGAGGGACTCAGTAAATCCATACGGACAGGGTAAAGGACTCGAAGGGGGTACCGAGTCTACCATTTGTTAGACGGACGTTACGTTCACTGGGTCCAAGACTCAGCCCTTCTAGGGGACCTTTTCCCTTACCGATAAGTTAGGTCATAAGAACGGACCTCTTAAGGGACCTGTCTTCTCGAACAGTCAGATGTTAGGTACCCCAGTGTTTCTCAGCCTGTGTTGACTCGTTGATTTGTGTGTTGTGTGTACGTGTGTGTGTTTAGGATAAAGAATTTAGAGAGAATAGGTAAGATAAATAAAATTTTCGTCGGGATACCGGAATTAAGTCCAAGAAGAATGAAAAACGGATTTGTCTACGTGACTTAGGAATTTATCCGGAGTCAAAAGGTTGGAAAAGATGGAGAGAAGGAGGGGACTGACATTTTGAATAAAAAAACATTAATAAAAAGTAACTTCCTATTAACGAAATGTTATAATACAACCAAAGACGGTATATAGTTGTATTTAGTCAGTATCCATATGTAGACTGGGAGGGAGAACTTGGAGGGAGGGTGGAGGGTGGGGAGGGGTGGGAAGATCCAACAAGATTTTTTGAACAAAAATTTCTAGTGGAGGGAGGGTGGAGGATGGGGAGGGGTGGAAAGATCCAACAATGTCTTTTGAACAAAAATTTCTAGTGTTAGACTAGTTTAGTAAAGAACCAAATTTGAAACAGTGACCCAAGGGTAATCAATATGAACTCGGAATTATTACGGTCCATTCAAAACGTGGGAGTAGAGATTTGTTCAGAGAATCATCGACCCGTCCGTTATACAACACTAGAGGACGAGAAACAGAAATGTACAGGATAAAGAAGAAGGACCTCCCGGTAAAGAGTGACACAAACGGATCGATTAAGGACAAGGAGAAAGGAACTCTATTTGTCGTAGAAGAGAACCAATAAAGGGTTCTGGGAGGTAGATGTAATGTCATATCAATGATACGACGGGAAGATATAAGACCCTTGTAAACCAAAGACAGAGAATAATAGATGGTGTAAAGGGTACGTAAATATACTATTAGAACAGACAAAGGAGTTTATGTATCATTGACAAAACTCTCGTCCTTGACACAGAATAAATGGTGACAGAACGATCCTTACCCGTATAAGTCACATTCAGTTGTTTATAAATAACTCACGGATGACAAACGAAACGTGATTCACGAACATTATGTAGTTAAATTTTTTTTTAGGGACATATGTACTCAAATACAAAATCGTACATTGTAAACGAACCATAGTTCTCTTTTTCCTCTCTCTCTCTCTTCTCTCTTTCTTCCTTCCTTCGTCCGAAACTCTACTTTACACTAACATTAATGAAACTTTCCGTTGTTATTAGCTATAAAAACCAGTTCTTAAACTCTATAGGTTTATAGTCAGACATCTTTTCCTTCATCTGGAGAACTCTAGAACACAAAAAAAAGAAGAGTAAGACCCACGGTGAAATACCGAAAAAATATCCTGAAATGACGGATACCTCCCGTCATAACAAGGGTAAGAAAGGATAATTATTTACAAAATATTTTGAATTTCTTTCAAAATACTTGTCAATATATACAAAATCTTTAATTTTTTTAGATCAATTATTATGAGTCACGAAAATTCCTACGGTATTTGTCAAAGGGGTGATAACGACTACCTTAACGGTGCTATAATAGGGTTCTTTTGGGACTCACTTACTTACAAACATGAACGTCGGTAGAACATTTAGTCATAGACTCCATCCGTAAACCTTCAAAGTATATATAAAACCATTTACAGGTATGTAAATTTTTATACGAATCGATAAAAAGTACGAAATGTCTATTACAGATCTCCATCACTTAAGGTCGTACAAAGAATTCACGGATTTAAATTACAACTTAAGTTTATATGTAAACTAAAAGGACCTTAGTAAAATATCGGAAAAAAAGGGGTTATAAAGGTGTCCCACTGTAAAACATGACGGTCTCGAAACATCTTCTGTAACATTCCTTCTAGTATAGAGAAAACTCTTAATTTCTATACACCGTAAATTTTTTTATTAAAACTTTCTATGAGATCAATATAATATTACTCTGTCTAAAAATTTTTACTTAGACATATATGTATACACATATACACGTGGGTGCCCGTGTATTTTCCCTCTCCCTCCTTTTAGAACCGATAAATCGAATCTTAAACTTTTCCGTCATCCTTTCCTATTTATTCTACACCATGGATATGTT
This sequence comes from Capra ibex, assembly GCA_006410555.1. Classification (NCBI taxonomy): domain Eukaryota; kingdom Metazoa; phylum Chordata; class Mammalia; order Artiodactyla; family Bovidae; genus Capra; species Capra ibex. Next base: position 25,332,921 of record SJYO01035988.1, on the reverse strand, counting down.
ATCCCATAATGAGACGGTATTTTTCCTTGTTTTAACCCAGTAAACATCTCTACACCTACCTAGATCTTTGACAGTATGTCTCACTTCCTTTAGTCTCTTTTTGTTTACAGCACATAATTACGTATATACACCTTAAATCTTTTTACCACATCTACTAGAAAATACTTTGTCTTTATCTCTGTGTCTCCGTCTCTTGTTTATATACCTACGGGGTCCCCAATTTCTCCCACCACCCTCCTTGACCCTTTAACCTCAACTGTGGATGTATGATATCTACGATATATATTTTGTCTATTGATTCCTCTTGGATGCTATGTGTCGTGTCCTTTGAGACGAACTACGTGACACCACTGGACTAACCCTTCCTTTAGGTTTTGTCTCTTTTATCTACAAATGTAAACCGACTAAGTAAAAAGACATGTAATCTTTGATTGTTTCGTAACATTTCGTTGATATGACACTATGTTAATTAAATCTTTATTTACGTATTTATTTTCCGTCATTCAACTAAACCTTCTTAAAAGAACTTCAAAAGATCGTCCAACATTTGTATAATTAAATTTTCTATTGGTGAAAGTTGATCAATTCCGTAGACACTTGACCGTTAAGACTCCCTGAGGTCGGCGAACCTTAAACCTCCAAGGTCTCCCTGTCAACCAGAACTCACTGCCCCCATCTCCGTGGTTGTCCTTGTGCACGAAGGGGTGTCATTTGGCTCGGCACCCAGGACTCTCCGATAGTGATCTGGTAGTACTTGACTCACCCGTCCACCGAGGACAGGGTACCGTAAAATGACACCCGTCAGGTCCCCACACAAGTCAGACCTCTACTGTGTCAAAAGAAAAAATAATAAATAAAAATTAACTTCTTATTAACGAAATGTCATAACATGGACTGTAGTCATACTTAGTCGGTATCCAAATGGGTACAGGGGAGGAAAAACTTAAAGGGAGGGTGAAAGGAGGGATAGGGTGGAAGGAGGGATACGGTGGAGAGATCTAACAATGGTTCGGGACCAAACGTAAGGGACTCAGTATGTCGTTTAAGGGTAACCAATAGATAAAATGTATACCAGTACATACAAAGGCACAATGAAAGAGGCATGTAGGGTGGGAAAGGAAAGAGGGGGTGGGGTCGGTACCGGTATTCAGACAGGAGAGCCAGACACACCTCTACTGTGTCAAAATAGACAAGGAAACATCGATGACGACAAGAGAAAGGAGATAGAATGGACGGAAGGTTCGGTCGGTCCTCTATCAGGGAACGACAACAAAACTGACTTTCGTTTTCTCGAAATACTTAAGGAGAGAGTGAAGTAAGTAACACAAGTTTATGAAAAAGATACACTACAAAGAACGATGAAAGAAAAAGTTTCCAAAACACTCACTTTTGGAGGTTCTACCAATGAAAGAGATCCCGTTTGTATAATTAAAATCATCGTTCCGTCCCAAAGTGGAAATACGGAGGGGAGGGTGGGGGCGGGGGTCGTGGGAGAGTCTACTTTGGGACTGAACTCACAACGAAAATAAGACAGAAATGACCCTCAATAAGAAAGTGGATAAAAACTAAACTGGAATAGTAGCTCCTTCGGGGGTACTTTACTGGAGAGTACCCTAAAGGTCAAGATCTCGTACTCTTACTGAGTAGTCCGTATTGTATCGAATGTATGACTGAGTCAACAAAAGAATTATTCACCAGAGTGTATCAGATATTGGGTACGTGTAAAATTAAAGACAGAGTCAATTTAAGAACTACGGAGTACGTCTAGAAACTCTATTATGGTAGGAGAGACGAGACCCTGTGACGAAGAGGGACGGGGGCCACCAGAACCCTTGGAGACCCTAACACCATCAAACTTCTCGGAAAGACCAACCTGGTGGCTTCACCATCTTTTACTTTTAACTGTTTCCTCTTTACTCTCAGGTTTTTCAAGTCACTTTGTCGAGTCCTTCAGACTCGGGTTTTAGACTTTGATCTCTCGTGTCTATCGTCAAAAAGAGACCATGATTTTCATGTTTCATAAAATAGACAAATTCTACTTTTAACCTTCGTAAAAACTTACTAAGAACATGTAAAGACTCCGGAATACAAGGGTTACGAAACGAAGGACTTGTGGACACGAAAGAGACCCCTGTAGTTTTATCTCTTACCTCCTTAGTTGTAGCACATCCAGTGTTCCTTGTCTTTGTCGTCTATATTGGTATCTAGAATTTCGACTAATTACTGAATAAGTGACATGAAGAAGTCGGTATTCGTACAACGTAAAATTTTATATGGTTTTGTATAATTTCAAGAGGGGCTTTGGTAGAACATACTACAATGTAAAATTCTGGTAAATGTAAATAAAGGTGGGGTCCTACAAAGAATTACCAATTCTTTCTACATGAGAGAGTTTGATATCGTCTTCAGAACTATATATTTTGAATATTTTCAATGTTTACCACGTCTAAAAACTGTGTGCGTATTTGTGTGTGTCTGTATAAGTTCATTTCGGTTAAGACACGAAAGTTTAAATATAGGTCAACTTTTACCTTGACGGGAAATATTTTATTTATTATTTTTGGGGGTTTTAAAACGAAACTAAACGAGTTTAACTTGTCCCGTAATACGACAAATAGAACCGAACGACTGGGACCACCTCAGACTCATAAACATAAAATGACATTAGGTGGTTTCAAACAGTATATTCGAGGAAGAACATCTAATGGATATACCGTACCTCAGTCTCACTTGGACATCAATGATACTTGAACTATCTCGACGAGACAGTCAGTGTTGTCACTGAGTTATAAACTCTATGTCTTTCGAAAAGACTCGATGTTTTCCAAATTTTCTCGATGTACAATTATCTCTATTACCTATAAAAACACTTCCATTCTTGGAGAACATTTCTTGTAACTCTGAAAGACTAACACACGTTAGATTGTGTATCAATAAAGTGTTATATGATAAAAAGTCCTCACTACCCGAATACTTTGGATAAGGTCTTAAGACTATCTTGGATTTGTTTTCCAACGGGTTTACACGTGGTAAGTAGTTTCTTATTTTTTAGGTTTGGTCGTCTCGAATCCCAGAGACCTTTGTTTCTTGTAGAGTATACCTTAACTTCATGTTGGGACTGATATTACTTGTTATGACTGGGAGGAAGGTTTCTCAACACATTAAGTTCGGATCGAATAATAGATTAAAGAATTTATCAACAAGTGAATTTATCAATCGTATTACGATTCGGAGAACCGTATAAATCACAATTTTAAATCTAAGTCTGTATAATCACCGTCAATTTCACCTGAAGGGACACCGAGTCTGTCGCTTCTTAGACGGGTGTCACGTCCTCTGGACCCAAGTTAGGGACCCAGTTCTTCTAGGGGACCTCTTCCCTTACTGTTGGGTCAGATCATAAGAACGGACCTTTTAAGGTACCTGCCTCCTAGGACCACCCGATATGAGGTACCCCAGTGTTTCTCAACTCCTACTGACTCACTGATTGAGTAACTTTTCCGTGCACCGGGATCCATCGGGTCGTTAAGGTATCTTCCGGTAATCTATTACCAAGTACTATTATGTCAAAACTTTGTATAAGGAACCCAGACGTAACCTAAACTTGAGGACTCAACAATATCCATCAGTCCAGTTCTAACTACCGACAGAAGACTTTGGATTTAGGTTTACTGAAACGTCTATAATTATCGTTGTGGTCGTGAAACATCGAAAAATACAAATCAGTGAACGGATTTTTACATTTACATAACTCCTTCCTCTTCACAATATTCGTAAACACCAAAAAGACTTCTGTCATTGACGATCCCCTAACCCTGGTCTCGAAACCAACGATCACTGGTCGTGGTCTTGTGACCTGTGGACCTGTCCTTCCGGTCCTCTCACTTTTTAATTTTGCCCCGTGTGTCTTTCTATTCTCTTCTGAACAACATGTTTAAGACTAATAAATAAAAAGAATCTTATTACCTTTTCCGTTAGTTGGTTGTATGATAAGTCTCAATTAGAATTTCTACAGGGCCAATAACTTCACGGAAATTTGTCTAGAGTAATAACACAACACTAGATGATATCGGTAAAGTTATAGCAATATGGATCCAGAAACGTGGATTTACCGTGTCTGACCCTTACCGATACTGCGACCCCGAAAGTCATGTCCTTTTCAAGGGATCCCTCGTTTTCCGTCAGTAAGCACAGAAGTTGACCCCGTTCCATAGTCGGACAATCTAAAATTATTACACGTTCTTCTACCACACTCCTGCAAATTTTCTATTTGTAGTGATATTTCGGCTCTCGAACCATCGAAACCTGTACTCACTTTTCATTTCTTCGTTCAAGAATTTTCACTCACTGTTCCCATTTTTTTTTCTTTTCCTCCTCTAGTCTTTTAGGACCAACGACCAGAGTCTGTTACACACATAGGACAAATCCTCTTTATGACCGGAACTCCTGACCTGATTGAGATATACGTACACAATTTAATAAGGTTACACCTCTAAACTTCTTGTATTCCGTAAAAATAGTAATTTCACTACAAATTTCACAGTCTCATAGAGTATCAGTATAATTATGAATAAACTTACATTTTAAAAAACAGTCTCTTATCCAGAGTGAAAAGACAACAGGAAATCGGGTAATTGTTTACATAGGGAATCTTATTACGATTTTGTCGTGTTGGGGATTTCTCATAGATTAATCTAGTAAAGAATTAGGAACGGGCCTTTGAACATTATAATCGAGTCTGTAGAAATACCAATTTGAGGTAGTTTTCGAGGCAGAGGGGACCCACTGACTTAAACGTAAATGAGAAACATTCCGTCTGCAATGAGACCCACTACTAAGAGAAACTGTCAGTAAGGTACCGACTCGTGAGACTCATAACTGTCGATTTAAATATTTGGTCGTCTAACTCCTGTCTTTACCTTTTTATTCATTTTTATTTAAGAGAACTATCACTAGTAATTGATCACCTTTCCAAATATTTCAAAGGGGTTTAATAACCAATAATAAAATTCGTGCGTAGTAGTAAACGACTACTTATCTAGACTTTACCTTTGTTTTACACTTTCTTGTAAATATTAACCTTTTTAATAATCTCGACAACCAAGGATCGGTTCAATTCGTCTTCATTCTGTTTTGCTTTTTCCTTCGTTTTGGTGTTGGTAATGGATTTAGCCTCGATCAAGAGTACGAAAAGACACAGCAAGATTCATTCCGGAACCTATGAACATACAAAACAGTCATAGAGATTCTATAAAATTTTAGAGAATAGGGATATTTTTCAGTCTCATCACTCAACTGCAAAGAAAACGAAGTAAAAAGTAAGTCTTGAAGGTCACAAAGAGATGTAAACTCGTCCTACCTTAGATGTTTACCTCCTATCCTCTTAATCATCTAAATACTCATCCGTGTAAACAGACGTTTGGTCTGACCGAAAGTTTACATCTCCTCTCCGTACCTGTGATTTACCTGGTTTGGTCAACGGTCTTGTAAAATTTTTCTAAGTATCTGTCACCTTTACAATTCGACACACACTGGACACTACTTTATTTCGTTACTTCTACGAAAGTTCATTCAGGCACTCCCTCTGATCCTTTCCGAAACGGTCTAACGACTTCAAGAAGGAATAAAAAGTATCAACATTAATTATTAAAATTTATTCTGTTTTGGGGAGATTAAGAACGGGACTGGTCAAATAAATATTTTGACAAACACACACTTTCTTAGGTATGTAAAGAGTAATCGACTTGAGTTCAATGACACGAGTCTACTTCTTGAAAGTTTAGGAGCTCTTTTTGTGTGAATTCTTTTAATTCCATTTTGAGGTTTATATATTAAATACAATAATCGTATACCACGATAAACTTAAAGTAACATATGGACCTTTTCTCCATGGGGTATATGATTGACAGTTTCACATATACATATACACACACATAAAAGAGTTTACGAAGGAAAGTGTATTGTCCCAACAGAGTCTAACATACAGTAAATCGTGACTTCCGTAATTTACTTACAATCAAGAATTACGTCCACACCTATCTGTACTGAAAAAAGAAGGAAAGACACAAGAACTCCAATTACTTAAAAGGTCCAACTCTCCATGTCTGACAAAGACCTTTGTTTATACAGACGTCGTTCTTGACCGAACCCTTTCTTTTTAGTTTTATGAGTAAGGGATGAATCTTGAACACATCAAAGAAAAGACCACAAGAGACACGGTTAACGGAGAGAGATGGGTTGTCACCCGATATATTCAGGAAACCGATGTAAAATGAGTTCCGACTCTAAAAAAAAATTACATAAATGTTTATTCCTATTTTACAGTCAAATTATCTACGTGGGTAGGAATTGTAAAAGAACACTAACACGATTCATGATAACGAACTACCAAAATACACAAATTAAATAACACTCTATTGTTTCGAATGAAATAAGATAAATTATCACTTAAAGTTTTCAGACTCCATTAACAAGAGTGAATATTTTTACAAACAAACTTCACTTAAATGTTATAAAAAGAGGAGGGTATACACTGAACGTCGAAAACCACAAACATCCCTCTACTTTCAGTAAATACCTTCTCAGTACATAAACTCCTTATTAGACTACTAACGTATTAAACAGTACTCAGTATATCAGAGGATTATACCATGGTTTCACTTATAAAGAATGACTTCAGAAGTCGTCGACTGATTCCTCTCGAAGAAAAACATCTTATGTCTATATTTTAACTATGGTCCAAAACATTTATTTATTAATACTCTTGTAGTTCAGGCTTTTTTAACGTCATTTGATGTAAATACATTCGTGGTTACTTCAACCTTAACGTTTCTAGTGTAGTTTCACACTCCTTCTTGTCGACGGTCCAATTCTAAACCCCCGAAAAATTCAACTGACACTGTAGTTTTCGACATACATCATTTACGTCTCATGAAGTAATGGTTCATAAATGAAATTACTTCTGAGACTTCTTTACGAAACCCCCACTTTTACAGTTCTTTTGTTAAAAAGAAACAAACTCACAATCAGTATATTATAAAACTGAACAATCTCCGCCCATACGGGGCCTAACCGGGTCATCTTTGAAGTCTCTTAAAATCTCATTTTCTTCTTAGTTAATTTGTAAACACCTCCAGAAGGAAAAAAGAATTAAGATAGTGAACTCGAGAAAAGTACATTTTACATACAAAGTGTAAAATATCAATTCTTTTAGTAAGATGTAAATGACAATACATTACGGATGGTTTTTTTTCGAATACTTTGTAAGTGAAAATTGTGTAACAGTCTCTACATGGTGTTGTATCCGACAAAGACGTTGGGGAGGGTGGGGGGTCAGTCATTACACAAGTATGAACGTCAGCACTGGAAACTATGGTCCATGTAGTACACATACAGTAGAAGTCAAGAATGTTCTTGTGAAGTCGAATCAATAATTATAAGAACGAAGTGACTACTCAAATTTTTTTTTTTTTCCGGAATCTGACTAATACCCATAAGGACGTTCTCAACGTGTTAAGTATACATGGTCTCTTTTATACTTTTGGGTAATATAAAATTGAGTTAGACCGAAGATACATAAAAATTAAAATTTTTTCTTTTTTATTCTACTTTTCTAAATTTATTTTGTGTGTGTCTAAGATGACCCTTGTTGGTCAGGATGTTTCTATTTATTCTGTAAAATGTCATATTATCCTCTCTGTCTGTAAAATATGTGTTGACATTATTTTTCTTACAAAACTTATTTACCTCCTCCTATATTTTATGACCCCTAAGTATTTTCTCCTTCGTTAATTAAACATGACCTTACTTATTCTTTCTGAAGTAATCTCCGGGACTACCCGCTCGACTCTAGACTTTATACCCATCTGGAAACAGTCCCTCTCTCCAGTTCACACTCCTTATTTATTCCTCCTTCTACCTTCTGACCTTCCCACCTAACCTTGATCTAGTCCCTTACGGACCTTACGGTACGACTTTGCAAACACAAGTTAAGTCAACGACAGTCTCTTAGATCCCCTCCCCTCCTAGTTGACTTACTATCTTAATATTGAGACTACTTTCTTATATTACATAAAATCTATTTCTTTTTCTATTAAGTCTCTCTTATCTCTTATAACGTATAAAGGGTCACCGTATCTCCTTCATGGACTTGAATTCTCTCACCCTCATCTTTCCCACCTCTCGGACAGATTCCATCTTCGTAACCTAACCTACTAATAAACAAACTACTACTGAATGAACATCCCCGTGTACCTTTCTCTTTCCCACTATGACTCCAGAGACCACAATGATTGTCCCTCCTACCCTTCAAAACTTCCAAATCCCGTACCTCCTACTAAAGTAAAACACGTCGGTCGGTCGTTTAAATCGTGACTCTATTACTAACTGTGACCTCCACCACAGAAGTACTCCCTATAGGTTAACATTACACCTTCTTATACACGTTCAACCTCTTCGACTTGACATCTCTACACTTTATTACTGAAAAGTCTTTACACAGATCGAACCGTTTCCTCTCTCTTACTTCTGTGTCCACTACAATCGAACAGATTATGGTCGTTACGATCACTAGTACCGATTCTCAAAGACTCGAGAAGATCCCTGGGCCGTAACGGGATTCACAAGGAGGGAAAGGAGGAGTAACATGAGAGTACTTTCTTTACCACACTGATCAAAGAAAGATGCGTTACTTCCTTTTTTCTGTGTATCTTGTATTACTTTTCACTGTGGGAATATTATCAGTACAAAGTTCCGATTCCATAGACTTAAATCCTCACTCCTTTACCTAAGCGTCGTCCTCGACTTTACAGTAATTATAAAGTATAGTAAAATGTATGTGGAAATAAAATATTAACGATCACCTGACCCACCGGTAGGAGATTCTGTATCCCATCTCCATATTCAAACCACTAACAAGAGATCATCGGGAAGTAATCCTTTCGTCTGATAAACTCCATCTAAAGACTGAGAAAGGTTCTAACAATAATTATACATTCACACTAATTCTTATTTTTCAAATCACACAGTTTAATTGTCACGAATTATTCTTCAGTTATTGTAATTGAATAATAATCGTAATAGTAAGTAGAAAAGTAGGTAGACATCACGTTCATTTATACCTCACGACAAATGATTCGTGACCCCTTGACTCTACTTCCTGTCTCGGACGGTAATCCCTTGTCAAGTTTCCCCTCCTTTTGGTTTCTTCGGTTGATGTTTCACATGACTAGGTAATTTTTCGAAAATTTTTAACTCAATTAATAGTTCGTAGAATTCACCGTACACGAAAAGAAGATTCGGAACTTCTGTTGTCTTTATTATTTCTGTTTGTCTTAACTTACGGAAACATAAATATTGAAAGTATGGTTTATTTTTTAGTTTAATCCTCGACTAATTTGACACTTATATTCAACATCGTTTAATTTTTTTCTCTTTGATGACAAGTATCATATATTACCATAGTTAATTTAACAATTCTTTAATCATTAGTAGAGTATCTATTCACTAGTTCACATACTGAATTGGTAAACGACTTCTCATTAGTCGTACAGATTTGTTCTTGTGTCTATGGTGTTGAATTCATACTCGATCGAGAGGAAACATCTAATCTGTGTATAAAAATTCTGTAAAAGTCACTGACAATTACATGTCACTTTACTTAAAACATTTTACACCAAAAAGGTGTAAAATGGTTTAAATAAATTAATCTTAGATAAGTAGTCATACACACATACATTAGTTAAAGTAGTGGTTGAATTTTAACTAATTGTAAATTTTTATGGGTGATTTCTTTAAGTGATACTACAAAGTCTTATTGAACATTCAATCTACCCCGACCATTACATAAAAAGAAAAGTTTCTAAATTTTTTCTCCCTAAGTACTGACGGGTTGTAATTTTTATAATAAAATCTTATTCAGAATTTTTAAAATATGTTTTTTTTCTACATTTTTTCCTAATCATTCATTTTCATCAAAAGTTTCAAAGATATGTATAAAAGAAATTTTAAAGGTTCTGAAACCTCTCTTTCCCCCACCCCGTCTTCCCTTCCAAGATCTCTATTTTTACGTACGTTCAAAAAGGAAGCTCTCGTTGACCCAGGGTCCTTTTGTTTCGTATACGTTTAAAAATTAGAATATTTCATCCTCGAAAACCAAGTTTGTCCTTTCCTCTCTGAATTTAAACCTTAGTTGAATAGTTCTTCTGTAGAAGCCTAAACTGTACTTAATCACAAAAAGAACCGGAGATGTGAGAAAAATCACAGAAGAACCATAAACCGACCTAAACCACACAGTAGTCATTCACGACCTTAGTACGTTCGGCGTGACCACCCACAGTTGGGGTGGGGCGTGGAACAGGAACTCCTTTGTGTGTAGAGTCCAGTCTGTCTGGACCTAAGGTCAGACCTAAGACGGTGCGGTGGTAGTATTCCAGAACCCACTTACTAAGGTTGAGAGATTCGGAGTCACAGGAACAAAAACATGATTTCCAAGAAACATTTCACTTACTCCCCTTAATTTACTTTGTCGTACCCTGTTCTAAATCGTTTTACAGGTCGTGTACTCTTTACGAGTTCTTTAGACAGCGAGGACTTCCTCGACGTCAGTCCGCGGCAAGTGAGACGACAACTAAGACTCTCCGTCCGTCACAAGGACGTATTGAGTGAAAGACAGTCAGGATTCTCAAAACCGGTTTAACAATTGAAACAAAAATTTTGTGAATGTGTATTTTATTGTACGAACCGTTACGTAATTACATAATCCAATCTCGGATCGTATACAAAGTAATTTTCTATCCAGTTCAAATCACTTAATAAAACGGTTCTTTACTATACATTATAAGACTTGAAATCCATCTTTATTAACTAAAAAAAAATCTTGTACTTGTGAAATAGTGTGATCATCGTTTATAAATCGGGTCACAATGGAGGATACTCTAACGTTCTAACGGATTGTTAACTTTATTTACAAGGAAGTATTTGCAAGTTTTACTATATAGTTGTCTGAATTAACTAGTACTGATTTTATGACGACACCAATATTCTGTTACGATTTTCTTCTATCTTCATAACCATTATTGGTAATGATATTTTGTGTTTCATCAAAATAAAGTCCGTTTGTCAATTGAAAAAAGTTAGACTAATACTTAGTCGATTTGGTACTTTTCCCTATGATCTTCCACCTGACGGACACTGTTCTAAATCTGGTTTTAAGGGGTACCCAGTTACAATCCTTAACTCTCGGAAAGATGGAAATTTTATTAGACAAGGTACTCAGAAGTCATAGTGTTTCATATTTCGACTTCTTTTAGTCTAAGAAAAGTTGATCTCCTACTTGTGACTCGGAAGGTAAACTAAAAATTGTGTTGCCGAGACAAATAATATTGGCAAACAATGGTATTTTCATATTTGACTTTCCATCGTTACTACCGACTCACATTATATAATGTAATTTATTTGAACAGGGTACGCGTCACGTCCCTTTCGAGACAAATGTAATGTCATTCGACAAAAGACGACGTAAATGTTAAGACGACCCGTTCATTTAATTCTCTCGAATACTGTCGAGTTAAATGAAATAGACCAGTTGGGAGGTTCTGTAATAATCATATTAAAATCGTATAAATTAAGATAAATCAATAAATCACTACGTTGTGGTTGTTTCAAAAAAAAAACAAAAAAAAATTCCTTTCTTACGAAATCTACTAGTAAGTCTTTTTTCCTGTCTTCTTTTAACGACCCGGTTTATGACTTGTTATGTTCAGTTGTCTGTGGTCTAAACGTTTCCTTCACTTATATTTCCAGTGATCTACTCCAACTTTCTCTGAACTTTTTGTCTTTCTACACATTTGTATATTTTTATTAAAAAGTATGAGGAGGGGTCCTCAACTAACTTCAAAGTTGAAACCAAATAGGGTCCCATTTTTACCTCCTCAACTTCCCTCCACACCTTAAACGTCCATCAAGACTTAAGATGAGACACATTTCATCTTATCTATGGTCCTGTTCTTGAAGTCAAGTAATGGCACAAATAAAGTGGTCTGAATTAAAAGAGTCGAAAGACCATAAATCCTACTTAATAATGAAAGACCATACACATACACACACAAACATATGCATATTAACATCGTATTTCTCCGTCCTGTCGTTGTACCTCACCTTCCTCAACACCCAAACCCAATCTTCTACATTTAAGTCAAGGGACGAGTCGGTACACAGTCCATCCACTGGTGAATACGATTCATTTAATAGCCTCCGAATCAATTAGGACCTTTGAGTTTTAATTTACTCTTTATACTCACGAGACCGGTACAATTAGTATATCTCTGATAACGTTCAATGTGTAAAACACGGAAAAGTTCGGTTAGAAGAAATGTAAAGGGAGGTCAGTTTATCTAGGGTGCACAGAATTCGTGGAGTACCAAGAGTAAACACACACGACAAGGGAAACAGATCTTACGAAAAAGGGGAAGAGGAGTGGGTCGACTCTCAAAATCGAGACACGGGTAGAATTTAGGGGGAAGATAAGATTTCGAAAAGTGATTCTATGAAAGTTAATAGAGAAGAAAACAAAATTTTTATGTATGACGAAGATTGTATAAATGTCTGTATATTTTGTTTAATGGTCTTCCCTTTTCCTCCTCTCCTCCCCGTTAAATCCTCATACCCTAATTGTCGGTGTTTGATGATATGTAATTTATCTATTCGTTGTTCCTAAATAACATATCTTGTACTTTAATATAAGCCACAGAACATTATTGGACATTGTCTTACATCAGACTTTTTTGACTTAGTGACAACATGTGGACTTTGATTGTGTTATAATATTCAGTATGAAGTTAATTATATATATATGACTGAGATTTTAATTATCTTTTTATAACATATTTTTATATCTTTACTTTTTCATTTTATTTATTGTTGACATTGAGGTATTACACTTAGTAATCATGTTTAATAATCGGTAAGTGAAGAAGTTCCCTACACGGGTTGGACCTCTAGTTTGGGTTTAGAAGACGTAACGTTCGTTTGAGAAATGACTCTCTTCTGGAAGAAGGTTATATTGAAACAGGATTGGATAAGAGGGGGAGGTTTTACGTTCGTCTATGTTGTCGTTGTTGTTTTGGTTGAACCCTTGAATGTATGAAACTATAAGAGAGAAGGTGAATTATAATCTAGTATACACAAAATTTCTATGGAAGGTCATAAGAATCTTTCGAATTTAATTTTGTAAAAATTACAAAAGAATTATCGGGTAGTGTATTCATCTCACATTAAGTACATTCTCAAGGAGAGAACAACCGGTAGTTTCATACATTTCATAAAAGGAAAATATTTGTTTCGTAAGAATACGTGTGGATTATGATAAAGACAGCCTGTATAAGGATCTCTTTCTTAAGGACCCGTACATGTAAAGATTATGAAGCCTTTACAGAACGGTTTACCCGGGGATCACTCTGACGCAGTAGAACGTGAAGACGGTCGGGACTCGTGTCACGAAGACAAGGCGCTCGAGGAGGACACTCCCGTCGTGAGTAGTGTGACGTAACGGTACGGAATAATGAGCAGAGAGAACGAGGGACCTGACAAATTACCGTTCTCGACAAAGAAAGAATGAAACTTAGGATCCCAGATCGTGTGTCGGAACGAGACCTTCGCTTCACGGGTCAATTTTAGACGTCTTACTTAAGACGAAATGGTCAAAAATAAAGATTTGATGAACAGTACACAAGGAGACTCGACTAAAAAAAAAAAAATAAAAACCGGTAGGACCCAGAAGCACCGACACGCCCGAAAAGAGATCGACACCACACGTTCGAAGAGTAACGCCACCGGAGAGAACAACGTCTCGTACCCGAACTCCCGAGTACCCGAGTTATCAACGTCGAGGGTCCGAGATCTCGTGTCCGAGTTTTCGACGAGTCTCCGTACACCCCCTAACTTGGTCACAGAGACCGTAACCGTCTGCCTAAGAAATGGTGACTCGATGGTCCCTTCGGGATTCAATTAAGAATTAACAATTTCTATAATTCTCTTATACTTTAAGACGGTTAAGACGGTGAAATGACTTTTTGGGACACTAAAGTCACACGGCTAAAATCCTGACTGAAACAAGATTGGACACTGTTTAAAGGAGAGAGTGTACCACAATCCCTGAAGGGACCAGAAGGTCAACCAATCCTGGACCAAAGGTGACGTCCCTTGTGCCCAAACTAGGGACCAACCCCTTGACTCTAGGACGTACGGTGCACCGCGTCGGTATTGTTGGTTCTTTGTTTTTTTTTGTTTGTGTCAACAATTGACACAGTTCTTATTTATACCAGTACTTTTCACTCAAACATAGATAGGGTGAAAACTAATACTCATAAATCTTTTGTGACACTCAGACATACCTTTTTCAGAATATTTTTTTCTATTTATGAAAGAAATGTTACATACCCTCAAGGTACGACGACTAATGCGTCCAAACATTTACAGGTGTCACGAATATAAGTAAGACATAGTACACCTTAACATTTTCCAACTATTAAATAGCAACCAATCCACAGAGAGGAATTTAGGAAATTAGTAAGAAGAGTTCGGTCACAACTCCCTAATAAGTATTTTATCTTGTAACGACCTAGACTAGGATTTTTAGTGTAGGATCACCACTTGCCCTACACGATTTACCCATTACCTCCCCTAGTCCCAAGTTCATCGTCATAGTGACGAGGGTCCCCGAAACGTATAATAGACGAGTCATCCACGAGTAAACCTCCTTCGTGTGGAATCGTCAGACTTAAACTTCATTTTATGTTGTAGGACAGAAAATATTGGGACGACTTAATTTAAACATTCAATAAGGTCTGTTATGTTTCTGATGACGGTTCTTACGTATGACTCAATTCTCTGACAATGCCTGTTCCGCTAGACCGGAAAGTACCACTACTCTCGTGTCTTATCCCTAAATCTACGACCGAATCTACACCGGTACCCGTCGAATAGGGTCGAGAATTCTGAATGAAAGGAGAGACCACATGGTTCCTACTCTTACCATGTCTGAGTGAAGCGTCTACAGTACGGCTAAGTTACTTAAGTTGTGTACACCTCGTACAATTTATCACGGACCTTATATAAAAAGATTAGTCTAAAAAATTACTCAATCCTAACGTTTG
>SJYO01035988.1:24687919-24717669 GCA_006410555.1 Capra ibex | reverse complement strand
AAATTGAATATACGTCTCATGTAGTACTCTTTGTGACCTGACCTTCTTTGTGTTCGACCTTAGTTCTAACGGCCCTCTTTATAGTTATTGGAGTCTATACGTCTACTGTGGTGGGATACCATCTTTCACTTCTTGATTTCTCGGAGAACTACTTTCACTTTCTCCTCTCACTTTTTCAACCGAATTTCGAGTTGTAAGTCTTTTGATTCTAGTACCGTAGACCAGGGTAGTGAAGTACCGTTTATCTACCTTTTTGTCACCTTTGTCACGACTGAAATAAAAAGACCCGAGGTTTTAGTGACGTCTACCACTGACGTCGGTATTTTAATTTTCTGCGAATGAGGAACCTTCCTTTCAATACTGGTTGGATCTGTCGTATAATTTTTTGTCTTTGTAATGAAACAGGTGTTCCCAGGCAGATCGGTTCCGATACCAAAAAGGTCACCAGCACATACCTACACTATCAACCTGATATTTTTTTCGACTCGGGACTTTTTGACTACGAAAACTTGACACGACAACCTCTTCTGAGAACTCTCCGGAAATCTGATGTTGATCTAGTTTGGTCAGTTAGGATTTCCTTTAGTCAGGACTTATAAGTAACCTTCCTGACTTCGCCTTCGAGGTTATGAAAACGGTGGACTACGTCTCGGCTGAGTCATCTTTTCTGACTAGGACCCTTTCTGACTACTGTCCTCTTCCCCGTTTAGTGTCGTGTTAGGAGTTACTGGGTGGAGGGTCTTATTTCCTTTATTTTCGTTTTTATTTGTTTACCCTGAATTAATTTGAATTTTCGAAAACGTGTTTCTTCCTTTGATATTCATTTCCACTTTTCTGTCGGAAGTCTTACCCTCTTTTATTGTCCTTTGTTTCGCTGACTGTTTCTTAATTAGAATTTTTGTATGTTCGTCGAGTACGTCGAGTTAAGGTTTTTTTATTTACTGGGTTAGTTTTTTGACCGGTTTCTTGATTTGTCTGTAAAAAGGTTTCTTCTGTATGTCTACCGATTGTTTGTGTACTTTTCTACGAGTTGTAGTGAGTAACAGTCTCTTTACGTTTAGTTTTGGTGTTACTCCATGGTGGAGTGCGGTCAATCTTACCGACGATAGTTTTTCAGATGTTTGTTATTTAGGACCTCTCCCACACCTCTTTTCCCTTGGGAGAATGTGACAACCACCCTTACGTTTGATCATATCGGTAATACCTCTTGTCACACCTCTAAGGAATTTTTTNTTCTACGAGTTGTAGTGAGTAACAGTCTCTTTACGTTTAGTTTTGGTGTTATTCCATGGTGGAGTGCGGTCAGTCTTACCGACGATAGTTTTTCAGATGTTTGTTATTTAGGACCTCTCCCACACCTCTTTTCCCTTGGGAGAATGTGACAACCACCCTTACGTTTGATCATATCGGTAATACCTCTTTTCACACCTCTAAGGAATTTTTTTGACCTTTATCTTGACGGTATACTGGGTCGTTAGGGTGACGACCCGTATGTATGGCTTCTTTGGTCTTCACTTTCTCTGCACATGGGGTTACAAGTAGTGTCGTGACAAATATTATCGGTCCTGTGCCTTCGTTGGATCTACAGGTAGTCGTCTGATTACCTATTCTTTCGACACCATGTATATGTGTCACCTCATAATTTTTCTTACGTAGACTTAGTCAAGATTACTCCATCTACTTTGACCTCGGATAATATGTTTCACTTCATTCAGTATTTCTTTTTGTGGTTATGTCATATGATTGTGTTTATATACCTTAGATCTTTCTACCATTACTACTGGGATATACGCTCTGTCGTTCTCTGTGTCTACATTTCTTGTCAAAAAACCTAAAATACCCTCTTCCGTTCCCACCCTACTAAAATCTCTTATCGTGACTTTGTACATACAATAGTATACACTTTGTCTAGTGGTCAGGTCCAAGCTACGTACCCTGTCCCACGAGTCCCGACCACGTGACCCTACTGGGACTCCCTACCCTACCCCTCCCTCCACCTTCCCCCACCAAGTCCTACCCCTTGTGTATATGTGGGTACCAACTAAGTACAGTTACATGTCGTTTTTGGTGATCTTATAACATTTCATTAGTCGGAGGTTAATTTTAATTAATTAATTAATTTTTGTTTTTCTTCCCCGTTGTCTCCTACTCTACCAACCTACTGTAGTGGTTAAGTTACCTGTACTCAAACTCGTTTGTGATCCTCTACCACTTCCTGTCCCTTCGGACCTCACGACGACAGACCCAGCGTTTCTCAGCGTGTGACTCGTTGACTTGTTGTTTAGGGAAATTCTCCCGTCCGAGACGTGTTCAAGTCACTGGAACTTTTGGGTTTTGTGTTACGTCTGTTGTACGACGGTGTGTGTCAAGTCACGAGGGTGAACATATGGTTCTGTGAAGAGTCCGTTATATTGTCGTGACAACTCGAGGTTGTCGTAAATTCCATAAATGATGTCTCTCGTTGCGAAGGAGGAGGGCGAAGACAGGACGGTAAGACATGTACACATACGTGACGACGGTCATGTTAGACCCTTAAGAATGGAACCTTCCTGGGAGTGAACGTTGCGGTCCTGGGATTTTGGGTGTCGAAACGGAAGTTAGTCGTCCTATTGGGGGAATTTCGGATGTACATAGGTCATAATGGGGTCCCAAATTATTGGGAAGTGTACCCTGTTTAGTACAACGAGGGTGACTCTTGAATGGATCTGAACTCTAAGACTTTAAGGACAAACTGTTCGGTTAAGAAGGGATTAACGTTACGGTCCTTTGACCAAGAAGAACTTTTGAACGTGTTCCTATGAACAAACTCTGTCTTTCTACTTGACAGACGAAAGAGGATCAGGGAAACCCTTCGTAAGACTTCCTCTTATTTAATTTTTTCTCTTCTTTAAATCGGTTCACGTGTATGTCAAGTATCCTACGTACTTCATATCATAGTAAATGTATATCATATACAATGTAAATATATGTCGTACATAATGTATTTCATATATCATATACATGTACATTATGTCGTAGTAAATGTATATTATATATCGTAGTAAATATATTAAATAGAATATGTGTATATACATAAATGTATGTATTCATAAAAAAGGAGTAGTGGGAAGAGGGGTGACTCACGAGTTTTCATGGGTGAGTTGTTGGGATCGAGTCCTCGGGATCCTATTTTGACGGTTCCACCACCTCCTCTCCTTAAGACTGAAGAACCGTCGAAGCCCTGTTCTCATTTTTTGAAGGACCGGTACGTAGTAACGTGGGATGTTGGTCCCCGTACTACGAGTGTAGACCTCGAGATTGTCCCGTTCTTAATTTAATAGTAACCAAAGAGAGGATTCGTAAGAAACGGTGTGTAAATAGTAAGTATAAGTCTCCACTAAGACAGAGGTCCTCTAGGAGATTGCGTTACGTAAACCTTTACGACCCATGAAAGAACCTCAGGTTTAGCCTCCGATAACTACTACTACGTTGACGGGAAGAGAATAACCCCAAAAGTACCTGTGGTTGCCCGAGACGGAATTCTAAAGAAGAAATGACCAAAACTTTGGTTAGGATTCGTGTTTGTCCCTTGGGTAGTTACGAATACTTGTATAAAAGTTTCTAGAAAACGTTACTAAGTGTTAACCAGTTTGTTCCCTTGTGTGATCACTTTTGGTTTTTACCGGGTAGATAGGGGTCAACTTTTCTATCATCACATACATACATTTCTTATTATTACGAAAATAGATAATTATTCTCATGTCTTAAAGTCTTTTATGTATTAGACGATAGTTTCTTTTATCAGTAAAGAGGAAATCGGTAGAACTACCATATGTTTATGGGTACTGAATCCTCTTTACGAACGAAAGACTTTCAGTCTCACTCGAACACCGGTGTGGGAGATAGAAGAAGGGTAGTCAAAACGGTGAAAGAGACAAACCGAAAACAGAGACTAACAGAGTCGGATGGTCAAAAACAGACAGAAACAAAAAGATGGAGTAATAGACGGACAGAGGTGGAGAGGGGAAAGAAAGTAAACGAGAGAAAACGAGAAAAACGGAATAGAAGGGACACCAGTTACGGACTCCTTACAAAGAGTCAGAGAGAATACAGGAGTCTTCGTCATGACAAAGTATTGTGTGTTACGTAACCATTCACGGGGACATTTTTTAAGTGATTTGGGTCTATTGTCATTAATTTTAGAATACGACGGAACCTTTATGAGTGAACGAAGACGACGACGATTCAGTGCAGTCAGCACAGGTCAAGACACGTTGGGGTATCTACCGCCGGGTGGTTCGAGGGCGGGGACCCTAAGAGGTCCGTTCGTATGACCTCCTCCAACGGTAAAGGAAGAGGTCACATACTTTCACTTTTCACTTTCCCTTCAGTGAGTCAGTACAGACTGAGAAACGTTGGGGCACTTGACATCGGATGGTCCGAGGAGACAGGTATCCTAAAGTGTCCGTTCTCATGACCTCACCCGACGGTAATGGAAGATGTTTATGAGTAAATGTCAATGGAAAATCACCTATGTATGGTGTCAGTGAAGATCCAGTCCTCTAATAATACATGGGCTAAGGGTAGAACTATCTGAAGGTAAAGGATATACTCTCTGAACGAAGGGATAATGGTCTGTGACTTGACGTCACACAAAAATCAGTAAAGACTTAAAAACACACCTTTAAAACTATTTAGATCCTTTTGGAAGCTATCTCTTCCGTTCGTCAAAGACACCTGGACACCATTACAGAGTCCGTAACTCCAGTTTACGATCGAGGGAAAGAAATTAATGAGGAAAACATAGACTGGCCTCTACTTGACAAGTCCCGTCCATCAGAGGACTTCTTTTCGTTATTTCCTTTTTTAGGCACCATGTCGGTCGGAGTATGAAGGACAAAGTATTTGAAAGGGAAGACTAGTAGGTCATGTTGTCCGGATGTCTGTATGTCTATTGAGACCGGTACAACAGGGTTCCCTACGTGTTAGTAACAATCCTGAACTCAGTTAGGACAGAACTCGTGCTTTCATTGATTAACAGTAAATTAGGAATAGTTGTATAAACGTTTCCAATTGACATCACTAAGTGTTGGCTTGACAATGGTGAGTGAGTGAGTGATGGGACACTCGTAACTTAAGTTATGATACCGTAATCGAAATTTCTTCCTCAAAATCCTTTAGTTCTACCACCTCATCTTCCTACACCACGAATGGAGCGGGGTGTTAAGTAGTTTTTATGGAAATGTCCCTGAAGGGAACGTCAGGTCACCAATTCTGACACGAAGGTGGTATCCCCCACACCTTGATTCTAGGACGTTCGACTCGTCTCACTCCCCTTTATGTAGATGTTGTCAAGAGTGTCTTATGGTTGACTTTCGACAGTCTTCTAGAACTTGTTGGTTTCGACGTTCTTTCTCGGGGTGTTCTGGTCTGTCCTGATTTCCTTTTTTCTTTTTTTTCCTTTATTTTTGTCTTGGATGTGTGACCCTTTCTCGACACTTTCTCCTTTCCAAGTGGGACCCTCGGAGGAGACCATCGACCCTACCTCGACGTCCCCAGACCTTAGCCGGTCTCTCCTCACACGTACCCGACCAAACGACGGTTCGTCCTCTCTCTCCATGGTCGTGATTGCCGACGGTGAAACGACGTGAACGGTCGGGTTCTACGTGTATATGACCACGTTTCGTCGAACCACTACTTTGAATCAGGTCACGTGTCTGTTGTCCTCTCTTGAACCAAACCGACACGTCTCTGTCGAGTCTCCCGGACCTCACACCTGGTCCGACGTTGACCCCACTTGTACCCTACGTCGGGACCAGGTGGTGTCTTCGGGGTTATAGTTACACTTCCCACCCAGTCTCCAGTCAGTATCTTCTGTGTGACAGTACGAGTGTCGAGACCGGCACGGCCTAGAATCCTCGTACGTGTGTGACCGTAGACTCGTCTGACGACCACGAGGGTTTTGCCGCCTGTCGAAGTCACTCTAAACTCTCGAGTATTGGAACCGTCTGAAATCGGACCCGAAACTTTCGTACGTGTACGACTTTAGTCCTCCCCGGCCACGTACTCGGTCAACAGCCACGAGGGTGTCGTCTCTGTTCAGACTAAGACACCCACACGTGAGACCAATACCCATCACAGTGTCTTGACGTACAAAGTCGAGGACCCCTCCTTGAGGAGTGGATCTCCCTCCTAAGGTCTGGGTGGATGAAGTGTGACGTCAAACCTTAGTTTGGACCCTCAGAGATTCGGGTGCTTTCCCCTCGTCTGGGACGGGGGTGGTCCTGACACTGTTGGTGTCTCGGTTTCCCTCCGGATTCGGGTGTAGGTCACGTCCGAGACCAGTGGTACTGTGGTTTGTATGAGGGAATTAGTTCCCCTGTTAACGGTCGTGTGGGACCCTTTTCTGCACCGTTCATAGGTGTGGTTTATGTCGAGCGTGTGGTTTTTATGACCTGAGTTGTGTCAGATGTGTCTCTGTGAGGTTGTATATTTGTCGGAAAGTTCTGGTGTCATCTATTGATAAAGAGGATTTAAGTGTCTCGGTTTCTTTACATTTATTTCAAATTTTCATGTCCTTGATGAGGGTAAATTTTCTTGTTCTCTCCCTTAAAGGGTCACCAGGTCACCAATCCTGAACCTTGAAAGTGACGACGCCGGACCTAAGTTAGGGACCAGTCTCTTGATTCTAGGGTGTTCAGTACGTCACGGTGTTTTCTTTTTTTTTTTTTTTTCTTGTTCTCTTTAGGAGACTTTCTTGTTAATTTATCTAGAACGGTCAAATGGTCTGGGTTTCAGGTTTTTTCACCACTCCATTATTTTTGCGATTTCCTCCTGAAAAGACCAACAGGTCATACCGAGTCACTTATTTCTCAGGTGAGCGTTACGTTCTCTACGTCCTTTATACCCAATCTAGGGACCCAACCTTCTAGGGGACCTCCTCCCGCACCATTGTGTGAAGTCATAAGAATGGACCTCTTTGGGTACCTGTCTCGTCGGACCACCCGATGTCAAGTATGCCAATGTTTCTCAGTCTGTGCTGCATTTACTGACTTGTATATCCGTCAAGCCAAGTCAACGAGTCAGCACAGGCTGAGAAACACTGGGGTACTTAACGTCGTGCGGTCCGGAGGACAGGTAGTGGTAGAGGGCCTCAAGTGAGTCTGAGTGCAGGTAGCTCAGGTACTACGGTAGTTCGGTAGAGTAGGAGACAGCAGGGGAAGAGGAGGACAGGGGTTAGGGAGGGTCGTAGTCTCAGAAAAGGTTACTCAGTTGAGAAGTGTAGTCCACCGGTTTCATGACCTCGAAATCGAAATCGTAGTAAGGAAGGTTTCTTTAGGGTCCCGACTAGAGGAAGTCTTACCTGACCAACCTAGAGGAACGTCAGGTTCCCTGAGAGTTCTCAGAAGAGGTTGTGGTGTTGAGTTTTTGTAGTTAAGAAGCCGCGAGTCGGAAGGAGTGTCAGGTTGAGAGTATTAGGTATGTACTGGTGTCCTTTTTGGTGTCGGAACTGATCTGCCTGGAAGCAACCGTTTCATTACAGAGACGAAAACTTATATGATAGATCCAACCAGTATTGAAAAGAAGGTTCCTCATTCGTAGAAAATTAAAGTACCGACGTCAGTGATAGACGTCACTAAAACCTCGGGTCTTTTTATTTCAGACTGTGACGAAGATGACAAAGGGGTAGATAAAGGGTACTTCACTACCCTGGTCTACGGTACTAGAAGTAAAAGACTTACAACTCGAAATTCGGTTGAAAAAGTGAGAGGAGAAAGTGAAAGTAGTTCTCCGAAAAATCAAGGAGAAGTGAAAGACGGTATTCCCACCACAGTAGACGTGTAGACTCCAATAACTCTAAAGAGGGTCGTTAGAACTAAGATCGAACACAAAGGAGGTCAGGTCGTAAAGAGTACTACATGAGACGTATATTCAATTTATTCGTCCCACTGTTATATGTCGGAACTGCATGAGGAAAAGGATAAACCTTGGTCAGACAACAAGGTACAGGTCAAGATTGACAACGAAGGACTGGACTTATGTCTAAAGAGTTCTCCGTCCAATCCACCGGACCATAAGGGTAGAGAGAGTCTTAAAAGGTGTCAAATAACACTAGGTGTGTCAGTTTCCGAAACCGTATCAGTTATTTCGTCTTTATCTACAAAAAGACCTTGAGAGAACGAAAAAGGTACTAGGTCGCCTACAACCGTTAAACTAGAGACCAAGGAGACGGAAAAGATTTTGGTCGAACTTGTAGTCCCTCAAGTGCCACGTGCATAACGACTTCGGACCGAACCTCTTAAAACTCGTCACTAATTCTTAGATGGAAGGTCACGTCCCTTGTGTTCAAGTTAGGGACGAGGACCTTCTAAAGTGTACGACTCCCCGTCGATTCGGGTACAAGGTGTTGAAGACTCGGACATGAGATTTCGGGCGTACGACGTTGATGACTTTGTGAGCACAGGATCTCGGGTGCGAGGTGTTGTTTACTTGGTGGTGTCATTCTTCGGGTCTGTAGGGTTGACTTCTCATCAGGGATGAACGGGGTTGATCTCTTTTGGGTGTGTGTCGTTACTTCTGGGTCATCTCGGTTTTAATTTAAGAAAAATTACGATTTCATTGATTCTTACTACTAACTGTCTTCACGTCTAGTGATATTGTTCCTTGATCTTTGGTATTTCTTCTTAGTCAGTTTTAATCTGTTGAATTGACGGTTTTATTTTTGGGTCGGATTCCGTTATTTATCGTTTGATTTATTACGTCTTCTTATTCACCAAATTTTCTCTGGTTTTTTTTTTTTTTTTTTTCTTTCTTTCTTTACCTTCGTTATGTACTCTAGATGTCCCTTTATATTTCGTACGATTGGATGTGTATTATCCTTAAGAAAGAAGAAGGTCTTCTTTTTCTTTTTCTTTTACCCCTATTTTTACATAAACTTCTTTAATACCGACTTTGGAGGGTTTCAATTTCTTCCTTTGTCTATAGGTCCATGTCCTTCGTTTCTACCAGGGTTTATCTGTGTGTGGTTCTACGTAGTGAATTCTACCGGTTTCAATTTTCTCCTAAGATTTCCGTCTTTCTCCCTTTCTTTCTCCGTTAATGTTCCTCCGGGATATTCCGATAGTCGATTAAAGAGATGTCTTTTAAAACGTCTGGTCTTCCCTCACCTTCTATAAAAGTGTCAGGACTTTCCCTTTTTGGACGTTAGATCCTAGGAGATGGGTCGTTCTAGTAAATCTTATACTCTCTCTCTTAAAGAGTCTGTTCTTTTTTGACTTTCTTATACCGTTATTATTTGTATAGAATATTCCTTTAATTTTCCAGAAAAGCTTTATCTTTTCGTTCTTACATATTCCTTCCCTTTTTAGTGTTATCCTTTCCGTTTATATATTTTCTTGAGTTTTCATGAATTGGGTCAAGTATTTAAATTTTTTTTTTAGTTTTTTAAGACACTTTAGTTAATATTGATGTTATTTGTCTTTTTTCCTATATGTCATTCTATATTTTATCCTGTAATCTTAGTTTTACCCCTCCCTTTTCATTCTTTTTACCTCTAGAAAATCTTACACAAACTCACATGTACTGACAAGTAGATATCGTTTACTTATGTCAGTACCCTATTGTATGAACTTTTAGTTCCATTGGTGTAAAGTTTCTGTATGTTGTCTGATTGTTTTTGGTCATTCTTTTCTTGAGTTCGTATTATTTCTTTTGGTAGTTTGGTATTTCCTTTTTCTTTTTTATGTCTTAGTTGACCTTTTACTCCAGATTGTACCGTTATTTTTGTATAGTTGTTAATGAAATTTACGATTGTCTGATTTACAAGGGTAGTCTTCTGTGTCTTTCCGTCTGACCTATTAATTTGTTTTTGGATCTTATATGACTGATGTTCTCTGGGTGAAGTCCCGTTTTCTGTACGTGTCTAACTTTCACTCCCCTACCTTTTTCTGTAGAGTATGTTTACATTTGTTATTCTTTCGTCCTCGTCTTTATAAGTATAGTCTATTTTTTCTGAAATTTTGTTTCCGGTCTTTCTTTTTTCCTGGGATGTGTTACTATTTTACTAGTTATGTATTTCTGCTATAATGTGAGTAAATGTATATACGCGGACTCTCTCCTGAAGGGTCTACCGTGTCACCATTTCTTAGACGGACGATTACGTCCCCTGTACCCAAGTTAGGGACCCAACCCTTCTAGGGGACTTCCTCCTTCACCGTCGGGTGAGGTTATGAGAACGGTCCTTTTAGGGTACCTGTCTCCTTGGACCACCCGATGTCAAAGACCCCAACGTTTCTCAACCGGGACTGACTCGTCGACTCGTGTGGTCTCTCTCATGGGTATTACCGTCTCGTCTTTCTGGGACTCGAGTGGAGAAGAGTGTTCGTATGGTTTTTAGTGTAGATGCCTCGTTGGTGACTACTTTTTCTGACCTTGGATGGTCTTGTCTAGAAGATGTTGATTTTGGTATTTCTTACTTGGTTTCCCTCCTTCTCTTCCGTCCTATATTAGTGAGGTCATGGACGACGCACCCACTTGGTGATTGACCTCTCATTAACATAATGTCTCCAAGAGTGTGTCCTCGTTCTCAAGACTCGGGGTACAGTCCGACGGGTTGGTTCCCCAGGTCCTGAACCTTCTGGGGGTTCTGGTAGACCGAAACTTCCGGTCGTCCCGAGTTAACGTCCTCGGGGTGTCATAATCCCCTTTGTCTCTGTAGTGAGAATAATTTCCGTGTGTCTTTGAGGGTGCGTGTCGTCCTGATTCCCATTTTCACATTAAACTATCCTCGTACTCGGTCTGGATGGGGGACCAGAACCTCTCAGAGGTCCTCCTCGTCCTCCACCGACGTCGAGTGGGATCCCTGTATGTGTGACCACCGTGTGTATAACCCTTTATACGTTTGTGTACTTGTGACTACGACCACCGACGGTAGAACCGAGTAATTACGGTTCTCGCTCAGTGTGGGTTGTCGAATATCCATGGTCACAACCCTACGGAGTCCGGTTTGTTGACTCGTCCCTGGTTAGGGTGGGTGGTCGTCTGTCCGATGAATTTCAAAAGGACTCGGGTCTCGGTGGAGACCTGTACGGGGATCTGTACCGGGACGGGTGGTCGAGATGGGGCGTCGCCCGTCCGTGACCGGGAAGGGTGATCCTTCGAATGTGTCCGGAGATCTGGTCGGACTGGGTGGTCTCCCGTTTGTGGTCTTCGTCCTTTGATACTAGGGTGTCGGATGTCTGATTCGGACGTTTGTCGTTCGATCTAGGATGGGACCCTGGTCGACCTTGGACCGATACGGGTGGTCGTCCGGTCATGTCGGAAGCCATGTGGGACCTAGGGTATGGGTTGACACAGTCTTTGACGGGGAAGGAGTTTCGGTTACTATACTTTGTTCGAGACCCTAGGGACTTGAGACGTCGTGTTGAAGTCCTTCGTCGAGAAGGCCGGTTGTCAGACCGTGATTACGGTCTTAAACCGAAGTGGACGGTCATCCACCCGTTACCGGGGTCTCAGAAACCCTGGGACTGAAACGGGTGGTAACTGGGTCGTGATCGAAGTCCTGGTGGATCTCAAGACGTCGGTCAACGGAAGATGGTCCGGGGTGATTTGTCGTCAGTCATCGTAGGTGTGTTCCGTCGTAGAACGTTGGTGGGTGTGACCTCCTGTTGGCTCGGATGACCTGGTGGGTGTCTCGGACAGTGTTGTCTTCCTGGGTGTGTCGAGAGAATCCCCCTTGGGGATTTGGTATATCAAACCCACTGTTCTCCCCTCACGTGAAGATCCTACACATCCTGTAGATGTATTCCGGTGAAGAGGTTTCGACTCTTTATATTGGTTAGATAGTATTTGTATTTTTGTTATCGAATCTGTTTTACTTCACCGTCTCCTTACAAAGTCTACTTTCTTGTTCTGTTTTAGGGTCTTGTTGATTCACTCCACCTCTGTCCGTTAGATAGACTCTTTCTCAAGTGTCCTTACTAGTGTGTTTATTAGTTTCTTGAGTTCCCCTCTTACCTATGTGTCTCGTTCTTCAAACTACACTAAAAATTAAATAAAATTAACCTCTGATTGATGAAATATTATAACACCACCAAAAAATTTTTTCTCTATCTTCTATGTCCCTGAAGGGATCACTAGGACGCCAATTCTTAGGTGTTCGATTACGTCGTCTGTACCCAATTTAGAAACCAGACACTTAATTCTAGGATGTCCGGTGTCCCGTTGATTCGTACGGTTTTGATGACTCGGGTACGATATCTCGGACACTTGGTGGTGGTTGACTTCGAACGCACGGGATCTCGGGTACGAGGTGTTGTTCTCTCTTCGGTGACGTTACTCTTCGGACGTGTGGTGTTGATCTCTCATCGGGGGTGAGTGACGTTGACCTCTTTCGGACACGTCTCGGTTCTTCTCGGACACGTGGTGTTGTTTCTGGGTCGTGTCGGTTATTTATTTATTTTAAGTGAAAATTTTCTCAGTCTTCTATATTTTTACTTTTTAATGGTTTGTTATTCACTTTACTATTTATATGATTTTCCTTATTTATCGTCTGATTTACTATGTCTTATCTAATCACTAGACCTTCTGTCTCATTACCTTATGTACCGGTCGCTTGTCTTTTTTCCTTTTCTTTACTCCAGTCAAATTCTCTGGAGACCTTGTTGTAGTTCATGAGATAATAAACGTTGTGTCTCCAGGGTCCTCCTCTTTTCTCTCACTCTTCCCCGGATTTTTTATAAACTTCACTATTATCGACTTTTAAAGGGATTAGACCCTTTCCTTGTCAGTGGGTTCAGGTCCTTCGTGTTTCAGGAACTTTCCCATTTTGGTCTTTTGTGTGGTTTTGTGTGGTATTAGTTTTTACTACTTTTAATTTTTGTTTTTCTTATAATTTTCGTGGTTCCCTTTCATTGTTTATCGTATGTTCTCTTGGGAGTTTTCAGATAGTTGACTAGAAAGTCATCTTTGACTTCCTTACCGTACTATAAAAATTTCACTCCTTTCACTTTTTAGGATATTGGTTCTGGTGAGATGAATCGTTCCAAGAGTAAGTCAAAACCACCTCTTTAGTTTTAGAAATGTCTCTTCGTTTTCGATTTTCTTAAGTCGTGGTGGTTTGGTCGAAATGTTGTTTATAGTTTCCTTTAAGAAATCCGTTTTTTTCTGGTATAGATCTTTGTGTTTTATAATACTTTACTTTTTCGAGTGACCATTTCCCTTTGTATCTCATTACCATACCTTAGTTGGTGTATGTTTCGATTGTCCCTTTAATTTACTGTCTTCATTATATTAGTAGACATAGGTGTTATTCGTCAATTCCCCATGTATTTTTTAATTACATTTTATACTATAATTTTAAATGTTATTCGTACACAAGTCAAGTCAAGTCAGCGAGTCAGCACAGGCTGAGAAACGCTGGGGTACTTAACGTCGTGTGGTCTGGAGGGACAGGGTAGTAGTTGAGGGCCTCAAGTGAGTCTGAGTGCAAGTAGCTCAGTCACTATGGTAGGTCGGTAGAGTAGGAGCCAGCAGGGGAAGAGGAGGACAGGAGTTAGGGAGGGTCGTAGTCTCAGAAAAGGTCACTCAGTTGAGAACCGTACTCCACCGGTTTCATGACCTCAAAGTCGAAATCGTAGTAAGGAAGGTTTCTTTAGGGTCCCGACTAGAGGAAGTCTTACCTGACCAACCTAGAGGAACGTCAGGTTCCCTGAGAGTTCTCAGAAGAGGTTGTGGTGTCAAGTTTTCGTAGTTAAGAAACCACGAGTCGGAAGAAGTGTCAGGTTGAGAGTGTTAGGTATGTACTGGTATCCTTTTTGGTATCGGAACTGATCTGCCTGGAAGCAACCGTTTCATTACAGGGACGAAAACTTATACGATAGATTCAACCAGTATTGAAAAGAAGGTTCCTCATTCGTAGAAAATTGAAGTACCGACGTTAGTGGTAGACGTCACTAAAACCTCGGGGGGGTTTTATTTCAGACTGTGACAAAGGGGTAGATAAAGGGTACTTCACTACCCTGGCCTACGGTACTAGAAACAAAAGACTTACAACTCGAAATTCGGTTGAAAAAGTGAGAGGAGAAAGTGAAAGTAGTTCTCCGAAAATCGAGGAGAAGTGAAAGACGGTATTCCCACCACGTAGACGTATAGACTCCAATAACTACAAAGAGGGCCGTTAGAACTAAGGTCGAACACAAAGAAGGTCAGGTCGCAAAGAGTACTACATGAGACGTATCTTCAATTTATTCGTCCCACTGTTATATGTCGGAACTGCATGAGGAAAAGGATAAACTTTAGTCAGACAACAAGTTCGACCAAAATCTTTTCCGTCTCCTACAAGTTCGACCAAAATCTTTTCCGTCTCCTTGGTCTCTAGTTTAACGGTTGTAGGTGACCTAGTACCTTTTTCGCTGTCTCAAGGTTTTTTTGTAGATAAAGACGAAAGAACTGATACGGTTTCGGAAACTGACACACCTAGTGTTATTTGACACCTTTTAAGACTCTTTCTACCCTTATGGTCTGGTGGACTGGACGGAGAACTCTTTAGACATACTTCCAGTCCTTCGTTGTCAATCTTGACCAGTACCTTGTTGTCTGACCAAGGTTTATCCTTTTCCTCATGTAGTTCCGACATATAACAGTGGGACGAACACACTTCTCGTGTTTACGTCCCCAAAAAAAGTTACGTAAACCTTAATTCTCTAGTCGTTGAATTTTTCGTGTGTGTCTGACGACTCGTTTGTGTAGTACCATTGGTATTTGGTTTTTAGATATTATGTATATGTTTGTTCTTTCTTTTGACTTAGACTGGTGTTGTAATTTCTCTCAGAGTTTAGTGTTCTCTTGTTTTCCTTTTTTATGGATATTTTTGTTTAGGTTTTGTTAATTGTTTTACCGTTATATATGTATGTATAACCATTAATTTATTTGCGTTTATCTGTTCTACGAGGTTGGTTTTGTATCTCACCGATTTACCTATGTTTTTGTTCTGGCTATTTATACGATGGATGTTTTGTGAGTGAAGTCTAGATCTCTGTGTATGATTTACTTTCACTCCCCTACCTTTTTCCATAAGGTACGTTGTCTTCAGCTTTCATTCGGTCTGTCGTTATAAACCAAGTTCGTTTTATCTGAAGTTCTGACAATGTTCTCTGTTTCTGTGATGTATTACTACTTCCCTAGTTAGGTTGTTCTATATTGTCAACGCCTATCTACGTGGGTTGAAGTCAAGTCAAGTCAGTGAGTCAGCACAGGTTGAGAAACACTAGAGTACCTGACGTCGTGCGGCCTCAAATGAGTTTGAGTAGAGGTTACTCAGCCACTACAGTAGGTTGGTAGAGTAGGAGACAACAGGGGAAGAGGAGGACGGGAGTTAGAAAGGGTCGTAGTCCCAGAATAGTTTACTCAGTCGAGAAGCGTACTCCACCGGGTTCGTAACCTCAAAGTCAAAGTTGTAGTCAGGAAGGTCACTTGTGGATCCTGACTAGAGGAAATCCTACCTGACCAACCTAGAGGAACGTCAGGTTCCCTGAGAGTTCTCAGAAGAGGTTGTGGTGTCAAGTTTTCATAGTTAAGAAGTCACGAGTCGAAAGAAATATCAGGTTGAGGGTGTAGGTATGTACTGATGACCTTTTTGGTATCGAAACATATCTACCTTGAAACAACCGTTTCATTATAGAGACGAAAAATTATGTGACAGATCCAATAGTATTGAAAGCAAGGTTCCTCATTCACAGAAAATTAAAGTACCGACGTCAGTAGTAGACGTCACTAAAAAGCTCGGGGGTTTTTATTTCAGTCGATACCAAACGTGACAAAGGGGTAGATAAACGGTACTTCACTACCCTAGTCTACGGTACTGGAATCAAAAGACTTTCAACTCGAAATTCGGTTGAAAAAGTGAGAGGAGAAAGTGAAAGTAGTTCTTACTTTTACGTAGATTGTATCTTCGTGGAATTATGTATTGCGTTTATAATTGTCTGTATTTTCCTCTTTAACTGTCATTGTGTCATTGTCATCTATCCAGAAATTGTGGGGTAAATACAGTCACCTGTATAGGTTTGTCTTTTAATTATTCCTTTGTATCCGGAATTTATTGTGTAATTTGGTTTACCTGAATGACTAAAATATGTGTGTGTGTGTGTGTGTGTGTGTGTGTTTCGTACGTAAGATAAGTTTTCGTCTTTTGGTGTAAGAAAAGATCACGTGTCCCTTGTTAGAGATCCTGTCTAGTGGATGATTCGGTGTTTTGTTCGGAGTCATTTAAAATTTTTTAAATTTAGTCTAGTTCGTAGAAGAGACTGGTGTTACGATACTCCGATTTATAGTTGGTGTACTCTTTTTTTGAAATTTTTTGTTTGTGTACCTCCGATTTATATACGATGATTTGACCACCGAGTCTCCAATTTCGCAGACGGGCGTCACGTCCTCTGGGCCCAAACTAGGGACCCAGCCCTTCTAGGGGACCTCTTCCTTTACCGTTGGGTGAGGTCATGAGAACGGACCTCTTAGAGTACGTCCCTCCTTGGACCATCCGATGTCAGGTACCCCAGCGTTTCTCAGCCTGTGCTGACTCACTGAAGTGAAAGTTTGATGGTTACCTAGTTACTTATTTAATTTCACCTTTATTTTATAGATCTCTGTTTACTTCTTTTTTTTACTACTTGGTTTTGGATACCCTATGTCGTCTTCATCAAGAGTCTCTTCAAAACTCACTATGTTCCAGTGGAATCGTTTGTTCTTTTTAGAGTTCATGACAATTGTAATGTAGACTCCCTTGATCTCTTTCTTCTTTACTTTGCGTTTCAATTGTCTTCCTTTCTTTAGTTTCTAGACTCGCCTTACACCATAGGATTTTCCCTTCGTTTATGTTTTTCTCCTCTATATACATATACATGTCAACTAAGTGAAACGACATGTCGTCTTTGATTATTGTGTTGGAAAATTTCGTGGATCTGTGGTCATTTGTAATGAAATTTTTTTGAGTAAGTAAGTTTCTAAAGTTGGATTCTTATTACAGACAAATTTTACACGTATGGACCTATGGATAAAGGTATTAAGGGTACATGTCGAATAATAATTTAGTGACATAGATAAACCTTGATATGGAAAAGAAGAACTTAGTTGTGGTTATACGTGAGTAAGGATATAGTGGTCGTGAGTGACGACATGGATTACAAATATTGCATGGGTTTATCAAAACTAATTGACTTACTTACATATTGGGGTTTATTATTTTATATCGGATCAATATTGTAAATAGAAGTTTTACATTTCCCTTACATGTGTACTTATATATAAAGATTTACATTATTATAAAAATTTTTAGTCTCATCTTTATATACTTTACCTTTGATTTTGTTATATTTTTTACTGACTTTGTTTTTCAACCAAGAAACTTTTCTACTTGTTTTAACTATTGGAAATCGGTTTGAGTAGTTCCTTTTTTTCTCTCCCGGGTTTAGTTATTTTACTCTTTACTTTTTCAATATGGTGTCTTTATATTTCCGAGTATTCTCTAATGATATTGGTTGATATCGGTTATTTTACCTGTTGGATCTTCATTATTTGTTTAAGAATCTTTCTATATGAGAGGGTTGTGTCTTAGTCCTTATTTATCTTTTATGTCCGTTTGGTCAATGGTCATAACTTTAACTTAGTCATTAAAAATTTGAGAGTTGTTTGTTTTTCAGGTCCTGGTCTCCTGATGTGTCCACTTAAGATGGTTGGTGAATCTCTTCTTTGATAAGGTTTACTATCGTCTCCTTTGTGAAGAATTGAGTAAGATCCTTCGGTGGTGGTGAGACTATGGTTTTGGTTTCTACGGTGTTTTTTTCTTTTAATGTCCGGTCATAGTGACTACGTGTATCTACGTTTTTGGGACTTGTTCTATGATCATTTGACTCGGTTTATTATGTGTTATTCCTAGTGTGTGGTACCAGTTTACCCTAAATAGAGTCCCTACGTTCTTAAAAGGTTATAGGAGGTTAGTTAGTCACACTTTATGGTACAATCGTTTAATTCCTATTTTTGGTATATTAACAAAGTAATCTACGTCTGAAAAAAAAAAAAAATGTTTTGGGTTGTGGATGACTACTATTTTTAAGAGGTCTCTCATTTGTGTCTCCCTTGTATGGAGTTATATTGTGTATTACACTCTCGGGTGTCGATTGTACTATGAGTTGTCACTTTTCGACTTTCGTAAGATTCTAGTCCTTTTGCTGTTTCTGCAGGTCAGAACGGTGTAAATAAGTTGTGTCAAAACCTTCAGGATCGGTATCGTTAGTCTTCTTTGTCTTTATTTTTCTAAAGTTTAACCTTTCCTTTTTCATTTAAACAGTGGTAGACGTCTGTTCTGCTGTGATATGTATCTTTTAGGATTTTGTGGTGGTTATTTGATCATCTCGAGTTACTTCAGTCATTTCGACGCCCTATGTTTTAATTGTGGAATAACTGGTCACACATACAATTAACGAGTCAACACAGTCTGAGAAACACTGGGGTACCTGATATTGGACGGTCCGAGGAGATAGGTACCTTAAGAGGTCCACTCTTATTATCTCACCCAACGGGTAAAGGAAGAGGTCCCGTAGAAGGGTTGGGTACCTAACTTGGACCCAGAGGACGTGACGTCACTCCCGTCTAAGAACTGGCAGACTCGGTGGTCCCTTCGGGACTCTACATAATTTTACAGAAATCATTGGGATTGCAATAAGTGGTCTCTGTAAAGTTATAAGTGAATGTATTGTTTAACGGTCAGTGTCCATAATCAAAGACGTTTTTAGGGGAGTAGTTATTACACAATTATGTGTCTTTAGACAAAGTAAAGATATGTGATCGTTACTTTATAGTGGTTTTTTAATTTGTTTGTTAGGATAAATGGTAGTGTAGTTTTTCTTACTATTTGGATCGTTATTTGGATGGATTCCTCCGTTTTCTGCTTGAGACCCTTAAGAATTTCTAAGACTACGTTCATTGAGTCATACGTTGTTGTATGAACCTTACCTTCTTAGTTATGACAGTTTTACCAGTACGATGGGTTCCGTTAGATGTCTAAGTTACGTTAGGAATAGTTTTATGGTTTCCGTAAAAAGTTACCTGGTCTTTTTTTTAAGTTAACAATTGTTCTAGTATTATCTGTTTTATTAGAACTCTTTTTTCTAGTCTCGACCTCCTTAATGTGACGGATTTAAATATGATATTTCGATGTTATTAGTTTTGTCATACCAACTAATAACTAGAAGAAATCCTACCTGACCCTAGAGGAACATCAGGTTCCCTGAGAGTTCTCAGAAGAGGTTGTGGTGTCAAGTTTTCGTGTTTAAGAGATCGTGAGTCGAAAGAATTACCAGGTTGAGAGTGTAGGTATGTACTGATGACTTTCTTGTTAACGAAACTGATTTAACTGATTTAACCTGGAAATAACCGTTTCATTACAGAGACGAAAAATTATACAACAGATCCAACCAGTATCGAAAAGAAGGTTCCTCATTCGTAGAAATTAAAGAACCAAAAGGGAGAAAAGAAGTCAAAATCAGACTTAAAACGTTATTCCTCAAGGACTATACTCGGTGTCCGTCAAGGACCAGAACAAAGACGACTGACATATCTCGAAGAGGTAGAAGCCGACGTTTATTATATAAGTTAGACTAAAACCATAACTGGTAAACTACTACGGGTACACATCTCAGTACAGAACATAACAATCTTCTGACAAAAGTTACTGGTCACGTAAGAGAACCGTTTTAAGACAATCGGAAACGGGACGAAGTAAAACATGCGGTTCCGGTTTGAACGGACGATGAGGTCCATAGAGAACTGAAGGATGAAATCGTAAGGTCAGGGGATATTACTTTTCCTATAGAAAAAACACACAAAAGATCTTCCAGAACATCCAGAAGTATCTTGGTAAGTTGAAGTCGAAGAAGTCGTAATGACCAACCCCGTGTCTGAACCTAATGACACTATGACTTACCAAACGGAACCTTTACTTGTCTCTAGTAAAACAATAAAAACTTTAACATGGGTTTATGACGTAAAGTCTGAGAGAACAACTGATACTACCGATGAGGTAAAGAAGATACCCTAGGAACGGGTGTCATCATCTATATTACTAGTAGACTCAATTTAAGCGGGTAAGGTCAGGTAAAATCAAGTGACTAAGGATTTTACAACTACAAGTGAAAACAGTAGAGGACACCGTAGAGACCGCCGAGATACCACCCTAATTACCACTGGAGGAGGTTCTCCCGAATACGATATGGGTCCAGACGACGTAGGTCTTGGGACGGGGACGTCGTCCGGTGACGACTGGTATGGAGGTGTCCTCTGTGAGTTTGTGAGTTTCCGTCTAGACCGAGTCAGAGACACCCCAGAGGACCACACGTGTTCCAAATCAAACTCGGGACACTCGCAGAAACCACCCACACCCCAAACTAAGATTTACGTTAAAACGGGGAGAATGGTAGAACGACCCCGAAGAGAAAACGGGCACCTGCACTCCATGGCAATAACTACCCTAGGTTGTAAGAGGATAACTACCAACAAGTCGTCACTCATCATTAAAACCTCAAGAGTGTCTTCTTCCACTCGTGTGTATGAAGATGAGACGGTAGAAAATTTTGAGAGTCGGTTTTACCCAATTTCTGGATTTAAATTCTGACTATGGATTTTGAGGACTCCTTGTGTCCCTCTTGTGAGGTTGTATTCATTGTCGTTGTAAAAGACCTAGGTAAAGGATCTCTTTACCTTTATTTTTATTTGTTTACCTTGGATTAGTGCGAACTTTCAAAAACATGTTGTTTCCTTTGGTATTTATTTTCTCAGATGTCTTACCCTCTTTTATCAAAATTTACTACACTGGTTATTCCCTAATTAAAGGTTTTATGTCTTTCGAGTATGTCAAGTTATTAGTTTTTCGTTTGTCGGGTTATTTTTTTGTCCGTTTCTGGATTTATCTGCAAAGAGGTTTCTTTTGTAGGTTACCGGTTGTCTTTGTACTTTTCTACGAGGTGTCCCGATTAATAATTTCTTTACGTTTAGGTATGGTGATACTTATAGAGTTTTGTTGTCTTACTAGTACCAAGTAAAGGTTCCCTTTGGTGAGTTGTAGTGTCATTAGGTTCAGATACGGGGTTTGTGATTACGGTTTCTTCAACTTCAACTGACCAAGATACTTCTGGACATGGTGGATCCACAATGTGGTTTTTCTACAGGAGAGTAGTGTCGTCTAACCTTACGTTTCCTTCCTTCAGTTCTCTATGGACCTTATTGTCCTGTTCAAACCGGGACCTCATGTTTTACTTTGTCACGTTTTCGATTGTCTCAAATCAGTTCTCTTGTGTGACCAGTATCGTTTGTAGAAAAGGGTTGTTGGGTTCTCTGTTGAGATGTGTGTCTATAATGGTCTGCCAGTTATGACTTTAGTCTATCTAATACAAGAAACGTGGTTTTCTATCTCTTCGGAATATGTCTCGTTTTTTTTTTTTTTCTGGACCTCGACTGATACCGGTCTAGTACTTGAGGAAGAACGTTTTAAGTCTGAATTTAACTTCTTTCATCCCTTTTGGTGATCCGGTAAGTCCATACTGGATTTATTTTAAATACTAATATATCATCTTTACCACTTATCTAAGTTCCCTAATCTAGAGTATCTGCCTTACGGATTTCTTGATACCTATCTCCAAGTATTGTGACATGTCCTCCGTCACTGGTTTTGGTGGGTTTCTTTTTCTTTCCGTTCTGCCGTTTCACCAACAGACTCCTCCGGAATGTTTATCGACTCCTTTCTTCTCTCCACTTTCTGTTCTCCCTTTCCCTTTCTATATGGGTTCACTTACGTCTCAAAGTCGCTTATCGTTCTTCTCTATTCTTTCGGAAGAATTCTCTTGTTACGCTTCTTTATCTTCTTTTGTTCTCTGAATTGTCTTCGTATTCTCTAATTCTTCTTCACCGTTCTTATGTGTCTTCTTGATTGTTTTGTCCAGAATTACTGGGTTTATTACTGTTACTACACTAGTGAGTGAACCTTGACCTATAGGACTTCATACTTCAGTTCACCCGGAATCCTTCGTAATGATACTTGTTTCCTCCTCCACTGTCTTAAGGTCAAGTCGATAAATTTTAGGATTTTCTACTACGACAATTTCACGATGTGAGTGATGTGGTCCTTTAAACCTTTTGAGTTGTCACCTATGTCTTAAACTTTTCCAGTCAAAAGTAAGGTTAGGGTTTCTTCCCGTTACGGTTTCTTACGAGTTCGATGGTATGTCGACACGAGTAAAGTGTACGATTATTCTGATGCGAGTTTTAGGAAGTGTGGTCCGAAGTCGTCATACACTTGGTTCTTGAGGGTCTACATGTTCGACCCAAAACTTTTCCTTCTCCTTGGTCCCTAGTTTGACGATTCTGAGTGATCTAGCACCTCTTTCGTTCCCTCAAGTCTTTTTGTGGATAAAGACGAGGTACCTGATGAGTTTTCGGAAACTCACGTACGCAGTGTTGTTTGACACCTTTTAAGGTTCTCAACCCCACGGTTTGGTGGAATGGGCAGAGGATTCTCTACATATACTCCCAGTTCTTCATTGTCTTGGTTTACCTCTTGTTGATTGACCAAGGTTTGACCCTTTCCTCATGATGTTCCGACGTAACAATACGACGAATAAATTCAATATACGTCTCATGTATTATCCTTTATTATCCGACCTACTTAGTGTTCGACCTTAGTTCTGACGGTCCTCTTTATAGTTGTTGAAGTCTATACATCTACTATGGTGATATTCCCGTCTTTCACTTCTTGATTTCTCGGAGAATTATTCCCCCTATCTCCTCACTTTTTCAACCGAACTTTGAGTTGTAA
Source organism: Capra ibex (assembly GCA_006410555.1). NCBI lineage: Eukaryota > Metazoa > Chordata > Mammalia > Artiodactyla > Bovidae > Capra > Capra ibex. Next base: position 24,694,832 of record SJYO01035988.1, on the reverse strand, counting down.
GTCTTTCGTTTCTAGTACCGTAGGTCAGGGTAGTGAAATACAGTTTATCTTCCCCTTTTCACCTTCGTTACTGTCTAAAGTAAAAGAACCCGAGGTTTTAGTGACGTCTAACACTGACGTCAGTACTTTAAATTTTTTGCGAACGGGGGACCTTTCTTTCGGTACTATTTTGATCTGTCGTATAATTTTTCGTCTCTGTAGTAAAACGGTTGTTTCTAAACATATCTGTTTCGATGTCGACAAGGTCATCAGTACATGCCTATACTCTCGACTCACGGTTTCTTGACAACGAAAACTTGACACCACGAGTTCCTCTGAGAACTGTCGGGGGACTTGACGTACTGGTAGTTTGGTCAGTTAGGATTTCCTTTAGTTGGGACTTACAAGTAACCTTCCTCACAACGACTTCGAGGTTTTGGACTGGTGGACTAAGTTTCTCGACTGAGTGACTTTTTCTGGGACTACGACCCTTCTGACTTCCGTTTTCTTTCCCCACCTTCTCCTACTCTACCAATCTATCGTAGTGACTGAGTTACTTGAACTTAAACTCGTTTGAGGTTCTCTATCACCTCCTGTCTCCTCGGACCACACGATGGTAGGTGCCCCAGTGTTTCTCAGTCTGTACTGAATCGTTGACTTGTTGATCATGATACTTCATAGTGGAGTGTGACCAGTCTTACTGGGAGTAGTTTTTCAGATGTTTGTTATTAACGATCTATCTCATACCTCTTTTACCCTGGGAAGATATGAGAACGATCCTTACATTTAACCCCATCGGTAATGTCTCTTCTCAGACCTACAAGGAATTTTTTGATCTCAATCAATGGTATACTAGGTCGTTAGGGTGATGACCCTTATATAGACCTTTTCTACTTTTGAGAATTGAACTTTTCTATGTACGTGGGATTACAAGTGTCTTCGACATAAGTGTTATTGTTTCTGTACCTTCGTTGGATTTACAGGTAGTAGTTGTCTACTGATTTCTACGCTAACAATAAATCAGTGATTCAGTACAGGTTAAGAAAACGTTAGGGTACGAGAGACCGTCCGAGGGGACAGGTACCCTAAAGAGTCCGTTCTTATGACTTCACCTGACGGTAAAGGAAGAGATCCCTAGTTTGGGTGTAGAAGACGTAACCGTCCACGTAAGAAATGGTGTCTCGGTGGTCCCTTTGGGTGTTACCTTATGGTGAGTCGACATTTTTCTTACTTTATGACGGTAGACGTGGTTGTACCTACGTGGGTCTCTACTAGTATACTTCACTTGATTCAGTGTGTCTTTCTGGTCCTGAATGGTGAATGTAAACCTTAGATTTTTCATTATGTTTACTTTCACTTCACTTTCGTCAAGTCAGCACAGACTAAGAAACACTGGGGTATCTGATATGTAGGTACCGTAAAAGGTCCGGTCTTACGACCTCACCCATCGGCAAGGGAAGAGATCCCATAGAAGGGTTGGGTCCCTAACTTGGGTCCAGAGGGTGTAACGTCCTTTTAAGAAATGATCGACTCGGTGGTCCTTTCGGGTTCTTATGACCTTACTCATCAGATAGGGAAGATCTCGTGTAGAAGGTCTGGGTCCTTAGTTTGGGTCCAGAGGACGTAACGTCCACCTAAGAAATGGTCGACTCAATGGTCCCTTCGGATTGAATAAATGTTTTGTCTTTGTCTGAACGTCTGTATCTTTTGTATACCAATTTTCTTCTTTACCCCCTCCGCCCCTCCTTCCCCATTTAATCCTCATACCCTAGTTTCTGTGTGATAATGTATATTTTATAAATCTATTTGTTGTGTTAAATGACGTAGTGTGTCCTTTGATATAAGTCATAGAACATGAAAACGAAGGTCCTGAACGACTACTCAACGAGAACATATAGGTCGGAAAATTTCAGACACTAAGTACTTTGACGTGGGTAGGTATTTGTACAGGTATAGACCTATAGGATTTCTAACTAGTTAGATTTTCTTATCAGAAGAAGTTACCTTATGGATTACCGTTCGACGTCGGATCGAATTACCCAGTTACAGTAAAGGCAATCCTCGGAGTGTATCTACAGACCGATACTCAGATTTCAATCCTTCGTTTTATTCTGTTTTGGGTCAGTACGGAATGTCAGGAGAGTCAACGGAAGACCACTACCCATGTCATTGGGTTTGATTATTGAGGGAAGTTAGGTTTTTATACGAAGAAACAGGAAAACGATTGAGTTCGGGATCTATGAAATGTCAATTCACTCTTTAAATGAAAAAGGAACCTCTAAAATATAGGGACCAGACGGTCTTTCGAATTTCTCTCCTCACATAAAAAATGAACACATCAAAATGTTCGTTAATCATATAGTATCATTCTGAAAGAGTGAATTAACCTTTAAGGAATTCAGGAATCGATTCCTAAGGGGTTTCTGTCACCCCTGTAAGAATTTAAGAACACCTTCATGGTAGGTTGTTATAAGAATAAAAATATGACCATGGACCCATTCGGGTAAGTTTCCGTTTATTAAGGACCCTGAGTCTTGGATCCTTATACATCGTTCTTTGTAGAATTCAGGTCTTGACATTTGATCGTTTTCAGAGATCTATTTCAACATTCGTCTCACGTTCATGTGTGGTGACCAACATGATGTTAAACCAGTGACCGAGAGTTTAGGGTATGTCTTGTTATTAGAGACCGGAGGTCATAAACATGGTGGTTCTGACCTCACAATATACCCTTAACCGTTACAGACTGATCAACCTTAAACTCTTTTCACCAATAGTCACCGAAATATGGAAAGAATTGTACGGAGGAATATTTCTTCGTAAATCGAGGAGATTTGACCCTCGGAACCGTGTACTTGTCTCAAAATGATAGCCCAGTCGACAGAACCAAGAAGGACCGGAAGAAGTCATGTTTATAAGTGAGAATTGAAAATGTCTTAAAAAAGTCCCTGAAAACAACTCCGACTGGATGGTTGACATTATCACATTGAACCTCCCTTATCCGGACTAGACCTTTATCAAATTATAGATGAAAAGGATCATTTTAAGTTAAAACAGTCATCTAGGACGGGGTCGTTCTCTTATCCTGTAAGTCCGTGTATGTTTTTCGACATGGAATTTAAAAAAGGGTCAATATATCCAGTCCCTATCTTTTACCCCTCAAGTGTGTATATTTAGGGGAGCCAACTGGAACCGGTAGGTCTGGACGTCCTTGGACAGAGTCTCCTATAACGGGACTGATTTCGTCTCCTGGGGGCCCGACTTGACCCATTGGACCGTCCATGTACCTCTTCTCTGGTTAGGGAAAACTGATGGACCATCCCTTCCCCGATTCCAATCTGGGTACCGAGATCCTCGTGACAACCTCTTTCAGAGGTGTTCCAACCGTCTCTAAGGGGGAAGTTTGTCACTCCCTTGACGTCCTCTGTGGTCTCATTTCATTTTACTTCAGTGAGTCATCACTGGCTGAGAAACGTTGGGGTACCTGACATCGGGTGGTGCGAGGAGGCAGGTACCCTAAAAGGTCCGTTCTCACAGTCTCTTTCAAATTGTCCTCCTAAGGATGCACGACAAAGAGTATTTAAGACAAGGAATAGTCAAGAATAAGACTCCTGCTCATCACGACGTGCGTCGAGAGTCCTGACTCTAGTACTCTTTACCATAGACGAACCTAAGGAAAGTCATTGAGGGAAGTCACTGAGAAAAGTCACAGTCGCTGGAACATACATAATCTGATAGGTATAACACTGATAACTATTTTAAAGTAGGACACATTATCGACTCATTAGTAGAATGATTTCTATATATTCGGACGTAAAGACGAATATTTTATGGAAACGAGGTAGTCTCGAACCCAGAGGTACAGAAAGAAAGAAGGGGAGAGAGAGGGGGAGGGAGGTCGAGAGAGAAAGTGAAAGAATAGTAGTTGAGGCCTGGTGGTCCAAGACCAGGTAATTTCCTGGGGTTGTTCACCGTGGGTTTGTCCCTGGGACCATATGCACCGTAAAGCCTGTCTCACTGAGTTCTCCTGATAACTCCAGCCCTGGATAACTCCAGCCATTCATGATTCTGTGTCCAGTTTGCCGCCCTTTCGGGGTAGTAAAGAGATGAAATGGAGTGGTAAACAAATTTCGAGTCCCTGAAAACCAAAAAAACGGTCACTTATCTCCGAGCGTAGGTTTGTCATCAATTTACATTAGGAACCAAGGGACTCTTTCCGTCAAAACTAAATCTTTAAACCGTAGTCCAGTTTCTTTTACAACTTGCTCGGCGGTCCGTCCCTTTTTTGTAAGGTTAACTAAAGACCGGAAATACCCAAGAGTGATTTCGACATTACGACGGTAAAGTTCCATTAAGATCGGGAGTGTTATAAACTGTTGTTTCTCATGTGAATAATGTACTTATATTTAATTTCCTATTTTGAAATGTTTTCTGGGTTAATTTTGTTGTATTTTAAAACGTTTTAAAAAGATGTTTAGGATGAGGTTTACGAGGAGGAGACGGTTGTCCATGTTGAGGTTTTCAGAGAGGAAACAACCTTGGATTATTAAGACTATTGCTGAGAGGACTCTGCGAAAAACTGTGGTTTTGACCGTTATGAGAAGACTTGTTATTACTATTCAGGAACCGTATCTGAGTATGAACGTTTTTTAGTCGTGAATTAGCGAGAGGAGGCGTTGTCTCCGAGAGACTTAATGACCGAAACGTTAGTGTCCAAAGGTTGTGGCTACCAAGAGGTAGAAAGGTCAAAATTGTGATAATGACTAATAAACTTCCGAACAGTGTTAGATTCTAGTCTTTGAGTTTTCTACGTTTACGATCGACTCTGTTACCGACGATGGAAATCTTTCCTTTTACTTTCTACGAAATGTACACCTCTATTTTTGGTAAATCCCTGACGGGATTCTTCCGATTATTTTTTGGATGTTTTTAAACGGGAGTGACGGTATCTCTTTATGTAACCCGGTTTTTAACATTTAGATTTAAACTATAACTTTCTTTTTGATAAGGTCCTTTGAGGTTCGTCCTTGCGGGTCCATGGGAAGTTGTTTTTAGTCCCCGTATAAGATAGAAAAGGGAGTTTGGGAGTTGTAGGCCGCCATGACGGCAGCTATATGGTCGGAATTACTAAACAAGGAAATGGGAGTTCTTCAGGGAAGATTTTATGGATGACCGAAAAAACCTGGGGACGGGGGTGTTTGGAAGCCAGAAAATGAACCGGTCAGATCAAACTGAAGATTTCCTTAATGATAAGTGGGACCTTATTAACTAAGTCTAATGTTTCCTCTCTAACTTTAATACTACAGTAGAGTCTAAGATACTGTTAAGTTTTTCCCTCTGTTTTAACGAGTTAATGAAGAAAATGGAATGTAAAGATAATTGAGGAGATTATTACATACCTGTCCGTCTAAGCCGTCACGTCCAGTTTTTGTTAGGAATGCCTGTAGTAACCATAGACTTATACGGGTTGGTTTATATTTATAGTTTTGATTACCCTTTTCTAAAAGACCAGAAGAGTTGTGACCTAGATTATAATTATAATGATAATGAAGGTTTGTGAATACCGGGTTTAAGACCGGATATGTTTTTTAGAGAACGGTTTGACGTTCTTAAAGAATTTGGTTTCATGTTCTTTAAATAGTTTTACAAGTCTAGATGGGAATGCTTCCTGGTTTTCCGGTCGGACGTTGTAATTCTGGAATACACTATCTATATGGGGAATTAGATTGTCTTTCTCTGAAGGAATACGTTACTGTTTGAGTCTATATGTAAGGTGTAAAAAGGATTCCCAGTGACGAGTAAATTGTTTATTTCGTTAATAATTTTATTGAACCTTCTTACTGCTCGGATAAACCTGTCTCGTTATCGGGGAATGCTTTCTTTTTAATGTCCGATGATTTCTTGAATATCTGTGTGTTAATCTTAATTTTGTATAACTCCTTAGAACGAGAGGAACCTTGTGAGGATGAAAACAATATTTTTTCTTTAGATTGTTTACCGTAGAGAATTGTCTGGAATCTTTTCAATACTTTGGATATACCCATGTAATGTTGGTCCCTAGGGTAGTGGATGATGATAAGGAGTTTTAACCGTGTAATAATAATGACTAAATGTTCTAACGAAAAAATTATATGGAAATGTGGGAAATCTGGTCCTCTCTAAGTGAAAGAGAGAGGGAATAGGATTAGTATAGCCCGGAGTACTTTCTAAAGTTATCTGACACAATGGAGTTCCATACGAATTGTCAGGATGATAAACAGTTTTAAAACATCGGTTCTGAAATGTAGGTTACACTGTCGTTAAGGGAGTACGCATATAGTAATTATTATATGACATTGATGTTTTTCCTCTTTAATATAAAAACTGTGACTTACCGGTACTATAAGAAATCTGAGGTCTTTTTTTTTGACTAATTTTATTTTAGAAAAAACTTTAACGTTTTGGCCAAGAAGAATGTGCACGTTAATCCTTTTCCAATTGAACAATTTTATGAGAAAACCTCGAGGTTAAGACGGGCCTTTGTTTTTATTCGGATTCTTTTTTGGATTTCAATTGAGAATAGTAGAGGAACCCTATGTGTCGGGTGAGAATAGCCCCTAAGGTCGGTATTTTTTTGACCACCTTGAGTTTTTTTTTTTTTTTCTCTCTCTCTCTGTTTTTCTATAAAATTTAAAGATCGTCTTTTGATACAGACAGACAGATAGATTTTAATAGATAGAGTTACATGCAGAAATAAGACCCCATTATACTTCAATCACTCGAGATAAATTTAAGTTGAAGTGTACTTGACTTTTTATAAGTTATAATTTATATTACAAATTTATATATTAAATTTATATTAACGATCAGATTAATTCTGTACAGAATTCAGTAGTTGTAACATATTATGAAAATAATACGGATCCAAATTCCATTTTGATTTACAGTTGTTTTT
>SJYO01035988.1:24600911-24672143 GCA_006410555.1 Capra ibex | reverse complement strand
CACACACACACACACACACACATGGACGTGAGTGATATGTCTAAGAACTCCTTGGGACAGGAGTTTATCCCTCCCTACCATTCTCTAAAAATCCTAGATTCCGAAAGATTAAAGATTACCTAATTTTGGACTTATTTTCTTGACTTTGGTATTTGGAGGATCTGTATTCGACCGTGATACAAGGACATGTAGTCAGAACCGTTGCTTCAAGCCTACATTAAGGTTTTCGTTTTCTTCACTTTCCTTTTGTCTTGTTCGCTCTGATGTAGTTTGAGTTTTCGGTAGTTCTTTTACTCCCTTGGTAGTTACTTTACTCTTACCTACTTTACCTCTTGCAAAACCGTTAAGAGCAGAGAGAATTCCCAAGAATAGGTTGTATACATTCTTTGCGTGTGTTAAGATTTCGTTTCTTCGTGTGTGTTCATTAGAGTAACTCTTTACCCACATTCAAGACTCAACAGACTCTTCCAGAACGTTTATGGAGTCTTTACTGCTCTTTGTTTTGTGTTTACTCTTTTCCTTTCTATATGGGTACAATTAAGTCTCAAGGTTTTGTATCGTCTCCCTATTCTTTGGAGTTCCCTTTTTATGTTTCTTTATCTCCTTTCGTTATCGTACCCTTTCTGGACTCTAGGTAAGTTCTCTTAATCTCTGTGATTCCCTTGAATCCACCTTTTTATCCGTGTCACTTCCTGTCTATACCATACCAGGAGTTCGTCTTATATAATTCTTCTCCGTTTTTTTGTCTCTTCTTAATATGGTTTTTTCCGTAATTACTGGACCTGTCGATGCTACCCTACCAGTGAGTGGATCTCGGTCTGTAGGAACTCATACTTCAGTTCACGCAGAATCCTTCGTAATGAGGTTTATTTCGAACACCTCTCCTATGAAGGAAGGTGACTTAATAAATTCTACAACGACAGTTTCTCGACGTGAGGTATACGGTCGTTTAAACCTTTTGAGTCGTCCTAGGGTGTCCCGACCTTTACAAGTCAAAAGTAAGGTCAGGACGTAATCTTAGAAGTTGGAAGGCGTATTGACACGAGTAAAATGTCCGATCGTTCAATTCCGAGTTTTCAGAAGTTCGATCCAGTTGTGATTTAATTGATTCTTTAAGGTCTGCTTGTTCGACCTAAAGTTTTTCCGTCTCCTTGTTCTATAGGTTAACGGTTGTAGGTGACCTAGTATCTTTTCGTCCGTTAAGGTCTCTTTGTAGATGAAAACGAAGTAACTGATGTATCTTATTTCGGAAACTGAGACACGTAGTATTGTTTGACGACTTTTAAGACGTACTCTACCCTCATCTTCTTTTGGAATGGACGGAGGACGTTTTTGACATATGTCCAGTTCTTTGTGGTCAATCTCGGCCCGTACCTTGTTGTTTGACCCAGCTTTGACCCTTTCCTCTTGTAGTTCCGACATATAACAGTGGACGAATAAATTGAAGATCGGTGTCATGTAGTACCCTTTATGACCCGACCTACTTCGTGTTCGACCCTAGTTCTAACGGACCTCTTCATAGTCATTGGAGTCTATACGTCTATTGTGGCGGTAAACGTGTAACATACTAGTGAGTGGATCTCGTCTACCACACTAGTGAGTGGATCTCGGTCTGTAGAACCCTACGCTTTAGTTCACCCGGAACTGATCCTTTGTGGCGATACTTGTTTCGAGTGCTTCCACTACCTTAAGGTCCCTTTGATAAAGTTTAGGATTTTCTGCTCCGACACTTGTACGACGTGACTTAAACGGTCGTTCAAACCTTTCGAGTCGTCACCCGAGTCCACACCTTTTCCAGTTACAACTAAGGCCAGGGTTTCTTTCCGTTACGGTTTCTTACGACTTTAATGAAGTGTTAACGTGAGTAGACTTTGTCATCGTTTCATTGTAAGGTATAAGAGATTTGGTCCGAAGTATCATGTACTTGACACTCGAAGGTCTACAAGTTCGACCTAAATTTTTTCGGTCTCCTTAGTTTCTAGTCTAACGGTTGTAGGCAACCTAGTAGCTTTTTCGTTCTCTCAAGGTCTCTTTGTAGATGAAGACGCAATGATTGATGCGGTTACGGAAACTGACACACCTAGTGCTCTTTAACACCCTTTAAGAAGTTCTCTACCCCTATGGTCGGGTGGACTTCACAGAGGACTCTTTAGACATACGTCCAGCTCATCGTTGTCAATCTTGACCTGTACCTGGTTGTCTGACCAAGGTTTAGCCCTTTCCTCATAAAGTTCCTACGTCTAACAGTGTGATCAAGAAATCGAATATACGTCTCCTGTAGTACTCTTTGCGACCTGACCTACTTCGTGTTTGACCTGAACCTGAGTTCTTACAGGTCCAACACCCTCCCTCTTTATAGTTAGTGGAGTCTATACGTCTACTGTGGTAAGAATACCGTTTTTCACTTCCCCTTGATTTCTCGGAAGTTATGCGGACGTCCACCATTGACGTCGGTACTTTCATTTTCTACGAACGAGGAACCTTCCTTTCGATATTGGTTGGATCTGTCGTGTAATTTTGCGTTTCTGTAATGAAACGGTTGTTTACAGGTAGATGAGTTTCGATACCAGAGAGGTCACCAGTACATACCTACTCTCTCAACCTGATCTTTCTTTCGAGTCGCGGCCTCTTTACTACGAAAAGTTGACACCACAATCTCTTCTACGAACTCTCAGGGAACCTGACGTTCCTCTAGTGTGGTCAGGTAGGATTTCCCTTAGTCAGGTTTATAGGTGACCTACCTGAGTACGACTTCGACTTTACGGTTATGAAACCGGTGGAGTACGTTTCTTGACTGAGTGACCTTTTCTGGGACTACGACTCTTTCTTACTTCCGCCCACCTCTTCGCCTACCGTCTCCTACTCTACCAACTTACCGTAGTGGTAAAACTACCTGTGTTCAATCTCGTTTGAGACCCTCATCCACTACCTCTCCCTCCGGACCGTACGACATCAGGTACCCCCAGTGTTTTTTGACCCGTGCTGAGTCGTTGACTTACCTTGACTTACCGTCTTTCTCTTCTCATTGTTTTCTCGGAGAACTACTTCGACTTTCTCCCCTCACTTTTTCGACCGAATTTGGAGTTGCAACTTTTGTGATTCAAGTACCGTAGGTCAAGTAGTGAAGGTCAGTTTATCTATCCCTTTCTTACCTTTGTCACTGGTTGAAATAAAAGAACCCGAGGTTTTAGTGATACCTACCACTGACGTCGGTACTTTAATTTTCTGTGAACGAGGAACCTTCTTTTCGATCCTGTTTGGATGTGTCGCAGAATCTTTTGTACATGTAGTGAAACGACTGTTTCCAGCGACATCAGGTTCGATACCAAAGTGGTCATCTAGACAGACCTACACTCTCTACCTGGTATTTCTTCCAACTCGTGGTTTCTTGACAACGAAAAACTTGACACCAGAACCGCTTCTGATAACGCTCAGGTAGTACGACGTTCCTCTAGTTTGGTCAGTTAGGATTTCCTTTAGTTGGGACTTATCAATAACCTTCCTGGCTCCGACTTGGTCTTCGAGGTTATGAAACCGAAGGACTACGGTCATTGTCGAGTGACCTTTTCTGGGACTAACCCTTTATGACTCCCGTCCTCCTCTTCTCCTCTCTGTCTCCCATTCTACCAACCTGCCGTAGTAGCCGAGTAACCTGTCACCAAAGTCGTTTGAGACCGTCTATCACTTCTTGTTCCTTCGGGCCCTAGGACGTCAGGTACCCCAGTATTTCCCAGCTTGTGATGACTCGCTTACTTGTTGTCCTGTAACGGGGTTTCTTCTGTGCACCTACAAGTCGTCCGTAAACTTCTCTACGAGTTGTCGCAATTAGTAGTGTGTGTACGTTTATTTTTGGCGTTACTCAATGTCTTACCGACAGTAGTCTTTCTTGTGTCAATACTTCAGAACTGGTCCTACATCTCATGTCCCTTGGAAGTGTTTGACACCAGCCTTGCTTTTAACCACATCGGTTATACCTTCCGTCATACCTCAAAGGAGTTTTGTGATTTTTATTTTGATGACACAATAAGTCGTCAAGGTAATGANTTTACCCACATTCAAGACTCAACAGACTCTTCCAGAACGTTTATGGAGTCTTTACTGCTCTTTGTTTTGTGTTTACTCTTTTCCTTTCTATATGGGTACAATTAAGTCTCAAGGTTTTGTATCGTCTCGCTATTCTTTGGAGTTCCCTTTTTATGTTTCTTTATCTCCTTTCGTTATCGTACCCTTTCTGGACTCTAGGTAAGTTCTCTTAATCTCTGTAATTCCCTTGAAACCACCTTTTTATCCGTGTCACTTCCTGTCTATACCATACCAGGAGTTCGTCTTATATAATTCTTCTCCGTTTTTTTGTCTCTTCTTAATATGGTTTTTTCCGTAATTACTGGACCTGTCGATGCTACCCTACCAGTGAGTGGATCTCGGTCTGTAGGAACTCATACTTCAGTTCACACAGAATCCTTCGTAATGAGGTTTATTTCGAACACCTCTCCTATGAAGGAAGGTGACTTAATAAATTCTACAACGACAGTTTCACGACGTGAGGTATACGGTCGTTTAAACCTTTTGAGTCGTCCTAGGTGTCCCGACCTTTACAAGTCAAAAGTAAGGTCAGGACGTAATCTTAGAAGTTGGAAGGCGTATTGACACGAGTAAAATGTCCGATCGTTCAATTCCGAGTTTTCAGAAGTTCGATCCAGTTGTGATTTAATTGGTTCTTTAAGGTCTGCTTGTTCGACCTAAAGTTTTTCCGTCTCCTTGTTCTATAGGTTAACGGTTGTAGGTGACCTAGTATCTTTTCGTCCGTTAAGGTCTCTTTGTAGATGAAAACGAAGTAACTGATGTATCTTATTTCGGAAACTGAGACACGTAGTATTGTTTGACGACTTTTAAGACGTACTCTACCCTCATCTTCTTTTGGAATGGACGGAGGACGTTTTTGACATATGTCCAGTTCTTTGTGGTCAATCTCGGTCCGTACCTTGTTGTTTGACCCAGCTTTAACCCTTTCCTCTTGTAGTTCCGACATATAACAGTGGACGAATAAATTGAAGATCGGTGTCATGTAGTACCCTTTATGACCCGACCTACTTCGTGTTCGACCCTAGTTCTAACGGACCTCTTCATAGTCATTGGAGTCTATACGTCTATTGTGGCGGTAAACGTGTAACATACTAGTGAGTGGATCTCGTCTACCACACTAGTGAGTGGATCTCGGTCTGTAGAACCCTACGCTTTAGTTCACCCGGAACTGATCCTTTGTGGCGATACTTGTTTCGAGTGCCTCCACTACCTTAAGGTCCCTTTGATAAAGTTTAGGATTTTCTGCTCCGACACTTGTACGACGTGACTTAAACGGTCGTTCAAACCTTTCGAGTCGTCACCCGAGTCCGCACCTTTTCCAGTTACAACTAAGGCCAGGGTTTCTTTCCGTTACGGTTTCTTACGACTTTAATGAAGTGTTAACGTGAGTAGACTTTGTCATCGTTTCATTGTAAGGTATAAGAGATTTGGTCCGAAGTATCATGTACTTGACACTCGAAGGTCTACAAGTTCGACCTAAATTTTTTCGGTCTCCTTAGTTTCTAGTCTAACGGTTGTAGGCAACCTAGTAGCTTTTTCGTTCTCTCAAGGTCTCTTTGTAGATGAAGACGCAAGATTGATGCGGTTACGGAAACTGACACACCTAGTGCTCTTTGACACCCTTTAAGAAGTTCTCTACCCCTATGGTCGGGTGGACTTCACAGAGGACTCTTTAGACATACGTCCAGCTCATCGTTGTCAATCTTGACCTGTACCTGGTTGTCTGACCAAGGTTTAGCCCTTTCCTCATAAAGTTCCTACGTCTAACAGTGTGATCAAGAAATCGAATATACGTCTCCTGTAGTACTCTTTGCGACCTGACCTACTTCGTGTTTGACCTGAACCTGAGTTCTTACAGGTCCAACACCCTCCCTCTTTATAGTTAGTGGAGTCTATACGTCTACTGTGGTAAGAATACCGTTTTTCACTTCCCCTTGATTTCTCGGAAGTTATGCGGACGTCCACCATTGACGTCGGTACTTTCATTTTCTACGAACGAGGAACCTTCCTTTCGATATTGGTTGGATCTGTCGTGTAATTTTGCGTTTCTGTAATGAAACGGTTGTTTACAGGTAGATGAGTTTCGATACCAGAGAGGTCGCCAGTACATACCTACTCTCTCAACCTGATCTTTCTTTCGAGTCGCGGTCTCTTTACTACGAAAAGTTGACACCACAATCTCTTCTACGAGCTCTCAGGGAACCTGACGTTCCTCTAGTGTGGTCAGGTAGGATTTCCCTTAGTCAGGTTTATAGGTGACCTACCTGAGTACGACTTCGACTTTACGGTTATGAAACCGGTGGAGTACGTTTCTTGACTGAGTGACCTTTTCTGGGACTACGACTCTTTCTTACTTCCGCCCACCTCTTCGTCTACCGTCTCCTACTCTACCAACTTACCGTAGTGGTAAAACTACCTGTGTTCAATCTCGTTTGAGACCCTCATCCACTACCTCTCCCTCCGGACCGTATGACATCAGGTACCCCCAGTGTTTTTTGACCCGTGCTGAGTCGTTGACTTGCCTTTACTTACCGTCTTTCTCTTCTCATTGTTTTCTCGGAGAACTACTTCGACTTTCTCCCCTCACTTTTTCGACCGAATTTGGAGTTGCAACTTTTGTTCAAGTACCGTAGGTCAAGTAGTGAAGGTCAGTTTATCTATCCCTTTCTTACCTTTGTCACTGGTTGAAATAAAAGAACCCGAGGTTTTAGTGACACCTACCACTGACGTCGGTACTTTAATTTTCTGTGAACGAGGAACCTTCTTTTCGATCCTGTTTGGATGTGTCGCAGAATCTTTTGTACATGTAGTGAAACGACTGTTTCCAGCGACATCAGGTTCGATACCAAAGTGGTCATCTAGACAGACCTACACTCTCTACCTGGTATTTCTTCCGACTCGTGGTTTCTTGACAACGAAAAACTTGACACCAGAACCGCTTCTGATAACGTTCAGGTAGTACGACGTTCCTCTAGTTTGGTCAGTTAGGATTTCCTTTAGCTGGGACTTATCAATAACCTTCCTGGCTCCGACTTGGTCTTCGAGGTTATGAAACCGAAGGACTACGGTCATTGTCGAGTGACCTTTTCTGGGACTAACCCTTTATGACTCCCGTCCTCCTCTTCTCCTCTCTGTCTCCCATACTACCAACCTGCCGTAGTAGCCGAGTAACCTGTCACCAAAGTCGTTTGAGACCGTCTATCACTTCTTGTTCCTTCGGGCCCTAGGACGTCAGGTACCCCAGTATTTCCCAGCTTGTGATGACTCGCTTACTTGTTGTCCTGTAACGGGGTTTCTTCTGTGCACCTACAAGTCGTCCGTAAACTTCTCTACGAGTTGTCGCAATTAGTAGTGTGTGTACGTTTATTTTTGGCGTTACTCAATGTCTTACCGACAGTAGTCTTTCTTGTGTCAATACTTCAGAACTGGTCCTACATCTCATGTCCCTTGGAAGTGTTTGACACCAGCCTTGCTTTTAACCACATCGGCTATACCTTCCGTCATACCTCAAAGGAGTTTTGTGATTTTTATTTTGATGACACAATAAGTCGTCAAGGTAATGACTTATATATACAAGCGTCTTTTGTCTATTTGGTCATACTTTTCTGTACGTGTAGACTTATAAGTATCGTCGTACTGAAAGTTATCGGTTCCGTATTTGTAAGATGCACAGGTCGTCATCTACTTACCTTTATACCCGTATGTCATGTATGCATATATTAGAGAGAGCTAACTTAAACCTACTGTAAACGAAAGGTCTTTAAATGAGTGTATCGGATTGTACAATTCGTATATCTCTACTGTAAAAAGTAAGAGAATAGATATTAGGAAAAACCCCTTCGTAAATAGAAAAAGTATTATCCGAGTAAAATTAACCGAATTTTCTCAGGTGGACTAAAGGTCTATCTTTCTGATGTGAAAGTACAAGGTCTTGGTCTTAAATGAACTAAGGTAGTTTGTATGACAAAGATAATGTTAACTAATTACAATTTCAAAGGTTAATTTAAGGAGGAGGTAAAGGTGACAAATTTTAAAACAGAAGTTAAGAGTCAATGTTATACACACCACACATTAAAGTTAGAACTTTAGATTCCCTTTTGCAAGTTGAAAAATGATTTCCTTTTTCTTTTTCGTGTCGACGGTATTCACTTCCTTTTTTTTTTNGCCAACGCTGACCGAGTCTGTGAAATAATACCGTCCCACCTTCTCCTCTTCTCCGTCTTTTTCTCGTCCCTTCTGACTTCAGGGTCGTTACCGAGACTCTAGGTGAGACTTTGTCGGCCTCTCTTCACGGGTGTCCTTTGGTCCACACTCCTTGTCGCAACGACAATGACTTCTTTCGCTCCTATGGACACTCTCAACGAGAGTCCGTAGATTCGGCGGTGACAGAGGTACGGGTAGACGTCTGCAGGTGTGACCTCTTGCGACGAGAGACTCCGGACTCGGGGTCCCTAGCCTGAGAGTTCCGTTAGTCCTGACTTCCACGGACCCCGAGGGGTGTGTCGGAGGACACCATTAAGGTGGACTCCTTGCGACCCAGTACTGTTGACATCCCTGGTTGGTCAGTTAAGGAGAATCTGGTGTCCCGTTGAATGAGACATAAATGACTTCGGGACTGGGTGAGAGAGGAGCTAGGCGAAGGTATTGTCCTGACAGACGTACTAGGTTTGTAATAATAAAATCAACACGAGGTTTGAGTCCTGTTATAGACGATAGTTCCTTTTATAATGAAGACGTAATTTTGTGGCACACTTGATCTTTCACTGTTAAGGACAAAGCCTCTCTACGGGGGGCATCCGCCGTACCCCTTTCTAGCGGGCAGATCAGACGTCTAGTGTAAACTCGTGCACCAGGTACAGGTTCAGTAGAACATAGCGAGTGTCACGGAGTCGGCAAGACCTCTTTGCAAGGAATAGGAAGTCCCGTACTTCAAGTCACTCACACTTGGGAAAAGGAGTGGCGTCGTTTCTCTCCGGGTGTCTCGGTAACCCCCTACGGAAGGTTGGTACTCCCTCCGGACCCCAACGAGCACAGTGGGTCGGCATTTGGTGGGTCTCTACGCCTTCCGACCCGTCCGACACACGTCCGAAACTTTCGAGGAGCGAATTGGCCAGTGACAGGTAAACCTTTTACTCCGGGACTATCCTCCCCCTTTGTGGTCCCGGGCCCCGTCCCTGTCTCAGAGTCCGGTAGGATCCGATCCCGGCGTGGTGTGTGTGTCCGAACCGAAACCCTTAATCTCTCGGTTCTTGGGGTCTTGTAGAGGTGGATGGCCCTAATCTACAGACCCCCACAGGTGTGCTTATATGTGCTGTGAGTGTGATTGTAGTCTTCTTCACTGTCATCCCGTACCCCAGTTTCTCCTCGCCTAGACCCCACCGCTGTTCACTTTTTCGTCGTTCCGCTACTAGTGTCTGCCCCGGAGTGTGACAGAAACCTCGTCCTTACCTGGTACTGAGGCGGCCTCCGGAGTCGGTCAGAGAGGGTCCCCAAACTCCGACACCTGAGTGGATCCTGTGCTCGACGAAGTAAGTCCCCGCCCGGTGTCCCGGAGGAGCCTCCGAAGAAGGGGTCTCACTCCCTGGTCCTCCCGCCTACACACCGTCTCTCCTGTGGCGTTGTGTCTGCTTCTTCCCCTTTGCCTTTGTGATTTCCATGTGAAGACGGTGTCCAGGAGTCTTTCCGTTGATGTGTCTTAAGTCAGTGGCGGGTGTAAGGCGAGGATGTAGTTGTGGGGTTTCTTCATTTGCGTCTTTCAGGGTTCGGACATCTGTTCACAAGTCTCGTCGTGATATGTGTTCTCGGGTTCCACTCTCAGGATTACAGGTAGTTGTCTACTCCCTCTCAGCTCACGTCACGGAAGGGTCTGACGTCCCAAGTCAAGTCAAGTCAAGTCAGTGAGTCAGCACAGGCTGAGAAACACTGGGGTACTTAACGTCGTGTACTCCGGAGGGACAGGTAGTGGTTGAGGGTCTCAAGTTGGTTTGAGTACACGTAACTCAACCACTACGATGGGTCGGTAAAGTAGGAGACAGCAGGGGAAGAGGAGGACGGGGGTTAGGGAGGTCGTAGTCCCAGTAAACGTTACTCAGTTGAGAAGGACCGGTTTAATAACCTCCCAGTAGGACTCGTAGTGTGGAAGGTTACTTGTGGGTCCTTACCAGAGTAAATCCTACCTGACCAACCTGGAGGAACGTCAGGTTCCCTGAGTGTTCTCAGAAGAGGTCGTGGTGTCAAGTTTCGTAGTTAAGAAGTCACGAGTCGATAGGAGTGTCAGGTTGAGAGTGTAGGTATGTTTGGTGACCTTTTTGGTGTCGGAACTGACCTACCTGGCAACACCCGTTTCATTATAGAGACGAAATTATACGATAGATCCAACCAGTATTGAGGAAGGCTCCTCATTCGCAGAAAATTAAAGTACCGACGTTAGTAGTAGACGTCACTAAAACCTCGGGTTTAATTATCAACCGCAGTTTATCCTACGTCCACGAGACGTTGTCTCTCAGCTGCCCCAGTACCTTACGTCACTTACAAGAGGCACACCGAGTGTGTATGTTAACTTTTTCAGTATCTTAAGGTAAAGATAGTTTCAAATGGAATAAAGTAACTTTTTTATTCAAACATGTACATATATTTTTTGTGTGTGTGTGTATAATTCTCTCCCTTAATAGTCCCCCCTCTCTGTCCGAGGTCCGGACCACGACCCTGCTCCCATCGTGTGGAACACGGTCCGTTCCGTTCCGAGCGACTACTAGACTCTGGCCGAGGTCCCAACAATCCCCTCCTTTACCGAGGTCGCCGACTCGACGACGTTTTCGACCCATCGACGCCAGAGATCTTGGTGTCGACCTATTGTGCCCTCGGTGTCGACTAACGTTCCGTGGTTCTCCGAGGTCTCGGGTCCGTCACGGGAACGACTCCAACCGAATTCGGACCCTTGACTCCGACATCTTCGACACGACCTTGTCCTAAAAGCCCACTTGGCCAGACTTCCTCTTTCCTCGACAAAGAACGTGTAAGAGACCTAGATGTTGCCCTCGGATCTCCTTGAAAAGGAGTGTAAAGTCGAATTCACTCTCGGTCCCGCAGTCGTACGATACCTAGACCCAAACCTCGACCGTACAAATGAACTACGTCTGGAACTTGAACTTACCCTCGACCCGAAACTCGAACGAGACTGACACCTCGACACCGTCCCTAATCCCCACGACTACCGCACTCTAGACCACTACAAAGGTCTCGAAGAAGAAGTCGTCCACGACATAAAGGGTCTTCTCTTTTGTGACAGTGATTCTGACGAACAGGTACCTGGGTTTCTGTCCTTGTATGAGTGATGAACCAGGACTTTAGAGTTAGGTTCTACGGGGGATGGGGGTCCTTCAGGAGGATCCGACGTCAGGTCCTCTTATCACTAGACTCGGAGGAGTTACGAGGACCGGATCAAGGTCGGAGTCCTCCGAGACGAGACACACCGGGTCGGGGAGTGAAGGAATAAGCAGGGGCAGGAGAAGTGGGTTGGACTCAGGAGGAGTGGTACGGGGAGACGGAGGCACCCGAGGTCCCAGAGGTCGACGTGGTCCTCTACCGCCTGAACGACGAGGTCAAGGCTCGCCCCGTACAACTCGAGATGCATTCGTTCCTCGTAGAAGTCCGTCCCTTTAAGACCCCTGACGACCTTTAGGAGTCCCATTTCCACGTCGGTCCACGGGTCCTACCTCCGGTACCGGGACCCCTCTCAGTGTACCCGTCGTCTCAGTCTCTGGACCGGAAGGGCGGTGTGACGTGAGGTCCCGGCGGGACGCCCCTGGACCCGGAGACACGGAAGACGGGGACGGGTAGGTCTCCAGTGAAGAGGAGGTGCCAGGTAGAGTGGACCGTCTGGTCCGTCTCCTCCAGACCTGTGTCCCCTCCCCGACGGTTACTCGGACGAGTTCACTGTCGGGAACTAGGTACCACACTGGTACACAGGCGAAGGACTCCCGTCGGACCGTGCCGTGTGACAGGGAGAGGGACGGGGAGGGGGACCACAGTGGTGACACTCCCGTCGGTCCCACAGATGAGACCAGTGACGTAGAGACCTTGTACATCCCCAGGGTCCTTGTAGACAGGTTCCTCCCGTGTGTGTCTGAGACAGTAGTCGGGTCCGACAGGCACCCGGAGCATAGGGACGTGTACATGGAGGATGTAGGTGTCCGACGGAGCAGGCGATCCCTGTGTGGACGCAGAGGAGGGCGGTGACTGTGAGTAGGAAGGGGTCGCTCCCGAGTCGACAGGGGACTCACAGTGACCCAGGTGACTCGTGGTCGACTAGTGGGGCGGCTCCAAGGTGGTCTGTCACTCGACCTACTAGAGGTGTGAGACACGAGACCCAGGGTCCTAGCCCCCATCTCCGTCCTGACCCTACCTGTGCCATGACCACACCTGAGCGTACCCGCCTGAGACTGGAGACTGGAGGGTCTACGAGGAGGGTCGTGGGGTCTGGGGAGGTGTCGAGAGAACCGGAGGAAAGGAGAGAAGGTCCTCTTCGAGGGTCTGGAACCGCGGGTCGATACACCCTAGGTCCTAAGACGGTCGGGACGGGTTGGTCGTTAGGGTAATGAGGTCCGTCAAGAGACCCTATCCCTCAGTGAGGGAGAACTCAGTGTTAGGTGAGTGTAAAAGTCGACCACGTCCCCAGGTGGTAGGAGTAGCGTCATTCCCTCCTACGTAGGCATGGACGTCCTCCGCAGTGTACCTGTCATGACGTCTGTGCGGACCTACACTGCCGACCACACTGTCCCAAGGGGGGTAAGGGTGTTGGGGGTGGGGTATTTTGACTTCGGGACCCCCATCCTGACGACAGACGAGGTACGTAATGTACTACGAAGAAGAACCTTTTCACGGACGTGGAGCACTCGGAATGAGATATAAAGTCCTTGTTTACTCGGGATGGTCGGGGTCGGCTCATGGACCCCGTGGTGACTAGAGAGGGTCCCTGGAACGAGAGTGAGTGGCTCCTGTCCCGTGGTGAATGCGGAGTGGAACGTTAACCCGTCTACGAAACCCGGGTTCAGTTTCCGTGTCTCTGTTGCCTCTGTCTCCGAAGGAGCTCCCCTCCTCCTTGCACTACAGAGTCGTGTTAGTGTCGGTAAGGTCCCCGGGTCCAAGGGTCTTTGGTGAAAGGTCGTACGTGGGTGTATCAGGGGGGTCCCCCGACGAGGAGGGGAAGGGGAGTTCACGTCTCCCCCCGGTTGACCCCGAGTGTCTCCACCTCTCTGTAAGGGTGCTGAGTGTCGGCCTGCCACCGGTCCAGAGGGTCTCATAGGTCACCCCCTCCCCTTCACGAGTGGAGCACTTCTCTTCCAGGTCGTGGACGACTCCCCACGGTTTTCGGGACATCCACGGGTCCTTACACCCCTCCATCCGTCTCAGTGGCGGGTCCTTCCGTCCGTGGTCGAACGGGTGGTTGCAGAGGTCAGACGTAGAGACCTACGAGGTGTGGGACGTCCAGAGTAAGGACAGGGGACACCTGTGTGAAAGGGGGATCTCACCTTGTGTCGTCTCTGTGCTCAGTCTCCGCCGTGGTTTTGAGGTCCTTCCGTGCACGACCTCGAGTCTGAGTCAGGGGTTCGGAGGTCCTGAGTACTGTCCTCCTCCCCGTCGTCACGGGAGGCATCTTATTAGCAGGACCGTAGTGCTCGCTTGACCGCGACCCGGTACCAATGCACACAATCGCGGAACCCCGTCAAACATAACCTGTCGAGGGACACACAATTGACGTAGTAGGGACGCCACCACTGGTGTTGTAGGGTAAGACCCCTACTCTTGACGCCACTCTCCCCGACTTGGACCCGACTCTCCGTAATCCTAAGAGTCCGGGTGTACCTATGGACCCTACGTCAATTATGTCCTATGTGGCATCTTTGTACGCCTCTCCGAGGAACCCCTTGTACTTCACTTTAGGATAGTGTTAGAGGAAGACTCTAAGGGTGTATCTCCACTTGTCACTAAAACGTAGACCTGTCCACCCCGGACCGGACACTCCCGCGGAGCGTCTCTACTGTCAGGGTCCAAGGAAAACCTCGTTCTGAGATCCTCCCTGGGTCCCTTCCCGGTCCCACCGAGACCCTGGGCGTTTCAGGACCCGCATCCTAACGGAGGGCCGACTTTGAGTGGAACACGGGCTGGACCCGAGACAACGACCATACCCCGAGACCGTGGAGCACGTCCCTCTACCTCGTCCCACAAGGTACCTGGCCGAGGACAGACGTCAGGGCACTCCTCGGGACACTTGCTCACGGGTCGTCGGTCCGTCTTTCAGAGTCCCGTAGCTGGTCGACGGACACTACGAAGAGTCTGGGGGTCTGTAGAGGGGAGGTCTGTGTACGCGTGGTAAGAGGAGTGTCTGGGGGTGGCTTCTACGTTTGTGGACTGGTGGACTCCCGGAACCTAGGTGTGACCGCGTCTCTTCTCGTGGAGTCCCTAGGACAAAGGGGTGACGGTCGGACAGGAGTCCACACTGGCACTGTCCTGGTGGTCCATGGGTGCCCGAGTGGTTGGACAAGGACGGGTCTCCCTCTTGGAGGGGAGTTCAAGGTGAAGGGGGGTGTACCTCTACTCCCGTCGACCGTGACGGGTTCTTTCCGAGGGTTACCACCGGTCCGGACCACACCGGTCGAGATCCAACGGACGCAAATGGAATCCACTGGAGGATCATTTCCTGGTCTCCGTAGGCCCAACTCGTGACTTGGCGGACTTTGTAGACTTTTTGGAGAGGGAGGTCCCAAAGGACTTCGTCTTCGGGACCAGTCAGCTCTGTGTCGACCTCTTGTAGGAAGACCTACTTCAGAGAGGTCGGTTCACTCGGGTTGACCGACACCGCGACAACGATCCTCCACCCACGGACCACTGTCCCAAGGCTCAAGACAATCCCAGACGGGAGTTCCTTCACTGAAGTGGAGGTCCCCGGGGAAGGAACTTAACTGTCAACTGTGGAGACGTGTGTTAGGAGCCCTATGACTGACGAGTAGGGAGTAGGGGCGTCGCGGCCCAGAGTGTGTCAACGAGGTGTGTCGGGAGGTGTGTCGAGGGTCCGTCCCAGACACACGTCGAGACTCCTCTGTCTGGATCCAGGTCAGGGCGGAGCAAAGGATGGACAAGAGGTAGAACCTACTTAGGAACACAGAGAGTTTCGGACCGGCCCAGGGGTGGACGTGTGGCCCCTACTACGGGCGTACCTGAAATCCCTCCAGGAGTCTGTAGCCACCCTGTTCTGGATCTTTTACACCCTCAGGCACAACGTCCGTCCGTCACGGAGGTCGGGGCCATATAAGAAGAATAGTGGAAGGAGTATAGACAGGGAGAAAACAAGGGTGGGGCGCAGGAAAAGTATAAGTGACACGAGACCACACACACACATGGACGCGAGTGAGAGATCTCCGGTCTCCTTGTGACGGGGATTTATCCCTCCCTACCATTCGCTAAAGATCCTAGATTCCGAAGGATTAACGATTGCCTAATTTTGGAATTTAGTTTCTTGACTTTGGTATTTTACTACGGTATAAGGACATGTAGTCAGAACCGCTACTTCAAACCTACGTTAAGGTTTTCGTTTTCTTCGCTTTCATTTTGTCTTGTTCACTCTGATGTAGTTTGAGTTTTCACAGACGTCCCCTTGGTAGTTTTTTACTTTTGACTTCATCCTTTACCTCTTTTATAACCGTTAAGAGTACAGATTATTCCCAAGTATAGGTTTTATATATTCTTTACGTGTGTTAAATTTTCGTTTCTTCGTGTGTTTTCATTAGGGTAACTCTTTACCGACATTCAAGACTAAACAGACTCTTCCGGAATGTTTATGGAGTCTTTGCTTCTCTTTGTTTTGTGTTTACTCTTTTCCTTTCTACATTGATACAATTTAGTCTCCAGGTTTTTTATCGTTTCTCTCTATTCTTTGGAATTCCCTTTTTACGTTTCTTTGTCTCCTTTCGTTATCTTCCCTTTCTAGACTCTAGATAAGATCTATTGATCTCTATGATTCCCATGTAAAGTACGGTTCCACCCGTGTTATTTCCTGTCTTTACCACACCTGGATTGTCTTCCTCTTCCATAATTCTTGTCCGTTCTTATGTCTCTTCTTAACATGTTTTATCCATAATTACTGGACCCGTTGATGTACCCTACCAGTGAGTGGATCTCGGTCTGTAGGAACTCATACTTCAGTTCACCCAGAATCCTTCGTAATGATGTTTATTTCGAAGACTTCCCCTGTCTAGGGAGGTGACTCCATAAATTGTACTATGACAATTTCACGAAGTGAGTTATACGGTCGTTTAAACCTTTTGAGTCGTCATCGGTGTGCCGACCTTTTCAAGTCCAAAGTGAGGTTAGGGTGTTTTCCGTTACGTTTTCTTAGAAGTTTGATGGTGAAGTGACACGAGTAAAGTGTCCGATCTTTCAATAACGAGTTTTAAGAAGGTCGATCCAGTTGTGATTTACTTGGTTCTTTAAGGTCTACTTGTTGTACCTAAAGTTTCCGTCTCCTTGTTCTCTAGGTTAACAGTTGTAGGCGACCTAGTATCTTTTCGTCCATTGAGGTCTCCTTGTAGATGAAGACGAAGTCACTGATGTGTTTTGCTTCGGAAACTGACAGTCAGTTTAAAAGAACCAGCAAAGGTTCAGAAACACTCTTGTACTTGATATGCCAGGTACGTAAGAGGTCCGGTCTTGTGACCTCACCCATCGGAATAGGAAGAGACCCTCTAGCAGGGTTTGGTCCCTAGTTTGAGTACAGAGAGTGTAACGTCCGTCTAAGAAATGGTCGACTCGGTGGTCCTTTCGGACCACCTAGTGTTGTTTAACACCTTTTAAGAATTTCTTTACTCTTATCGTCTTTTGTAATGGACGGAGTACTCTTTTGACATATGTCCAGTTCTTCGTTGTCAATCTTGACTTGCACCTTGTTGTTTGACGTACCTTTAACCCTTTCCTCTTGTAGTTCCTAACATAACAGTCAGACGAATAAATTGAAGATCCGTGTCATGTAGTACACTTTACGACCCGACCTACTTCGTGTTCCACCTTAGTTCTAACGGACCTCTTTATAGTTGTTGGAGTATATACGTCTATTGTGACGAGATTACCGTCTATCACACTAGTGAGTAGATCTCGGTCTGTAGAAGTCTACACTTCAGTACACCCGGAATCCTTTGTAGTGATGTTTGTTTCGATCGTCTCCACTACCTTAAGGGCCCCTCGATAAAGTTTAGGATTTTGTACTACGACACTTTCACGACGTGAGTTATATGGTCGTGTAAACCTTTTGAGTCGTCCCCGGTGTCCTGACCTTTTCCAGTCAAAAGTAAGGTTAGGGTTTCTTTCCATTACGGTTTCTTACGAGTTTGATGGCGTGTTAACGTGAGTAGAGTGTGCGATCGTTTTATTGCGAAGTTTAAGAGGTTCGGTCCGAAGTTGTCATGAACCTGGCACTCGAAGATCTACAAGTTCGACCTAAATCTTTTCGGTCTCCTTAGTCTAGTGTAACGGTTGTAGGTAACCTAGTACCTTTTTCGTTCTCACAAGGTCTTTTTTTGTAGATGAAGAGGAAATAACTGATACGGTTTCAGAAACTGACACACCTAGTGTTCTTTGTACCCTTTAAGAAGTTCTGTACCCTTATGGTCTGGGGGACTGGACGGAGAACTCTTTGGACATACATCCAGTCCTTCGTTGTCAATCTTGATCTGTACCTTGTTGTCTGACCAAGGTTTATCCTTTTCCTCATACAGTTCCGACATATAACAGTGGGACGAATAAATTGAATATACGTCTCATGTAGTACTCTTTACGACCCGACACGGTCTCAGGTCGAGGTCGTTGGTCCCTAAGTTGGACTTCCCTACCCGCCACAGCCGCTCTTTGACTCCGTCGGAGAGTCAAAAAAACCTGACGGACAAATAAAGTTCGAATACTAAGAGAAAATATGAAAATGTTTTCGTAATCCAGTCTCCAAACTATAAAAATCAAGGGTAACTGGGTCTAAATAAAATAAGGTTTTTAGTAACAACGGGGAGTTTTCCTCAAAGAAGGAGTCGCTAAGAGCATAGATGAAGAAGAGTACACAGGAACACTTATGTGACATTGAGTACGATTACAGACCCGACGTATGGTGTAGGGAGTCAAATAAAGAATAGAAAGATTCAGGACAAACGGGGATCATAGGATTCGAGTGATAAAGAATCTTTCCCGAAGATCGATTATTATAGAGATTTCAGGGATTAAAAATATTCGATATTATCTTATAACATTGTAATGTCGTTAGGAATTCAGAAATCGAAGATTGATAAAATTAATAAGGATTTGGGATTTAAGTCGTTTGAGAAAACGGTATTTGTGAAAAGAGTGTTTATCCGAAGTCTATCCTTAGGGAGGGTACCAGAGTTCGACGCCGGAGGTACGAGTGGGACCTTGTGAGAAAACATTTTCAGGAACTTGTTTACAGTCACTAATTGAAATACTTAATAAGAAACTCGTGTCGACGTCTTCCGAAATACTGAAGAGTACGAGGAGAGTTTTTGTTATTCGTGGAATTATAAGAGAAGTCAGTTAAGTCGGCTCCTTTCCTTTTTTGTTCAGTCTTAGTGTTTCGGATTGAGGAAGTAAGACCCAGGTACAGATGTCTTGTTTCCCTCCCCCAAATCCCGGTACGGAGATAAAACAGTCATTATGGATTACGCCGAGGGTTATCCCGACCTTCTTCATGTTCCACTTTAGTTCTAACGGTTCTCTTTATAGTTACTGGATTCTATGCGTCTACTGTAGTGGGAATACCGTCTTTCACTTCTTGAGTTCTCGGAGAACTACTTTGACTTTTTCTCTCACTTTTTCAACCGAATTGCTACTGCTAAGTCTTTTGATACTGGTACCGTAGACTAGGGTAGTGAAATACCGTTTATCTACCCCTTGGTCACCTTTGTCACCGACTGAAATAAAACCCCCGAGATTTTAGTGACGTCTACCACTAACGTCGGTGGATCTATCGTATAATTTTTCGTCTCTGTCAGAAACAGTTGTTTCCAGACAGATCAGTTTCGATACCAGAAAGGTCATCAGTCCATACCTACACTCTCGACCTGAGATTTCTTTCGACTCGGGTCTTCTTAACTACGAAAACTTGACACCACAACCTCTTCTGAGAAGTCTCAGGGGACCTGACGCTCCTCTAGGTTGGGCAGGTAGGATTTCCTCTAGTCAGGACCCACAAGTAACCTTCCTGACTACAACTTCGACTTTGAGGTTAGTTATTAAAACGGTAGACTACGCTTCTCGACTGAGTAAACTTTTATGGGACTACGACCCTTTCCAGTTTCCGTCTTTCTCTTTCCCTGTTGTCTTCTACTCTACGAATCTACCGTAGCGACTGAGTTACCTTTTCTCAAACACACTTGAGACGCTCAACCACTACCTGTCCCTCCAGACCACACGACGTAAAGTACCCCAGTGGTTCTCAACCTGTACTGACTCACTGACTTGACTTGACTTGACTTTAACGGGGTAGAAAGTTGTGGACTTTAGACAAGTTCATAAAACTACACTGGGAACATGAGACTTACGAAGGACAATAGACCAAACCGTTCTACGAAGTTCAATGAGAACACTTAGAGGACGAATCCTGATCTTAGTCAGTAAAAAGGTTATTCGAAACCAAAGAAAATAACCTTTTACCGTAACTTATAATTTATACCTTGTCATCCTACAACCCTTAGGAATGAAGACTAAACTAATAACAAAAGATCCAGAAGAGTCACCCTTCTCGATCTATAATGTACATACGCTTTTATAAGACCATCGACAGATGTCTATATAGGTTAGTTTGACTCTTGAAACTGTAAAGATGAATTGAAGAGACACTGTACAAAAGAGGAAAGAAGGTGTTAATCTTTGTATTAAAAGTTCCTGTGTCTACAAACAGTGTGGGTTTCTAGGTTTAGTGTGTTTTTTCCCGTTACACTAACTTTTTATATAGATTATTTGATATATCTAACACTTTATACTATATGGATATTTATCGACATATATCTGTAGCTCTCCTTCCCTGTTTCCACCTGTCTCTTTTCCCCACTTGTGTATTTTAATTTACGAACATGCATAGTGTTCTTTGTTGAAAGTCAGTCAACAAGTTAAATAGTGATCTACGCTAAAATTAATCGAAGGTTTACTCCAACTTCTGCTTTAGTTTGTTTTTATGGAATTTCTTAAGGGGATTCAAGTATTTTTGACAAAACTACTTCCGATATAACCTTTCCAAAAGTGGACCTTAGTTCTTACTGTCCTCTTTGTAGTTTGGAGTCTATACGTCTACTGTGGTGCTAATACCGTCTTTCACTTCTCCTTGACTTCTCGGACAACTACTTTCACTTTCTTCTCTCATTTTTTGGACCGAATTTTGAGCTGTAAGTTTTTCGATTCTAGTACCGTAGACCAGGGTAGTGAAGTACCGTTTATCTACCCCTTTGTTACCTTTGTCGTTGTCTGAAATAAAAGGACCCGAGGTTTTAGTGACGTCTACCACTGACGTCGACACTTTAATTTTCTACGAACGAGAAACCTTCTTTTCGATACCGGTTAGATCTGTCGTATAATTTTCATCTCTGTAATGAAACGACTGTTGCCAGGTAGATCAGTCTCCACACCAAAAAGGTCATCAGTACATACCTACACGCTGAACCTGATATCTCTTTCGACTCGTGTCTTCTTAACTACGAAAACTTGACACCACAACCTCTTCTGAGAACTCTCAGGGCACCTGACGTTCCTCTAGGTTGGTCAGGTAGGTTTTCCTTTAGTTAGGACTTATAAGTAACTTTCTTGACTACGATTCGACTTTGAGGTTATGAAACCGGTGGACTACACTTCTTGACTGAGTAACCTTTTCTGGGACTATGACCCTTTCTGACTTCCGTCTACCCCTGCTGTCTTCTACTCTACCGACCTACCATAGTGGGTGAGATACCCATACTCAAACTCCTCCGATCTCCTCAGACACTACCTGTCCCTCCGGACGGTATGACGTCAGGTGGTTCAGCGTTTATCAGTCCTGACATGCTGACTTGACTGACTTGAACCTTTCCTTGGTGAAAGCTTACCCTGTCACACGAACAGTCTTCGTCGATGTGTGGTGGGAGACCACCAGAAGACTCCTTACCGTCCTTGGCGACGACCCTAGATCCCGTAGCACCCGTTTTCGTCAGTTGGAAGTGTGAACGGTGGAAGTGTCAGAATGTCAATGTTCTTTGGTTTAAGACATACTAAGTGACAATCCCAAATGTTTGAATACCATTCACTCTCTTCAGTAAGTTCTTGTGGTGTATAACGTATTAAGGTAAATACCTCGTCTGTTCGAAAGGTGACACCTTGTTCGTTTGGGTGTCACTGTCTTTCATCTAAGTAGCACAGGTGTTAATCCTCTCCAACCTGTCATCATCCTTAACTGACGATACTCATTTTCCACACAAAAACCTACTACTGTTCCGAGATTTTACTAATACTACTACCAAGATGTTGTGACTTAAAGGACTTTCGATGACGACAAATGTTATTTTTAACCGCTTAACGTGTCGGTACTTAATACGGAGTTATTTCGCCAATTTTTAATCCGGAGGTCGGAAAACTTAATTTTTTTATATTACAAACCTCTATTACATATATACAATTCATCAGTTTAAGATGTCCATCTTAATAATCCAGACTAAAACGTAATCACAAGTGAGTTGTTAAACATAGTTCGGAGGTTTACAATAAAGAGACAGAGAGACCAAAGATGGTCGGTTCCGTACCAAAAAGAATTCCACTTCTCGAAGTTTTAGATGGACGACGTCACAAGTTTGGGTCCCCGTACCAACCACAGTTTATACTTAGGTCCCACTTGATTAGTCTTGATCTTGAGGGAAAGATCCCAAAGAATTGACGAGTGATTCTCCTAAAAAGTGATCAGTACATACCTACATTCTCGACCTGGTATTTCTTTCGACTCACGGCTTCTTAACTACGAAGACTTGACACGACAACCTCTTCTGAGAACTCTCAGGGAACCTGACGTTCCTCTAGTTTGGTCAAGTAGGATTTCCTTTAGTCAGGGCTTATGAGTAACCTTCCTGACTACGACTTAGACTTCGAGGCTATGAAACCGTGGACTACGCTTCTTGACTGAGTAACCTTTTCTGGGACTACGACCCTTTCTGTCCTCCTCTTCCCCTACTGTCTCCTACTCTACCAACCTACCGTAGTGGTTGAGTTACTTGTACTCAGACTTGTTCGAGGTCCTCAACCACTACCTGTCCCTCCGGACCGCACGACGTCAGGTACCCCAGCTACCCCCAGTTTCTCAGTCTGTATTGACTCGCTTACTTGAGTTCTCCTCCTATTTGTAGAATAATTGGTCTTTCTCCTGTATTTCCTTTTGACTTATACCGAACTCGATGGGTGATGGAGGAAAGGGATAGTTTCCAGGATGTCTCTTCGTAGGATTTTAACAATGGTCTTTTGGAGTCTACGAAGGGAGTGTGTACTTTATATCAGAATTGTAAAATTAAATTTGATTCAATCAAAATAGGGTCTGAAATACTGTGTTTCATGATAGTTGACACTCATAAACTGTGTGCCCGAGTTCCTCTCTTAATCCGGGATAACTAACTTCCGGAGGTACCAGATTAAACAAGATGAATTCATGATGAGAACTTCTTGGTTCTGAAATTATTAAAAAGACACAAAACTGAAGTCTATTTCTAGAAACAACTCTTTTTATTGATAAATGATCGAAAAACTCCATACTGGTATGTTGAAAACTAAAAGGATTTTCTCCGAACAAAATATTATCCATTATGTTATATTGTAAAGAACCCGAGGTCTGTCACTGATGTCGGTACTTCAATTTTCTACGAACGAGGAATCTTCTTTTCGATAGTGTATGAATCTGTTGTATAATTTTTTGTCTCGGTAGTGACGGTTGTTTCCAGGTATATAAGTTTCGATACCAAGGTCATCAGTACATGTCTACACTCTCAACCTGGTATTTCTTCTGACTCACGGTTTCTTACTCCGAAAGTTTAACACCACTACCTCTTCTGAGAATTCTCAGAGAACCTAACGTCTCTAGTTTGGTCAGTTAGGATTTCCTTTAGTCAGGACTTATAAGTAACCTTCCTACCTACAACTTCGACTTCGAGGTTATGAAACCGGTGGACTACGTTTCTCGACTGAGCGACCTTTTCTGGGAATACGAACCTCTGACTTCCGATTTCCTCTTCCGCCGTTGTCTCCTACTCTACTATCCTACCGTAGTAACTGAGTTACCTGTACTCACATTCGTTTGAGGCCCTTTGTCACTTCTTGTCCCTTCGGACCACGGAACCACAGGTACCCCAGTGTATCGTAAGATGATAACGTTGACTTGTTGTTTTATACTAGGTCGTTAAGGTGAAGACACGTATATAGACCTATTTTTGATATTTTTGACATGAAGGTTCCCTTGATGCAAACAAAAATACTGTTTAGTTTCTTTCTTCAGTCCTACTCCGATGAAAACTCCTGTCCTCATCATTATCTCTCACCAGGGAATTCTCCCTGAAGTCCACAACTATTATAAAACAAACTTAAGAACCACAAATATACCAATAGAAGTGGAAAAAAAAAGAACAATTCAGTAGACAATGATGTTAATATGGTGCATGTGAAAGTATATCAAACCACTTTCCACAGTCTAGTCCCACTACAGAAGATCCACCAGGAGGAGGAACAAAGTCTTCTCATCAAAGTCAGGACACCACACGTCAACCATGGACTCGAGTTTCGTTTTCAAGTGAAATAGATTTCAGAAGTGGTTGCTGGGGTTTAACGGTGAATAGAACTTTAAATGACTGAAGATTTTATACTTCGACCCAAAAGTCATTTGAACCCGGTTTAAGTGACTTATCCGTGTTTTGTATCAAATTCTTCTAGACCTATGACCTCTTTACGTCTCTTTGAGTTTACGAGAATTGTCTGCGGTTTTTAAGGACTGGTATTTTACCGGTGTATTTATCATAGTAAGATGTTTAAATGAGATGGCAGTAAAGGACCCCGGACAGTTTCTCTTTAGTGACCCCATTCACCATACTTCTTTGATTTTAAGCCCTTTAAAGACACACCCAAAAATGAATTCCGTCATTAAAGATTTTCCTTACTTTGAACTTTGGACATCTGTTTTTATCACAAAGTACAAGTAAAATTCTAAAGGAACTACAGACCACTACAATGTTTCAAAAGTATATGTATCATTGATTAACATGAAAGAATACTAATGTAAAGTCACAAAGATTCTGTACGAAAAACAGTATAAAATTATCGAAACTTTAACCTAAACATTACGTAGAATTTCACTTACCGGACAGTATTAAATTGACAGGTATATAAAAGAAGACGTTATCATTTATCTTATGACTTCGTAGACCGTCAGGTGACGTAGCATCTAACATACTTTTAGACGTTGTCCTATAAGAAGAAGATAAAAATAATGTATAACCTACAAGTAGAAAGTTAATTAAACACTCATCAAATTCGTGCTCACAATTTAGACATAGAGTATTAGTAAGTTATATAAAAGAGTCAGACACTAAAGTGAAACAATATAAGAAACAACAAAGACGAAAAACAAAATACGATATAGTTTAATACAGGAAATTTTGAAAAATAAATATAAGATTCATTAACTACCAAACGAAAAATTGAAATGTGCGACTAAAGTACATGGTAATTATTGGGATAAAAGAGTTTAGTAATTGACTTATAAGGTTCGATAAAAGTCAAAATTTATTGTTAAAATTGTGTATAAGTCAAGAATACATAAACCTAGACAAAGATAAGAGACTTCGGTCGTGGTTTAAAATTTAATACAAATGTTATCATACGTAAAGGTTATTTTAAAGCATGGATAAGAAAACTTTAATACGTAAAGGACTACTTCAAATTTTAATGAACAGTTCCTTTTGTTTTGGTTTGAGAGTCTTTTTTTTTTGACAGTAAACTGAGTTTAATTCAAAATATCTCAAAGGACAATTTATGTTTGTAATTTTTGAACTTAAAAGGGACCAAGTTTTTCCCCCTTCTAAAAGGAGGGGAGAATCTCGTAAAGGAACAATTTTGAACATTAACTTTAGGAAAAGACAGGGAAACTCTACGTACGTTTAGAAAAATTTTTCATTTATTTGGAGAACAATCAAAATGGTGGGTCCTTATGGAAATTTTCGGGACCTCGGTACAGAAACTTTACATTTGTTTGTAGATCCTTCTATCGTGGGGTAGAGGGGGACGGACATCATTTGAGGGTCCGAGAAGCAAATGTTCAACAATGATGAACAATTCGAAATGAAAAGTAGGCCTATTTTCGTTAAATGACTATTCTCTACCGGTGGGGTTAATGGTGCATTTAAATCCTACTTTCTATTTTCACTCTTTTGAACTGTGGTAAATGATGCGTAACAAGTAGGGGGATCGAAGCTCATGATAGAAATTTATAATGATACCGATAAGTAGCGTGATGGAGTGCCATCAAAGGGCAAAAGTTTGGCGTGTGACCCCTACCGGTCGAGATTGGCAGAGGTGACTCATTTCTTTCCTGGTCGAGTCTAGCGCCCTTCGGCTAGGAGCACTGCAGTGGGTTTCACCTTCGCGTTAAGGGCTCACCCCGCGTCTTCGGAAGGCGCGTACTCGTTAAGGTGGAGGCAAGTCATCAGCGGTAACAGGTGGATTGCGGGGGCCCCCCTCTCCTGAGTCCTCGGAGGTCCAGGCGAGCCGCGGCGTCTCCCGCCCGGACCTTCGACGCGCCCGGTCCTCGCCTCCGGCTCGGGGACGTCCACACAGCCTCCGGAGTGATGCCCGCGATCCGGCCCAACCCCCCTTCGGCCCAAAGGCGCCGACGCGGCTCAGCCCTTTAGACCGTCGGCTGCCGGCGGGGTAAGACGCGCGGCCTGACGAGAAGCTCCTCCGGACCCCTCCTCCGGTCCGTTCCCCGGACCGCCTCCCTGCCAACAGACGTCGGGGCAAGGAGGGGTCCTCGGTGCAAAGAGCTGGACGCACTTTCCCCACCGACCTCCTCCGGACCCCGCGCGCGCTCTTGCCGGCTAACACTGCACATAGGGTTCGGGCAGTGCAGGCGCGGCCGCGCACCCGCCGCGACCGACGACCTCTGCACCGCGACACTTTGGTCCCCCGGAACCCGAGTTGAGGTCTCGGGCGGCCACTTACCCGTCCAATTAGGCCGTCCTGAGACTATGAGTAGACATTCTCATGTTATCGGCAATCCCAGCAAAGAACACAATTTATCCCATCACATATACTTCAAACTATTCCGAAGTTATTTCCACTCGACGAAAAGAGTAATACGACAAGAAAAGTAATAACCGAATAAATTATTATTGGTAGGAAACTTAGCCATAATTGGTGGAGGTAAATTATTTATGTCTAGGATTTCCAAGTCTCTCTATTTGACCAAATCGGTAGTAGTCGTCCACCCTAAATTTAAGACCAAACAAAATGAGGCACAAGTACGACAAAGGGTGGGACTTCAAAATAAATTATGTCACTAACAGGGACTCATGGTGGTCGCACAGCACCTAGATCAGAATGGAATCACAATCAGCGAGTCAGAACCGGCTGAGAAACCCTCGGGTACCTGACGTCGGGTGGTCCGAGGTGACAGGTACTCTAAAATGTCTTTTCTTACGACCTCACCCAACGGTAAAGGAAGAGGTCCTTAGAATGGAATGTCATAAGATAAAAGGAATCTTGGGGACACATTTTCCAATTAATTCCGGGAAGACGTAAGAGACTGGACACATAAGAGTCTACCGACAATTTGTACATTTAAATTTGGTATCAACTTTGGGACTTAAAATTCAAAATGACCTCTTCGATTCTTAGCATAGGTTCGGTCCAGCCTTTACCCTGTCTGAAAAATTTTTCTACTTTTGACGCTAAAGTAGGTACGAGGTATAATACTTCCACTATAGTATGCCGGAGACTAACCTACCACGTAGATCTGAATCATTCATCTACAAAACATTCATAGTCCCGTCGACCTTCACCATAGGAGACGTATACCCTTCCTGGAGTGTAATACCGTAGATCAATTGAAAACGAGCGATGTACTACTTCACGGACAAACCCCTAATACGACGGTTTAACAACAAAATCTTCAATTTAAACACAGTGACACTTCTCTAATCTACCGATACAGTCTTAAGTAGTTCCGGATAGACGTGAATAAACGAGATCCGGGGTCAGGTTCCAACCTCCCCTGTCACGTAAGGGGCCAAGATAACATAGACACCACAACTTAACTTCTAAATGTCTTAAGCTTATCATGTACTAACAAATTTTAATGGATTAAGGAAGAGTACAATTTCTATTTTCGTATCTTGATTCTGGTAGTGATCCAAACAATTATCTCGAATCGTCTCGACCTCGGAGGGACAGTGATATGGTAAATATCAGTTTCAAAAACTTTTTCACTAAAACCTCTTTTACCTTAAATCCTTCTTCTTTGTAGGATAAAAACTCTCGAAACTTCTGAATGATTGGAACACCCCAAATATCATAACTATCCGTTTTAACAATACATTGAATTTCTAAAAGGTATAATTATCTATAAAGAGAAATGTTTGTAATAAACATTACGGTACTATCTCAAGGTATGAAGCCTATATACAATATACGGAACTAATTGATTAGACGATAATAACCTGTATATTCAAAAGTTAACAAACATAATAAATCATTACCTGTGTATTAAAAACTTTGTCGGTTATCCTTTTTGTACAAATCTAAGTTTTTACAGGTCTAAGTAGTTCTAATATACTCAGTGGTTACCTGTCCACCCATGAGGAAATAACACCAGGAAGGATAAGGAAGAACACCGAGTTTCCCTGTAAAAGGGTCTCCAAATAGAAAATGATTTTACAACATACATTTAAAGAGTGTCCACTAGGACTGAAGTTCTATTCCAGAGAATCCTGAAGACAGAAAGTTGAAAAGGACAGGACTGAAGTATCAAAGACATGAAAGATTATCGTCGTCTTTTACTTGTTCATGTCCCACTCAGTAAATAAATGGAGAAAGAAATAAAGTGAGACACACATTCAAAAGTCACTCAAAATACTCTCTCGGGTATATAATTTAATCTTTTCACCTTTAGTAATTTTTAGTGGAAACCCCTTCTATAACAAACTTATGTTGTTGTCAATGTTCCACACAAGACCCTTGGGGTTCTGGGAAGTCACTCAGACACTCCAGTTTTGTATTACACACACGAGTCAGTAGGGACTGAGAGACGTTGGGGTACCAGACATCGGGCGGTATAAGGAGACAGGTACCTTAAAAGGTCCGTTCTTATCACCTCGTTAAACGGTATAGGAAGAGGTCCCAAAAGAGGTTGGGTCCCTAGTTTGGGTCTAGAGGGTGTGACGTCCGTCTAAGAAATGGTAGACTCGGTACTCCCTTCGGGGAGTGTTGTATTACGACGACGACGTTTCAGTGAAGTCAGCACAGACTGAGACACGCTGGGGTGTCTGCCGTCGGGTGGTCCGAGGCGGCAGGGACCCTAAGAGGTCCGTTCTTGTGACCTCACCCAACGGTAAAGGAAGAGGTTACGTACTTTCCCTTTTCACTTTCACGTCAGCGAGTCAACACAGGTTGAGAAACGTTGGGGTACCTGACGTCGAATGGTCCGAGAAGGCAGGTACCCTAAAAGGTCCGTTCTCATGACCTCACCCAACGATAACGGAAGAGACAGTTTTGTATTATGGTCCTATGTTTAACCGAAAATGTGACTACTTTAATCGTGACTATCATATTTTCGTGTCGACGGACAGACAGTATTTAGTCCTACTACTGTGGTTACTGTAATATAAGGAGGTGTTATCCAACGCATCAATTTTTTTTAACGGTGAAAATGAATTCCTACAGAAACTACTTTGTCATTTTTAATAATTAAAATAATTTAGAAACTCATGTGTAGAAGAAGAATGGGTCACCCTACTTTACCTTTCAAGTATTTAAACGACGTATGACCATACTACCAACCAACAGAACTCCTTTTCGTGAACTTCACTAACTATACACTCGAGTGGATCGGTGAAAAAAAGTACTTGAGAACAAAAATACACTTTCTCGTTGACTGTCTTTTTGTTACCATAAGTGTACCATAAGTATGTAAAAGAGTTTTTACTCACTTCACTCGGACAGTTTACTACCTTTTATGGACAAACATAGACAACGATTGTAATTTTCACGAAAGTTCACTTTTGGTCTTACAACCTTTTGAACGGTTCAATTGTTTACGATTATATATTTCTAAAAAGACTACTCTAACTACTCATAATTACTTACACTAAAAATTAAAATTCTTTCACACAGTTATAAACTCGTCATAAAGACTACATACACGAGTTTCTATTTGAGTTCGTTGCATTCTCTTGTCGTACAATTTTCACTCCTTCTTCCTTATTCAACTAATCCCTTACGGTGAGATTTTTCATTATAAACTCCTTATAGAACTTAATTTACTCTATAGGTCCATCTTTAGACCTCCTTTTCGCAAGAAGTATCTACCTTTTCGTCTACGTCTGTGGTACTCCGTACAAGGTCTTTGTCATAAATCCTGTAACTTTGATCTCTCTCCACTTGAACCCTCTGTCGTCACTTTGAATTCCAGATTCTCCATCTCCCTCATCTTATACATCCTAAAATAACCGATATCTTTAATTAAAAAATAAGTAATTTAATATATTTTTTAGTATGAAATACGTCAGTTCATTATATGTATTGTATATCCATATTAAATCCCTTATGA
Source organism: Capra ibex (assembly GCA_006410555.1). Lineage (NCBI taxonomy): Eukaryota > Metazoa > Chordata > Mammalia > Artiodactyla > Bovidae > Capra > Capra ibex. Next base: position 24,642,199 of record SJYO01035988.1, on the reverse strand, counting down.
TTAATTCATTATGGTGAGATACAGGACAGACTGAATTCGTTACTTTTAATGGGACACACGGGAAGCAATTCTAGAGTAGGATGGTAATTGGTCTCTTTTAAGACTTAAGACACCATTGGTAAAGAAACGAAAAACTTACATTAAAAATTTTTGTTTTGTCGTATGAATCGTTAATTACTTTAAGGACCGGGAAACCATTCACGAACTACATCAAACAGAATGTATCAGGAGAGTCGGTTGAACCCTTCACAATAATGGTGGTACGGTATGTAAAAGTCACACCTTTAAAAGAAAATCACTGATCTTTAGTATCGGAAACCCGAACTTACACCCTTTTTATCTCTGAGATCTTTCTCCCTTTTAAAATTGGATAAGATGTCAAGACGAAACCAGTCATAACTTGTGTAAATTTTAAAAAGGAATATCATAATTAAGTCCCCACCGTGCACTGTAAAAAGAATGGAATCAGAGACATTGAATGACGACTTACCAGTCAAACCCTGTTGTCTTTATTAACCATTGGAAAAATAAAAGACTTTATTAAAATTCACGTCAGTAGTGATGTTTGAGAACCTTTTCAAATAAAATACGTCTCTCAAACTAAAAAATTCCGTAAAAGTGGTTTAATCTTCTAGAAATTAATAAAGAACGTAGAGAGTTCAAGATGACCGTAGTCGAAAATAGACAAACTTTAATCGCAAAAATCAATGACAAAAATAAGACGAACGGACAACAAAATCACTCCCAGACGACCATCTTTAAGAGTCAAAAGAGATATACTTTATAGACGTTTCTCGAAAAATAACACACACCTTTAGAACCAACTGTCAAAAATGGAAAATTTTGTAACTTTTCGTAAGTGACAGAAAATGATGATCCTGATAACTTTTAAGTGGACAATTGAAACTTCATTTAAACAGACCCCGATCGACGAAAAATTCTATTGAAAATAAGATCATACAAAATACATATAAAGAAAAATAGGATTACTCTAAATAACATGAAGGAAACCTAACTCATAAACTCATAAAACTCATCACGTAACATAGAAGAAATAACTGAAACTTCGAAATACACAATAAAACAAATGAGGAATCAGACCTCTAACGTTGTACGTGGTAATTTTATTACCACAGAAGTTTATGATATAAGTACTTGTCACATTACTTGAAAATAGTCATATTAAGAGAAATATGGGAGTGTGGAATACCAGGAATATAGAGTGAAAATATAAAAAATTGGGGTTTATGAACAATAAAACGAAATTTGTTATAATTATAAGATTTCTTTGTACACACGTGTACACATTTATTGAGAATGGCAAATATATATATAGACAAAACCCTCGAGTAATAAGGAAGGATGTCCAGATGTCAAGAGAGACCATATATAAGGGAAGTCAGATTCGTTGAATAAAATAATAAAGTACATAATGAAGGCGTGACTACCACTGTTTAGATGAATCGATCGGAAATAAAGTGACACCAAAAACTTACTATAAAACGATCCATATCTTGACACAACTCTCAAAAGACAAAGACGTAAAAATCCTAAAGAAACAGAAGACCGAAGACAACAAAAACTACTCTTCGAACAGAAGTAGAAGGAAAATGGGTGGACTGATATTACACAAAAGAGGAGACACGAAGTCTAAAAGTAAGATAGAAATCAAAAGTCATCAATCTGGTATTACATGTATTCGTACTAAACAAGACATAAATAGAGAAAACTTCTTACTGTTGCTGAAACCCCAACAATGGAAAATAGTAAAAAAAAATTAAGAGTCTTGAGTGAGAAGTCTGTAAAAGAAACGGGGTAGGAGAAAAAGAAAGATTTTAAGGTCAATGTGTTTACAACTTGATACATGTATGACAGGGTTTACAAGTCTACTAGATAGATCAACTCCAAACAAAACACACACCCCAGGGAACCCAACCGATAAAGATAAGTCGACTGAAAAAAGTTCAAATACCGAAGGAAGTAAACGAGACAGTCACAAGAAGTAAGTATTCGGATATTTTAGGTGTAGACTATAACACAATAAGTCAAGATTTTTAAGGACAAAAAAAGAGAAACAAAAAGAATTAGACGATTCTAAGAGGTAATAAAGTAAACATAAAAGATAAAAAATCATCCAGTAAATTAAAATAAATAAAACAAAATAACATTAATGAAATTTCAGGAATAGATGATTAGCGTTGTAGGTCCAATTAGACATCCAGACAAAGTCATCCGAGGGAACAAGTCATACTTAGTTTTAAAAGATGAAGAAACGTACAGAGGATAAAGAAATAAAACACGATCTGTAATACACATTTTCATGTCATCTCTAACTTCATTTATGGAGGTCTTTTTCCGTGTAGGGAAGGAGACGAACGATTTAGTGTATACATCGACTCGACCAGGACCCGAAATTAATCTGTGTCAAGAAGCGGTTGTAGTCTACTAAACTCCCGTCATAGTTCCGAAAGGGAAGTCGTCCCTAACCCACCACTTGTGATGGTTTCGAGGTAACTACACGAAATATCGCATCTTAAGTCGAAAAGAAAGTCCACTGACTCCTCAAGGACGGGACATCTCGAAAATCGTGGACTCTGCAGAGAAAGACGGGGTCACGGGACGAGGGTTGGAAACCTCCCAACAACGGTACATGAATCCCTTTTTGTAGATGAAGACGAAATAACTGATGTGGTTTCGGAAACTGACACACCTAGTGTTGTTTGACCTTATAAGAATTTCTCTACCTTTATGGTCTGGTAGAATGGACGGAGGACTCTTTAACCATACGTCCAGTTCTTCGTTGTCAATCTTGACCTTCACCTTGTTACCTGACCAAATTTTAACCCTTTCCTCATGTAGTTCCGACACATAAGTCAAACCAAGTCAAGTCAGTGAGTAAGCACAGACTGAGAAACACTGGGGTACCTGACGTCGTACGGTCCGGAGGGACAGGCAGTGGTTGAGGACCTATAATGAGCTTGAGTACAGGTAACTCAGCCACTACGGTAGGTTGGTATAGTTGGAGACAGTAGGGGACACATAACAGTGGGACGAATAAATTGAATATACGTCTCATGTAGTACGTTTTACGACCCGACCTACTTCGTGTTCGACCTTAGTTCTAACGTCCCTCTTTATAGTTATTGGACCACAGTTGGTACGTCTACTGTGGTGGGAATACCGTCTTTCACTTCTCCTTGATTCGGAGAACTACTTTCTCTTTCTCCTCTCACTTTTTAGACCGAACTTTGAGTTGCAAGTTTTTTGATTCTAGTACCGTAGGCCAGGGTAATGAAGTACCCTTTATCTACCCCTTTGTCACCTTTGTCGCCGACTGAAATAAAAAGACCAGCCACCCCCCCTGAGATTTTAGTGACGTCTACCACTGACGTCGGTACTTTAATTTTCTGCGAGGAACCTTCTTTTTGATATTGGTTGGATCCGTCGTATAAATTTTCGTCTCTGTAATGAAACGGTTGTTTTCAGGTAGATCAGTTTCGATACCAAAAAGGTTATCAGTACATACCTACAGTCTCAACCTGGTATTTCCTTCGACTCGCGGCTTCTTAATTACGAAAACTTGACGGCTTCTTAACTACGAAAACTTGACACCACAACCTCTTCTGAGAACTCCCAGGGAACCTGACGTTCCTCTAGTTTGGTCAATTAGGATTTCCTTTAGTCAAGACTTATAAGTAACGTTCATGACTACGACTTCGACTTTGAGGTTGTGAAACTGGTGGACTACGTTTTTCGACTGAGCAACCTTTTCTGGGACTACGACCCTTTCTAGTTTCCGTCCTCCTCTCCCTCACTTTCTCCTACTCTACGAACCTACCATAGTGATTGCGTTACCTGTATTCAAACTCGTTCGAGGCCCTCAACCACTACCTGTCCCTTCGGACCACACGACGTCAGGTACCCCAGTGTTCCTCAGCCTGTGCTGACTCGCTGACTTGACTGACTACCCCCCTCTACCATAAACATAAAGTCTCGTAGGTATATTTAATACGAAAGGAAACCAAGGTCTTTGACGAAGGGGTCGAATTTTATTTGTAATGAAACACTGTAAACTATCCTTCATTTCTTCAAGACGTCTATGTTTCGAAGACAAACCCCTGGAGAACTTATACTTTAGGGGTAAGTCAATGGTCCATTACAGTTGGCCGTTCGACCACAACCGAACGAAACACTGGTCTCAAGAATCTCTAAGACTATGTAGTGTGTTCTAGTATTCGTTTGTAATTTACAAATAATTTTCAACTTGTCAAAGGAGAGAATGGACGAACGGGACTTCTTACTTTATTTGACACCAAAAGACAAGTGAAAACTTTATAAACAGAGAAGATTTAAAAAAAGAAACAAATGGCAATCTAAGAGTCTAGAGACTGAAATCTTTTGTCAAAAGATCCAATCCCCGAACAAGAGTAACAATTCCATTCTAGTCAAAGAGAAAACGAGGAGATGTAAGATAATTCCTTAACAAAGAAATAGGAATAAAATCTCTACGATCGGGACTCCACTAAAACGAAATGTAAAAATGGGACTGACACTTTAAACTTTGACGGGACTTTTAAGATTCGTCCCCATCCTGAATAGAGTTAATTAAAGTGAAAAAAGAACCTAGAAAATTTTTTATAAATAAAACCCGTCACAATCCGGAAGTAATGACACGTCTGAAAAAGATCAACGTCGTTTACCCCCGATGAGAAATCAACGTCACACACCCAAAAAGAACGACGTCTCGTACCTGAGATCCCGTACACCCCTAAGTCATCAAAACCAAGGGTTCGAGATCTCGTGTCCGACTTCTCGACACCGTACACCCGATAAGGGTCTAGTCCCTACTTTGGGCACAGAGGACGTAACCGTCTACCTAAGAAATTGTAACTCGGTGGTTCCTTCGGGAACCTAGAAATGGGAAGTTTAAGATCACGAATTCAATTATAAACTACGAAAGTATATCGACGAAAATAACACAAACACCACCCAACGAAAAACGAAACGAAAAAGAAAAAGTTGTAAGTTCACATCAACTAAATAAATATTAACATCATTCTATGTGTGTTGTTTTAGATGGTAGTATTGTTTAAAATTTACATATCGAAACACCGTAATTCGTATAAGTGTAACAACTCGTTGACAGGTGGAGGTGATAGGTGGAGGTCTTGAGAGAAGTCGTAGGGTCTGACTTTGATAGGTGGAGGTCTTGATAGGTGGAGGTCTTGAGAGAAGTCGTAGGGTCTGACTTTGAGGTGTGTGCAATTTGATATTGAGGGCAAGGGGGGTATGAAACCCTTTGTGGTAAGATGAAAGACAGACATACTTAAACTGATGAGGTCCACGGAGTATGTTCATCTTAGGATATCATAAACAGGACCGAATAAACTGAGTCTTGTCACAGAAATTCCGAGTAGGTTACAACATCGTACAGTGTCCTAAGGGAAGAAAAATCCCGGTTTATTATAAGGTAACAAACTATGTATAATGTAAAACGAATACATTATATGTATTAAAACAAATGTAAACAACCACCTGTAGAACCAATGAACATGTAACATCGATAACACTTATTACGAAAATAATACTTGTAACCACATGTTTATAGACAAACACAGGGACGAAACTTAAGAAAACATATGTATTGATCTTCACCCTAATGACTTAGTATACCATTAAGGGACCACCGAGTCGTCAAAATTTGTTAGACGGACGGTTACGTCCTCTGTGCTCAAACTAGGGACCAGTCTTTCTAGGGGACCTTCTCCTCTACCGTCGGGTGAGGTCATAAGAAAGGACCCTTTAGGGTGTCTGTCTCTTCTGACCACCTGGTGTCAGGTACCCCGACGTTTTCTCAACCTATACTGAACAACTGATTTGTTATTCTTAAGTCAACATACACACATGGGGTATATGGTCAACTTTTTATATATCCAATAAAACCAAACCCCCCTGTTAATGCTTTTCTCGACAATGTTTGTAAAGGTAAGTCTACAAACACACATGGGTCTAAAATTAAAGAGAAACCCATTTATGAAGTCGTACACGAATGAACCAGTATACCATAACAATATTAATTGAAATATTCTTTGACGGTTTAACAAAAGAACTTATCGAACACGAGAATGACGTTACATAGTCTCAAGGTGAATAAAGGGTAAGAACAGTCGTGAACCATAAAGTCAAACGAAAAAAAGATTTTAATAAATCTATCCACACGAAACGATGGGGTAACACCAAAATTATACGTAAGAAGATTACTGATTATTATGACTTTTAGAAAACTACACGAACACAATCGGTATATAGAAGATAACAATTCACAGAGAAGTTTAGAAGACAAGTAAAAATTTAACCCGACAAAAGAATTACTTACAAGTTTTAAGAAATACATAAGACATATGTTCTTGTTATGAAACAATCTAAACACTAAAAGTTTATAAAAGGAATGATAAACACCGATTAGAAAATAAGTAAATTGTCACATAAAGTACTTTTACACTACTTGAGGTCTGAAAAACAAAATTAAAGAAAACCATAATACAGATTTTACAGAAATTTCAGTGTTTCTGAAAAGAAAATTTTTTTAAAACATCAAATTGTAAAATATAAATCTAGACATGATCTAAAAAGATACTTCTTATTCAATGACTGATTCCAAGTAAAAACACATACCTAAGAGTAAAAAAAGTAACGGTAAATAACTTTTCGTTTACTATATACAATAGAATTGTGTATAATTGAATCGTACTTATACTATGTCTTTTTTAATTTCTACACATACATGTACTCAATTATACGTTTGAATGTACATGAATGACAGACGACTCTCCCGGATATTCGTCACTGTAGAGTCATTGGTACTCGTTTTGAACGTGTGTCTAGAAACAAAGATTTATAGGAAGATGTTATTTCCCTTGGTCTTAAAGTGTCTCTTTTACTAACTAAGATCCCGTTTCCGTTCCAATTGTATTTTATTCGGGTCTCGTAAAATATCATAATCTTTAATTCCTGAAGACTTTTCGTCACTACCCTTGTACAGTTTACCTGTATCCGTGGTTGGGGTTTCTCGAAGAGTACCGTTCAGGTCAAGTCAGTAAGTCATCACAGGCTGAGAAACGCTGGGGTACTTGGTGTCGTGCGGTCCAGAGGGACAGGTAGTGATTAAGGGCCTCAAATGGGTTTGAGTACAGGTAACTCAGTCACTACGGTAGGTTGGTAGAGTAGGAGACAGCAGAGGAGGAGGAGGACGGGAGTTAGAAAGGGTAGTAGTCCCAGAAAAGTTTACACAGTCGAGAAACGCAGTCCACCGGTTTCATAACCTCAAAGTCATAGTTGTAGTCAGGAAGGTTACTTGTGAGTCCTGTCTAGAGGAAATCCTACCTGACCAACCTAGAGGAACGTCAGGTTCCCTGAGAGCTCAGAAGAGGTTGTGGTGTCAAGTTTTAGTAGTCAAGAAGTCGTGAGTCGAAAGAAATATCAGGTTGAAAGTGTGGGTATGTACTGGTGACCTTTTTGGTATCGGAACTGATCTGTCTGGAAACAACTGTTTCATTACAGAGACGAAAAATTATACGACAGATCCAACCAGTATTGAAAAGAAAGTTCCTCATACGCAGAAAATTAAAGTACCGACGTCAGTTGTAGACGTCACTAAAACCTCGGGGGGTTTTTATTTTCAGTCGGTGACAAAGGGTCAGATAAACGGTACTTCACTACCCTGGTCTACGGTACTAGAATCAAAAGACTTACAACTCGAAATTCGGTTGAAAAAGTGAGAGGTGAAAGTGAAAGTAGTTCTCCGACAAAACAAGAAGTGAAAGACGGTATTCCCACCACAGTAGACGTATAGACTCCAATAACAATAAAAAAGGTCGTTAGAACTAAGGTCGAACACGAAGAAGGTCGGGTCGCAAAGAGCACTACATGAGACGTATATTCAATTTATTCATCCCACTGTTCTATGTCGGAACTGTACGAGGAAAGGACAAACCTTGGTCAGACAACAAGGTACAGGTCAAGATTGACAACGAAGGACTGGACGTATGTCCAAAGAGTTCTTCGTCCAGTCCACCAGACCATAAGGGTAGAGAAAGTCTTAAAAGGTGTCAAATAACACTAGGTGTGTCAGTTTCCGAAACCGTATCAGTTATTTCGTCTTTATCTACAAAGAGACCTTGAGAAAACGAAAAAGCTACTAGGTCACTTACAACAGTTAAACTAGAGACCAAGGAGACGGAAGAGATTTTGGTCGAACTTGTAGACCTTTAAGTACCAAGTATATAACGACTTCGGACCGAACCTCTTCAAACTCGTAATGAAATGATCACACACTCTACTCACATTAACACGTCATCAAACCCGTAAGAAACCGTAACGAAAAGAAACCCTGGTCTTAGTTTTGACTGGAAAAGGTCAGGACACCGGTGACCTGAATATTGTTTCGACCTTGTTAAACTCGTTGTTTTATTTATTGTACCATAACCTAAGATTGGGATTCGTTATCTATAAACTCTGGTATCACTATATTCATTTACTAACTTATTTATTTATGCTTCTTCTTTCGGGAGACTTCTTAAAGTTTATTATATAGATCTAAGATGGGGAAGAACCTGTACCCTGGATAAGGGAGGGAAGAACTTATGCCCGATCTGAATCACTAACGAAAGTTTCTTATTTCATACTTTTCCTCTATATCAATGAAATGTCACCTCTTTTAACCGTTGGTGATGGAATCTTTCACTAGGTCCAATTAGTGGATACTATACTGCATGGGGGACTATATGACACTATTCTTCCCGAGACCCAATAAGAGGGTCTCTTAGAGTCAGATTAGTTTACCTTTTTGTGATCTGTTTTAGGTTTAATTTTCCGTAAGATTTTTCACAGATCATAAAGAGTTTCAACAGTTTCAGTATTTTATGTCCTTTCTGACAGTGTTTGGTATTCTCTATACTGTTGATTTACATTATATCATAAGACTTAATCTAGTACCCTACCTTTTTCCCTGTAATTTCTTTTCTGACCACTTTCAGACCTCAAACTAATTCACAGGTAACAAGGTCGTGACAAAAGACTTTACTGACAAATAGGTGACTTAAAGAAAACTTGGAAATAGTTTTAATACACACCAAGATAATGATCTGTGTGACAAAAAGAAGGTGACTAGGACTCACAAATAGGAAAACGATTATTGTGTTAATTATGTCGAAACACTATTCATAACTTTAGTCCATCACCTAAACGACTATAAAACAACTTCTAAAAACATAGTATTAGTACTCTCTATGACCAACCATCAGTTATACGACCATTCACAAATTGCTAGTCTCAAAACCCATGACTCTCTCTTTGGACAACAATTGGATAAGGGAGAGGATCGGGAACGGACCTTTTAGAGTACCTGTCTCCTCGGACCTTCCGACGTCAGGTACCCCAACGACTCCCAGTCTGTGCTGACTCGTTGAAGTGAAAGTGAAAGTACGTAACCTCTTCCTTTACCGTTGGGTGAGGTCACAAGAACGGACGTCTTAGGGTCCCTACCCCCTCGGATCACCCAACGGCAGAGACCCCAGCGTGTCTCAGCCTGTGCTGACTTCGCTGAATCGTCGTCGTCGTCGTCGTCGTCGGGAACAGAGACACATAAATGGGTAAGACTTATAAAGTATATTCACCTTAATATATTATACATGGAAAAGACAAACCGAATAAAGTAAATCGTACAAAAGGTTCAAGTAAGTGGGATATGGAACATAGTTATGAAATACTCTTTATTATAAGGTAACATACAAATATGGTGTTAACAAATAGTCAAGCAGGTTACTAACTCTAAATCCATCGAAAGTGAAAAACCGAAAACACTTATCACAGTGATATCGAAAACACATGTTCATAGACAAAAGTTTAGAAAACCCATACATAGATCTTCACCTTAACTACCCAACATCGGAAACTGACACACCTAGTGTTATTTGACACCTTTTAAGACTTTCTCTACCCTTATGGTCTGGTGAACTGGATGGAGAACTCTTTAGACATACGTCGAGTCCTTCTTTGTCTTGACCTGTACCTTGTTGTCTGACCAAGGTTTATCCTTTTCCTCATGCAGTTCCGACATGTAACAGTGGAACGAATAAATTGAATATACGTCTCATGTAGTGCTCTTTGCGACCCGACCTTCTTCGTGTTCGACCTTAGTTCTAACGGTCCTCTTTATAGTTATTGGAGTCTATACGTCTACTGTGGCGGAAATACCGTCTTTCACTTCTCCTTGATTTTTCGGAGAAATACTTTCACTTTCACCTCTCACTTTTTCAACCGAATTTCGAGTTGTAAGTCTTTTGATTCTAGTACCGTAGACCAGGGTAGTGAAGTACCCTTTATCTACCCCTTTGTCACCTCTGTCACAGTCTGAAATAAAGAATCCCGAGGTTTTAGTGACGTCTACCACTTTAATTTTCTGCGAATGAGGAACCTTCCTTTCAGTACTGTTGGATCTATCGTATAAGTTTTCGTCTCTGTAATGAAACGGTTTTTTCCAGGCAGATCAGTTCCGATACCAAAAAGGTCACCAGTGCATACCTACACTCTCAACTTGACACTTCTTTCGACTCGCGGCTTCTTAACTACGAAAACTTGACACCACAACCTCTTCTGAGAACTCTCAGGGAACCTGACGTTCCTCTAGGTTGATCAGGTAAGATTTCCTCTAGTCAGGACCCACAAGAAACCCTCCTGACTACGATTTCGACTTTGACGTTATGAAACCGGTGGAGTACGCTTCTCAACTGAGTAACCTTTTCTGAGACTACGACCCTCCCTAACCCCCGTCCTCCTCTTTCCCTGCTGTCTCCTACTCTACCGACCTACCTACCGTAGTGGTTGAACTACCTGCACTCAGACTCACTTGAGGCCCTCAACCACTACCTGTCCCTCCGGACCGCACGACGTTAAGTACCCCAGCGTTTCTCAACCTGTACTGACTCGCTGACTCGACTTGGCTTACCATTAACATATAAATTGAAACGCTCAAGGCTTGAAAAGGTATCGTCGACATGGTAAAATATAAGGGTGTTCGTTACATATTCCTACTGTTAAAGAGGTGTAGGAGGGGTAATGGACAATAAAAGACAAACATAAAAAAATTGTGGGTAGTATTACTTACCCTTCACTATAGTAGCACCAAAACTAAACCGAAAAGGGACTTCTGATTACTACTACAACTCGTAGAAAAGTACACGAGTAAACATATTGAATCTCTTTATAGACGAGTTAAAGAAACGAGTAAAAAACGGCCCCAAAAACAATAACTTAAAAATTCATGTCAAATATATAAGACCTATTATATGGAAATAGTCTATATACTAAACGTTTATAAGATAAGACACTCAATATAAATAAAGGATAAAACCATGATAAGATACTACGTACGTTTAAAATTAAATAAATAATATAAAAGAACCAACGGTGTGACACACCGTATACCCTAGAATCCAGGGTTTGGTCCCTAGTTTGGGTACGGGGAAGATAACCTTGATGTCTCAGAATTGTAATCTAGTGGTCCCTTCAGGGACATTTTCAAAATTTCAACTATTCCAGTCAAATAAAAAGAAAATTACGAACATGTAAAACCACAGTATAGAACTTAGACAACAGTTTAAGTTCTATTCCTTTAAATAAGGATACAAAAGAAGACTCAAAATATAAAAATCGAGAATTATAAATCCAGTTACTAGTTACAACTTAATTAAAAAAATTTACGTCACTCCATCTCCGGTTCAAAAGAAGAATACGTACACCAGTAGATCAATGGTCACAGTAAACGACTTCTTTAATAAGAAAGAGGTAGTTTACCAAAACTGAAGGAACAACTTTTACTCCACCGGTATCTACATACCAAAATAAAAGTCTGTGAGCAAAGATAGATAACCTGTTATACAGAAAGAAATACGGTCAGTGTGACAAAACTATGACTCCGAAATTATCATTCTAAAATAAAAAAATAAAAAACTCATATTTAAATAAATTAACGTCCGATTAATGAAATGTTATAATATAACCAAAACGGTATGTAACTGTACTTAGACGGTGCTCACATGTACGCTAGGGGTAGGACTTGGGGGGGGGTGGAGGGAGGGGTATGGTAGGGAAACCCAGTAGGGTCACGTGGTCGGGACTCGTAGGACATAGTCCGTAGCTTGGACCTAACCGCTAAGCAAAGTGTATACTATTATATGTACAAAGTTACGGTAAGAGGGTTTGGTAGGGTGGGAACGGGAGAGGGTGTCTCAGGTTTTCTGACAAGATATGTAGACACAGAGAAAACCACAGAGCGTATGTCCCAATTTCAATGTCAGAAAAATTTAAGGTATATATACGTAATCATAACCACAAAAAGAAAGACCGAATGAAGTGAGACATATTATCCGAGGTCAAAGTAGGTGGAGTAATCTGACTATGTTTACATAAGAAAAATTACCGACTCATTATGAGATAACACATATACCTCTTCCGTCACCGTGGGGTGAGGTCATGAGAACGGACCTTTTAGAGTACCTACCTCCTCGGACCATCCGACGTCAGGTACCCCAACGCTTCTCAGCCTGTGCTGACTCGCTGAAGTGAAAGTGAAAAGTGAAAGTACGTGACCTCTTCCTTTACCGTTGAGTGAGGTCACAAGAACGGACCTCTTAGGGTCCCTGCTCCCTCGGACCACCCGACGACAGATACGTCAACGTGTCTCATCCTGTACTGACTTCACTGAATCGCCGTCGTCGTCGTTATGAAGTAACACATATACATGGTGTCGAAAGAATGGGTAAGTAGACGACTACCTGTAGATCCAACAAAGGTACAGGAGCGATAATATTTGTCACGACGCTACTTGTAACCCCATGTGCACAGAGAAAGTTAAGACCAAAGGAACCACACATACGGGTAGTCACCCTAAGGACCCAGTATACCGTCAAGATAAAGGTCAAAAAATTCCTTAGAGGTGTGACAAGAGGTATCATCGACATGATCAAACGTAAGGGTGGTTGTCACATTCTCCCAAGGGAAAAGAGGTGTGGCAGAGGTCGTAAATAACGAACATCTGAACGTATCGTCGGTAAGACTGACCGCACTTTACCATGGAGTGACACCAAAACTAAACGTAAAGAGACTATTACTCACTACAACTCGTAGAAAAGTACACAAACAATCGGTAGACATACAGAAGAAACCTCTTTACAGACAAATCAAGAAACCGAGTAAAAAACTAACCCAGCAAATAAAAAGACCTTAACTCGACGTCCTCAACGAACATATAAAAACTCTAATTGAAAACAGTCAACGAAGTAAACGATAATAAGAGAGGGTAAGACTTCCGACAGGAAAGTGGAACGAATATCAAAGGAAACAACACGTCTTCGAAAATTAAAATTAATCCAGGGTAAACAAATAAAAACGAAAATAAAGGTTATAAGACCCTCCACCCAGAATCTCCTAGGACGACACTACATACAGCCTCTTACAAAACGGATACAAGAGGAGATCCTCAAAATATCAAAGACCAGAATGTACATCTAGAAATTAGGTAAAACTCAAATAAAAACACATACCACAATCTTTCACAAGATCAAAGTAAGAAAATGTTCACCAACTGGTCAAAAGGGTCTTGGTGAACAATTTCTCTAACAGAAAAGAGGTAACATATAAGAACGGAGGAAACAGTTTCTATTCCACAGGTATCCACGTACCTAAATAGAGACCCGAAAGACAAAACAGGGTAACTAGATATAAAGACAGAAACACGGTCATGGTATGACAGAACTACTGACACCGAGATATCATCTCGGACTTCAGTCCGTCCAACTAAGGAGGTCAAGGTAAGAAGAAAGAGTTCTAACGAAACCGATAAGCTCCAAAAAACATAAAGGTATGTTTAACACTTTAATAAACAAGATCGAGACACTTTTTATCAACTATCGAACTATCCCTAACGTAACTTAGTTATCTAACGAAACCCATCATATGAGTAAAAGTGATATAGCTAAGAACGCGAGGTACTTGTACCATATAAAGAGACAGATAATCACAAGAGAAACTAAATAAAGTGGTCACAAAACATCAAAAGATATATATCCAGAAAACAAAGAAATCCATCTATATAAGGATTCATGAAATAATAAAAGCAACGTTACCACTTACCTTATCAAAGGAATTATAGAGAAAGATAAAAGAGTAATAATCACATATCCTTACGTTCCCTAAAGACACACAACTAAAATATATGACGTTGAAATGATATAAGTAACTAAACGAGATCATTAAAAGACCACCTCAGAAATCCCAAAAGGTACATCTTCTAGTACAGTAGACGTTTGTCACCCTCAAAATAAAGAAGAAAAGGTTAAACCTAAGGAAAAGAAAGAAAAAGACGAGACTAACGACACCGGTTTTGAAGGTTCTGATACAACTTCTCATCACCACTCTCACCCGCGGGAACAGAAGAAGGACTGAAATCCCCTTTACGAAAGTCAAAAAGTCGTAACTCCTATTACAAACGACACCCAAACAGTATATATCGAAAATAATACAACTCCATACAAGGAAGATAAGGACGAAAGACCTCCTAAAAAATAGTATTTACCTACAACTTAAAACAGTTTCCGAAAGAGACGTAGATAACTCTATTAGTACACCAAAAATAGAAAGTTAAACAATCACACCACATAATGTAACTAACTAAACGTCTATAACTTCTTAGGTACGTAGGGACCTATTTCGGGTGAACCAGTACTACATACTAGAAAAATTACACAACAACCTAAGACTAACCATCTTAAAACAATTCCTAAAAACGTAGATACAAGTAGTCACTATAACCGGACATCAAAAGAAAAAACACACAGTAGAAAATTGCCATTCTAAAATTCTGACAAAGAAAGGGTTAAAACAAACTGACAATCTCTGAGAAACGTTAAGACATATTTAAACTCCTAACCGAAAAGATAAAGACACGTCCTCAGTAACTTTAAAATTATCGCTAAAGTAACTAAGATATTTAAGGAAACTCATCATGACAGTGGACGTGATATAATTCAGAATGTCAGATACTTGTGTATGATAGTAAAGAAAATAAATCCGGAAGAAATTATGAAGGTCACTACAAAACGTCAAAAGTCACACATTCAGAATATATGAGGAACTCATCTAAATAGGGATCCATAAAATAAGAAAAACTACGATGTAATTTACCTTAACAGAATTAAAGGGAAAACCCAAAAGTAATGACCATTTATCTTTGTGTTGACTACAAACACACAACTAGAATATTAAGACTTTACACGACTGAAACAAATAATCGAGATAAAAACACCTAAGAATCCCTATAAGAAAAAAAAAAAATTAGACAGTTTTCCCTATAAGATATACATCAAAACAGAAAGTGACAACTCATATTTCAATCGACCCTATCTCCACCTAATTTTTATAATAGTAAAACTTCCTCAAAGGAAGATAAAGATCAGATGATTTACAAAAAATAGTACTTTCACAACTTAAAACAGTTTGCGAAAAAACGTAGTAGACTTTACTAGATGAAAAGGGGGAAACGAGACAATTACATTAACTAACTGAAATCATACAACTCGGTAAGAACGTAAGGACCCTATTTAGTGTGTTTCAGTGCCACATTTAATATTAGATTAAAAAAATAAAACGAGCTAAACTAAATGATCATTGAACAATTTCCATAAGTATTTTCTATAATAATAATCCATCTTACGAAAGAGTTGAAGTAAATCAGGAAAAAGACTCCAAAACAGAACAAGAAAACACACCTTGTACAAAGAGACAGAGTAAAACGAATTAGGAGACAAAAATATAGATACGTAAACCATTCAACCAATGTAAAGGGTTAGAATCTCTTCAATAGAATTCACCTCTACAAGACTCTTTGGATCGTCATATACGAAGAGACTAGTAGTCTCGATATTCGAGATTCCCGAGGAATACATACCCGATGTACTTAGGAAGGAATAACACCCGAACTGACAATACCCCAACTGGGAGTCGGGACAACCTTCGGTCTAGGACGGAGTACGTCACCGATGACCGGGTGACAACCCTCTCCGACCCAGGGACGGACCGACCGATGTACAGGATACCACAAGGACCTGACCCTGGGTTACGTCGACTGTCTTATCGGACTTCACATGACCCTAACCACTACCGAGTGACCAGCCGGTCATTCGGAAGTCGTGATTATCCTATCTCCCTGCTAAGGTTTTACCACGAATAATCTTGTTTGTAGGAATACCATCTTGTTCGAAGGTTTCACCGACGATGGTCACAGACACAGAAGTTCTCTTCAAGGTCAACGGACGACTGAGAGGTCCTCCGAGAGGTTCTAGACATTTACCCAGACTCGGTCCGAGGGAAGTCTAATGACGGAGACGTGATACTAAACCTGGTACACTCTAAGACGTATACAGGAAATCTCACCTCACAGACAAAAGATATCGGGAGACCGAGAGTTCAAAATGACCGGATGTTTCGGTTCACAAGACGCTCCAAACAGAAGGACCACGTCCTGGGGAACCGTCCCCTCGGGTTACACCCCGAACCTGGAGACTGAGAAACCCCTCTTGGAGATGTCAAAACTGATCGGAGGGTAAACACCCAGTGGATGAGTCCCTACACCCAGAACTGATGATCTCTCCACAGAGGTGGGGAGGATAGATCCAGTAATACCAAGGAAGGAATATAGAAATCAACATCCCTTAGAAAGAACGATGAGAAGTCTAGTAAAAGTTACTATCAACGAGACATTTATCAACACTAAAGTCACACCGACACCTTCCTCCACTCGAGTCTCAGAAGGAAGAGGTGGTAGAACCGGTAAGAAAAACTGGTAGAAAATAGAACATGTATGAAGACAGTATCGTGGACGATACGTATAACGTAAATAATTAAATTAGAAACGGAGAGACAACCTTACATTCGAGGAACTACTGTTCTTATCAACGAAAGTAAGTAGAGACATAGAGATCGTCTCAAGATCCGTACCTCACTATAGAATCATTTATATATGACTTGTCTATAAAATATATACACATTTTGTCCCATGTCTCATCGTCATATAGAATTGAGAGGTCTCATTTAGGACATCAATTGTGTAATTGTCGATCAAATGGACAGAAAAATTACCATGAGATAAAACTAGTGAAGTCAAACTTAACTTTATACAACAAAGTCCCTGGTCATTGTAAATTCCTATAATGACACCTTAAGTGGGCCCTCCTTACCTTCAACGACCTGTGACGAGTCTCCTGGGATATATCTCTTCATTACGTCCTCTTGATGTCAGTGGAGTAGAGTCACCCACTCCTTTAGAAGAGGTAGACATTGAGGGTCATCAAACGTAAAGGAAAGAGTGAATGACCTTAAACATTTAGGGGACATCCCAACTTATAACCGTACCAAAAGTCCCAGTTTTAACTACTTAGGTAAAATCCATAGTCTTTTTATAAACACAGGGGTACGTGAGGGGATTATCTTATTTAAACGGTTTAGATACACTCTGGAAGTAACAAGACTAGGGTTGGACGTGAAGGAATAGGAAGTCTCAACGACATAAGGTTCATTAAACACAATAAAATAGAAAAGATAATTATCCGATAACACGTTTATCTGGTTTACGTTAGAAGTTCAACTTCGTTCCTTTTCTTGGTACCTATAATCTTCATGTTAAAGGTGCAGTCTTGTTGGGACCATTCAATCTTTCATATTGAGCATATTCACTTCACTTCAGCGAGTCAGCACAGGCTGAGAAAGGCTGGGGTATCTGACATCGGATAGTCCGAGGAGGCAGGTACCCTAAAAGGTCCGTTCTCACGACCTCACATAACGGTAAAGGAAGAGGTATTCCCCCAACCTTCACCACGGAAACTGAAAAACTTTAAAAAAAAAAGTTCTTAGAGAAAAAATTTACGGGATTTGAAAACCTTTACTAACTCCTATGAACTAAACGTATACATTCGTTGTATTTAGTGTACAGGTCAAAAACAAGAGGGGTAGATTTAAGGGAGAAAACACACCCCGTCTACCTCTGTCAACTAAAAAACAAATTTTTTTTTAAGGGAGAAAACGAACTGTAAAAATTTCATCTATATAAAGAGAAAGTGAATTTGAGAGTAAAACAGAAAAACGATCTTGAAGGTCAATGAGGAACGGTAATTTCATACGTCGATATTAGAATTTCACAAATATTTTAGATGGAATATTTTAAAAGTTCATGGTAAAAAGGAGGAAAGTAATTGTTATTTTACAGAATCTAAAAGTCGTGGGTAAATTTAAATGATAAGAGAGAAATTAGAGACTTTAACCTAATATTTAGTAATACGGAAAGTAGTCGATATAATAAAGTCTCGACTATGTTTTATGTGGATTAAAAGACAGTTCTTGATCAGTCCGGGAAATAACGGACGTCGTAGAATAAAAAGGAAGACCGGGGTTTTGTACACGATTAGAAGTAAAACAGACGAGAGAATTTACGAAAAATATGTATTCTAGAATAAAGTACTCATAGGGTTCAATTGGAACGTGTGTAGGGATAGTTTATTGATACAAAAGGAATGTTCACGGTACTTTAAGATTGGGGTTTAGAGATGAATACTCTAAAAAGAGTGAAAAGAAAGTTCGTAAATTTTTACTTATTTGTACTTCCAGACATTTCTAAGATCTTACTAACTTATTAATGAGAAATTTCTAGTACATCTTTTAACTTCGTATCTACACCCTCGATTCTACATTTTCGTCTTATTCTGATCACAACTCAGTGTCTACGTCATAAACCGCCATAACTTTTAGAGACCACGATGTTGACTCTTAAGTAAGACACCCTACCGAACATGAGACGAAAAAGAATTTAGAAAGGAAAACCTACACACACAAAGACCCAGAAGACTTGGTCGGTTGATCTTCCTCTTCTTAAAAGGGGATTTGTACTCCTTTACCTACAAGACTCTTCCAGTGAAATCACAACTGTAGATCTAACAACCCATACCCGTTTCTTCTTATTTCACCTTCAATTATCAGATTAATGATCTTTAGGATTGTGACATTTGATTCAAACTCACCCATTTCTGGATATGAATCGAGGAAGTAGATTACATTAGAAAGGAAACTATAAAGGTCACTTGTGTCAACAGATGATTAAAAGGAATAGGTGGAATGAATGATAAGTAACAGGAATTACCCGAGTGTAGTACGTGATACTCAGAGTGTAAGAACAAGTCGTCGTGAAACTTATGGAAAACAAAAGACGAGGGATAAGAAACACCCCAAAAAAAAACAGAAGTGAAAGAGGAGGTTCAAAAATGCCAGTATAAACATCACAGTTTCAATAAACTTAAATATTGATCTAGAGAGGGAGAAACGATATCGTCCAAAATCACAATAAATATATAAAAAAGATTCGGGGACTCTATCTCCTTCAAACGTGAATTCTTGAGGAAGTAAACTCTTATTATCGGACTTTGGATTCTTAGGTGGGATACTGGTATTATTACACAATTCTACATATTTCATAATTTAAAACCTAAGGAAACATCTTCTGGATACGTTATGAGTACTGGTTCCTCGTTCTACGGGCCTTTCGGTTCGACTTTTAAGTTCCGTTCAAGTTCTTAAGTTAAAACTCTAATCTTCGAAAAATTCTTCCTCAGAATTATCCCCATGACCTTCACCTTGTCGTGACGACGACGTCGATTCAGTGAAGTCAGCACAGGCTGAGACACACTGGGGTGTCTGCCGTCGGGTGGTCCGAGGGGGCAGGGACCCTAAGAGGTCCGTTCTTGTGACCTCACCCAACGGTCAAGGAAGAGGTTACGTACTTTCACTTTTCACTTTCCCTTCAGTGAGTCAACACAGGCTGACAATCGCTGGGGTACCTGACGTCGGGTGGTCCGAGGAGGCAGGTACCCTAAATGGTCCGTTCTCATGACCTCACCCCACGGTAACGGAAGAGGTGATCAATTGCTATTTACTCTTTTGACTTCGTTTAAGGTTTCTTGTATTAGGTTTACCCTTTCGGGAGAAAGTATTATCTCTGGAAAATATTAAGTTCTAGTCCTCTAATTTTGAGAGTTTGTCGGAAAACTAAGAAGAATAAATGTATTATTATCTCCGAAATAATATGTTTCAGTTCAAGTCCGTCAACTCTTTGGACCTCTTATATTACGTTCACTTTATGGAAGATGGTTTACAATTTGGTGTCATATACAGTTGTATCTTATAAGTGTTACCTCTTTGGGATACTTAGATTACTTATAACCTTTTTGGAGATCTTTGGTCAAGAGTCTCAATGAATCTTTTATATGTGTCGTCTGGGTTGGGGGTGGGGGAGTGGGGTTTCAGAATATGTAATTGTTTAAACCTTTAAAGAGAGATCCTTACCTCTTGAGTTCTTTGTAGTCTTTTGAGTATGGTTACTCTTTTGGATATTTACATTACTTACACCTTTCAGGAAGATGGTCTTCAGATAGGAATACTATGTACTCGTATGAGTAAGTTTCCTGTTTGGGTCGCTTACACTCTTTAGGCTGAGAGTCTTACCTCTGGAGTGTTCTGTTGGTTTTTGAGGATGGTCTCTCTTCTGGATACTTACATTTCTTACATTCTTTTGAAAGATGGTAGACAGTAGAGAGTCATCTGTAAACTCTTGAGTACGTCCTCTCTTTGGGATGCTTACATTAGTCACACTCTTTAGGAAGATGGTCTTCGGTGTGGAGTACCTTGTAGTCTTTTGTGTGTGTCCTCTTTTTGGGAAACTTACATGACTTACACCCTTCAAGAAGATACAATTCCGTATGGAGTACCATGTAGTCTTTTGTGTGTGTCCCCTCTTTGGTATACTTACATTCCTTACATCCTTCAGGAAAAGGGTCTTTAGTGTGGAGTGTCATGTAGTCTCTTGTGTGTGTCCCCTCTTTGGGATATTTACATTCCTTACACCCTTTAAGAAGAGATCTTTAAGTGTGGAGTTTTGAGTAGTCGCTTGAGTGTGCCCTCTCTTTGGGATACTTACATTCCTTACACCATTTACGAAGATGGTCTTCAGTCGAAATTGTCATGTAGTCGCTTGAGTATGTCCCCTCTTTGGGAAACTTACATTATTTACACCTTTTTGGAAAATGATATTTAGTCTGGAGTGATTTGTAGTCTCTTTTGTGTGTCCCCTCTTCGGGATACTTACATTACTTACACCATTTAGAAAGAGACACTTAAGTCAGGAGTCTAATGTAGTTTCCTGAGTGTGTCCTCTCTTTGGGATACTTACGTTCCTTACACCCTTTAGAAAGAGAGTCTTCAGTGTAAAACAATATGTAGTCTCTTTTGTGTGTCCTCTCTTTGGGATACTTACATTCCTCACATTCCTTTGTAAAAAAGTTTTTAGTTTTGAGTGACGTGTAGTCTTCTGTGTGTGTCTTCCCTTTTCGAATATTTGTTATAGTTAACCTCTTAAGACAGACTTAAACAGGAAGTCTTATTAGTCTATTGATTGTGTTCTGTTTCTGTATAGTAGTTATTACTCTTTTAAAGTCGGTTAAGAAAGTAGTACCCCTCTTTAAGATATTTAGACAATCCCTCTTTAAAAGTGGTATACAGTCTGAAGATGATTTAAAGTCTGTTGTATGTACCATCTTTGTGATGTTTACCATTTTGTACTCCCTTTGGAGAGAAACTCTTCAGTATGAAATAACATGTTGTAAATTTGGTATATTCTCTTTAGGACATTCTTTTTACTTATAGTCCTTCAAAGACAGTCCCATCGGTAGTATTTACTCCTTAAAGATAGTCAAAGGACTCGTAAGTCTTTAGAAAAATATGGTCAACCTGAGTAATCGTGTAAGATTTTCCTCTATTAGTGTTTCTAATGTTGCATGTACCTTCCGAAATAGTTCTTCACTACAAAGTCACTTACAGTCTAGTCACTATATTTCATATCTTGGAAAAAAATTTTTATAAAATTTATACACTTTGGAAAATTTGTTTTTAAGACTCTCTTATACATGTTCCCTTGATGAATATGATCCTCAGTACAACGTCTTTAGACTAATGTTCCAACAAAATTTCTTTGGACGTTTACAGTCCATATACTTCAAAACATTTTTCGTGTTTATTTAACTTTTTACACTGTAGTAATTGTGTACACTTTTCAGGAAATCATACATCCTGAATACACACTTACAGTCACACGATGTCTTGTGTCTGACACCTACAAACTACACGTACACTTGGGTAGGTATTAACATGTGTCACTTTATACATCGGAATAAATCAAGTCATTGAAAATACACATACTTCTATAGAGAGTAAATCAGAGTCGTCCCTGAGGACAACAATTGTCTTACATATAAATTCACATCATAAGAAAATTTTAATATTACATAGAAAAAAGGGGGATAAAGACTTACCTATACCTAAAATGACTTGATTAGGAAGTCTTTCTTATATTTTTACAAAGACATTTTAAACGTTGAGAGAATACCAACCGGTTTAAAATGTGGTCCCTATGTAAATGTCCTTTTTCCGAAGGGACCACCGAGTCACATTTCTTAGAAGGACGGTCACGACCTCTATACCCAAGTCAAAGACCCAACCCTACCGTTGGGTGAGTGAGGACATAAGAACGGACCCTTTACAGTACCTGTCTCCCCGGACCTCCCGAGACCAGTTGCCCAAGTGTTTTCTCACACTGTACTGAATCGTTGATTTGTTGTTGTTCAAGTAAAAATTTTTGTCGACTTTTAGGGATGTGTTATTTTCCATTATGATACACTTCTTTATAGATACAATCACAACAAAATCGTTCAACGTCTCGACAGACTTAAATATAAAACATACTCTCAGTATTTACAAGAAGTGATGGAAAAAGAAAGATGATCTTCGTTGTACTGTATCTCCAATTCTCATACCTGAAAACTGAGGATGACGGGTCCGACAAAGATCATACTCCGTGCGTGGATTGGAGAGACACGGAGTCAAAGGAAAAAGTATTTTTTCGCTATTATCCTAACGAAACTCAACATTTACTCAATTATAAAAATTTCGTGAATCTTATCACAGAATTTGTTTCCTTCTCGATATACAATCTATAGTATTAAACATAAAGAACTTAATAAGACGTTTCATTTTCCAACCGATGGTCGTAAGCGGGGAGTGAAATGACGACGTCACGGAACGAAACTAAGTCAACATGTAAAAAGACGTTCACTAAGTCTAGACCTGGTGACGGACGTTACAAAATGGAAAGACTTGCCAACTTTTTCTAATAAAACACTACACTTTTGATATACTATAAGTTTGAATACACAGACATTTAAGTTGAAAACAATCTTGTGATTATTTTTTACAAACAAAACGGACACCGACGGAAGTGTAATGTCATCGTCTCGACTCATCCGACTTCTTCTGGTATACGGGGTTCCCGGATTCTATGAAAGACCATGGAATGTTTGAGTTCAAAAGAATCTCGACTTTCGTAGTGTCGGTTGTGTCTCCATATAAAAATATATACCATACACAAAGTCTTTAATACGTATATAGTCAAACACCCATCTACCTCCAAAAAACGTTATAGAAACAATACATGTAATATATATATATATTATTCTGATATTCGTAATCTTAACAAAAAGTTTCCATACAAAATCGACGACCTGACAGTATCGTAGTTTTGTCTATGGGACTACCTTACATCGTCATTTAATACTTTATTTGTAACAGATTAACTAGGGATGAGTGTCATAAGGATATAAAAGAAGATACAGGTACCGGTCAAAAGGGACATAGTAAAAAATTAAAAGATAGTGTATTATTTTATGTAGAAATACAGTATGAATTTATCACGTTGGCTTGTTGTTGTTTTTCTTATCGGTTGAGGTGGTCGATGTATTGATCATTTTAATGAAATAACGGGTATGAAGTATCTTAACAGTTTACGACGACGACGACGACGATTCGACGAAGTCAGCACAGGCTGGGACACGTTGGGGTATCTGCCGTCGGGTGGTCCGAGGAGACAGAGACCCTAAGAGGTCCGTTCTTGTGACCTCACCCAACGGCTAAGGAAGAGGTTACGTACTTTCACTTTTCACTTTCACTTCAGCGAAAAGTCAGCACGGACTGACAATCGCTGGGGTACCTGACGTCGGGTGGCCCGAGGAGACAGGTACCCTAAAAGGTCCGTTCTTATGACCTCATCCCACGGTAACAGTTTACGACGAGGTTAGATTTAGGACGGTAGAATAAAGGGGAAGGATTATTTTACCTGAAAATACTACAAGTCGAAGGTAAAACTAAGTAGACTACGAATTATAATTACTTGTGGATCATATAAATCACTAACGAATGTAGAATACACATGAAACACGAATATATTGAAGACTTATGAGGTACCATTTGATGACAATGGTCATAAGGTAAGTCGAGAATGTACTCGTATGGTAGAACTATATACAAATTCTCCTTTGTTAGAGAAATCACAAGAAATAAAGTTACACTTTTGTTTATGTCACATATTGAAGGAACCCGGAGAGTTAGTTTTTAATTTATTTTTAATCATGAAAGACCCCTGTCAGGTTATTGACTGCGTTTACACGAAAGTCTTATTTCGGACATGATTATTTTTATGAAAATTTTTGATTATGAGACCATTCTCATTTTACAACGATCAGAGGTTCAACTTCTTTTGGACTCTGTGACAACCGGTATTCGGGGTTCTGTACTTGATCATTGGTGGTTTTAACTATTAGTCTCTGTTCGCTAGTCTGTGATTATCGTTAATTGGCCTCTTAAAAGAGTGATCACGTGTATGAATACTTTTAGTCGATCAACACTGTTGAGTAAAGACTTTCAGTTCGTTGTCGAAAATGAGACTGTGTGAGACCTTTAAGTCGTTCAGTCGATACCGGATGAGGTCACTGATGATGTGAAAAACTTTCTCGGTCAGTCAGGGAGTTGTATGGACGAAACCTTTCAGATGTTTAGGGACTTAGGGGGTAAAGGGGTTTGGAACATAGTAAAGAAAGAGACTGACTAAATGTTTATATCCGGAGAAAACCAATCCAACTACCAGTTTCTACCTGTCATAGTTAAGGAAGGGAGTACGATCAGATACGTATTCTCTGTCTAAGTAAAGGGGTAGAAGAACTTAGACCTAACCAGAACACTGAACAAAACCGAATAATCGTATAATGTCTTCACAGTCCGGAGGGGAAATCCTTCACACCGTCGAAGGTGAAATGAAGAGTTTCGATTATTGTACCTTTTTCATGTTGATCAGACTCTAGCGGTTAAACACTTCTTTGAGTTCGATGACCCCCACTTTGGGGTGTCACGACCTGTATGTTCACTTCAAAAAGTCTGGAAGGTCGGATTGGGGTAGTGACCGATTTACGATCGACTTACTCTCCGATGTCTATGATTGATCACCTCTTCTTTTTAGTGGATGAGAATAGATATCTCCGTATTATTCAACAATAAAATTCGGAAAATCCACAAAAACAATGTGTCATTATCTACCGACTTTGTCTTTTCGTTATTCAGTTCGAAAACCAAAGTTTACAACCAATCTGAGCAGAAAGTGTCATTATGAATACGTCATATTAATAGGGAATCTTCAAATGGTGGTAATTATGATACTCTCAATAAATCAGATCAAAGATTTTTCCTGAATGGAGGGTTTGTGGTGGGACAAAGGTACTTTCTCTTCGTTAGAACCGATTTAATCTGATAAAGTATGACGTACCACAGTAGGGTTGATATAGGTCTGGAACTTTGAATATATCGTTTCTTATTTGGGGTTACCTTCCCCCCTTAATAGGTATGAAAAAAAAAAAAAAAATGTTATGAGATGAGTTCTTTAAGTTGTCCACTATTCTAGAACGGAATAGACATTTCAAGTCTACAACAACCTGTGAGGAAGTATCTCATAATATCGGTACCCGATATTTCAACACACATCAACTGACCATGCACCAGAGTACTATTAAATCCCGTCTCTTTTATGACCCAACCACACTCTCTAACCAATAAAACATATCCTTTCTATACGAGGTCCGGACCGAGATAGGGAAACGATAGAGATTCTTTACCGATCGGGATCCCCTGTTTCACAGAGGGACCAGTCGTTCGACGTATTCTACAGTTTTGTAGTATTCTATGTATTTTAAATTTTTCTACGAATTATGAGATACGAAACTTTTTCGAATTATAAAGAGTCTCGATTTCAAGATGTCGAAAATACTACTATTTCTGTTACACTAATATAGAATTTTAGAGATATTTAAGAGTACTTTGACAATAACTTACTAGACTTTGAACCTAACTTAAAAGAGGGGTGTCTAAGGTTTAACTCTAATAACTTATAGATTATTGTGTATGTGTCAGTATACGGGTTGTCCACTTTTGACGTAAAGGTTTTCACCAGTGGTCTTTGTAAATACGAATATATTACTTGTCTAATTTATACACTTTTCTCTGTGGTTGGTTACATTCGGAATTTTAGTGTGACTTTTCCTGGTAAAAGACATAAATGTAAGAATTAGTGTTTATTTACGATGTTCTTATTTCGGTACCGACTTATAATGGTCTTACACACTAGGTAATAAATACAGACTGAATCCCTGTTTATTATTTCGTCGAATTTGACATGTCCAGAATGTCTGATTTATAAGTGAACGATCTCTTACTTACGATTCTTATGATTCTTTATTTTAACTACAACTAATAATGTGTCTTTCACTACACAGACTAAATTCAACCGAATTTTGAGTTGTAAGTCTTTTGATTCTAGTACCGTAGGTTAGGGTAGTGAAGTACCGTTTATCTACCCCTTTGTTACCTTTGTCACTGTCTGAAATAAAACCCCCCCAAGGTTTTAGTGTCGTCCACCACTGATGTCGGTACTTTAATTTTCTGTGAACGAGGAACCTTCTTTTCTATACTGGTTGGATCTATCGCATAAGTTTTCGTCTCTGTAATGAAACGGTTGTTTCCAGGTAGATCAGTCTCGACACCAAAAAGGTCATCAGTACATACCTACACTTTCAACCTGATATTTCTTTCGACTCTTGACTTCTTAACTACGAAAACTTAACACCACAATCTCTTTTGAGAACTCTCAGGGAATTTAACGTTCTTCTAGGCTGGTCAGTTAGGATTTCGTTTAGTTAGGACTTATAAGTAACCTTCCTGATTACGACTTCGACTTTGCGGTTATGAAACCGGTGGACTACACTTCTTGACTGAGTAACCTTTTCTGGGACTACGACCCTTTCTAACTTCCATTCTCCTCTTCCCTCGCTGTCTCCTACTCTACCAACCTACCGTAGTGGGTACACTACTTGTATTCAAACTCATCCGAGACCCTCAACCACTACCTGTCCCTTCGGACCACACGACGTCAGGTACCCCAACGTTTCTCAGTCTGTGCTGATTCACTGACTAGACTTGACTGACTAGACGTTGATTCTATTCAAAAGTCAAACTCAGATTGGTTCAATTTAACGGATGATTTTGTTTCAGTAGGTCTCCTTAAATTGTCTTAGATCTTAGAGGTGTTTATTGTAAAATTTACAAGTCCTATGTAATATTTTAATGAGTTGTATACTTCTTGGTTTTTTTTTACATTGAGTAAGA
Source organism: Capra ibex (assembly GCA_006410555.1). Classification (NCBI taxonomy): domain Eukaryota; kingdom Metazoa; phylum Chordata; class Mammalia; order Artiodactyla; family Bovidae; genus Capra; species Capra ibex. Next base: position 24,614,509 of record SJYO01035988.1, on the reverse strand, counting down.
CTTCCTTTTTATACTGGTTGTATCCGGTCATAGTTCTAATGAGTCACAACCTTGACAGACTATTCTTGAAATTTCACAGGTAATATTGATTAAGTTACTGTATTTCCTGTTATATGAGTACTACTCACTTTTTTATTCTTTAAGATCGTATATTTATCTTTACTACTTTTTCGTGTTTAACCTTTTAAATCTTGGCTTTTTGTGTTTTAGTCTTTATTTTTTAAGTAACCTACCTAAATTATCGTCCTTTTTTTACCTTTTCGTTTCGTAGTCACTAAAACCTCTCCCTTTTTTATTTTCTTTTACTTCATAAATTTCTTCTCCATCCTTTTTTTTGTGACTTTTTTTTAATTATCTTATGATCTGGACATACTGTAGGTTTTCAGATTGTACGTTTTAAACTTAGATCTTTATCTCTTTACATGTTTTTGTTATAAATTAAAGTATACCCTATTTATACTTCTTTTAGTTCAGATCTATAAACTCTCAATTTGAAGGTTTTTGTACTTATTTTTCTTTTATAAATTTGATAGGTTCTGTATAATGTGAGTCCCCTCGTTATTACACTTATTGGTTTCTTGAGAGTGGTCTTTGGTGTCCGTCTTTTGTCCCATCGTTGTAGAAAATTCCTTTTTTTTCAGTTAGGTCGTCTTCATAGGAATTTGTTACTTTCGATTTTCGTCTGTAAAAGTCTATTACCTTTTGTTTCTCTTGAGGATATATGGTCCGAATTTCACATTCTTTACGATTTACTTCAAGTATGTCTACTTTCTTTTACTATGGTCTTTTTTTTTTTTTGGAGTCTAAAAAATTTTTTGTTTACTTCTCGTGGTCTTTACATTTATTGACCTATTCATAATTTCTTGTCAAAAAGAGAATTAAAGAACTTCTATGTTTATTGTCAAATTTCGTTTTTTGTACTGTAACATGACCCAAATAGGATATTTAAAACTATCCAGTATAAAAGTAAATCAATTTTTATAAAATTTTAAAGAATACTCTAAATTAGGTACATAATGAGTCTTCACATAAATTAGTGTTTGATGAAATCTTAAAATATCGATAGAAACACAATAACTATAGATCGAAATAAGGTACAAGACTCTCGTATGAAACTATAGATAAGGAAATTTAAACAATTCCATGTAAAATTGCCGGGTCTCACACTAGATATGTTCGAACTCTTCTTACACATAAGACGACGACAATCTACTTCATAAGATGTTTACAGTTAATCTATCAATATAATTGATATCGGAATGACTAAAAGACTGATAACCTTGATAATTGATGATTATCTTCTCACAACTACAGATGTTGTTAATTATATCGATGAAATCGAAAGAATACTAATCACAATCGTACCATATAGAAATAGGTGACGAATTTTCACCCGAAAGACATCTTTTGCAAATCAACCCAGAACGAAAGTAATAGGTGAGACTATCAAGAAAAAGTAACCACATAAATCCAGTGGGTGTAAATTTAAATAACAACTATATCAACTTCATTATCAGTGGTGTAAAAACTGACAAAAGGTAAAAAATGGGATAAGAAAGAGAACAGAAGGTGAGAAAATACAAAAGAGACCAAAAATCATAAAATATAATAAGGGATAAGAGAGGAGAGAAACGTATAGTCAATGTGTATAAAAATAACTAAAGTATTGAAAAATATTAAATATCTGAAAAATTCTCGTGTAAATCCATTTGTCGTGTTAACTTATACTTCTAAAGGTTATATAATGGACGGAGATGTATATATGGCGGAGGGAGTGGTAGTTGTAAGGGACGAAGGTAGACGTGTCTCACCATATTAACAATGTTAAGTATGTCTGTAATAATAATTGGTTTCAGGTCAAATATAATCCCAAGTGATGACCACAACATAGAGGACACCCAAAACTGTTTACATATTACTTTACATAGGTGGTAATGTAATATATCTTATCAAATTGAAGGGATTTATAGGAGCATGAGGTACATAAGTCGGGAGACGAAGTTAGACACCGTTGGTGAGTAAGAAGATACCAAAGGTGTCAAAACGTAAAAGGTCTTAAAATATATTAACCTTAGTGTGTTATAAATCAGATAACCCAAGAAAGTGAATCATCATACGTAAATCCCAGGGAGGTATAGAAAAATACTGAACCGTGGAAGGGGGGGCGGGGGGAAAAATTCGTCACTTGCTTTAGGTAACAGTCCTATATGGTCTCAAACCTATAAGTCAAAAAGAACAACTTCCTATAAAACCAACGAAGATTCAAAACCTTTAATACTTATTTCGATAATATTTGTAGACACACGATCATAAACTCATTCGTATACAAAAAGTCGTGGTGACCCCTTTATGATTCGTGGTGTTACCGACCTAATATATCATTTTCTTCATATAAATCGAAACATTATTTGATGGTTTCGTAGAAGGTTTCAACATGGTGCAACCTAAGGGTGATCACCCCTCTCCCAATTGAATCCGTGAAATATTCCATAGGTTCGGATTCCGGGGAAAATCCTCCTCCACTTGTAGAAAGAAAGAGTGTAAGAAAACGGAATATGTGTACCCGGAACATCCGTCGTCATTCAGAACAAGTTCCTGTATGGAAAAAACTGGAGTCTTGCACACAATACCCTCTTCAAGACCCAGGTGTCGGAACTCGAGACCCAATTGGGAAGGAAGACCGATCAGAACACGATTACAGTAGGGTCCTACATACAATACCCTTTACCAGACCCGTTTTAAAATTTTCGGAACTCTATAAAAAAAGATAAGAGTCGTCGACCGTCTTTTAATATATTAAAGGACGAATTTTGATCGTTCCGTCTAGTAGAAAGATGGGGGTAGACTACAGATACATTCTTCGAAAAAAGACGGTAATAGTGAAATTGTTTTAAATATTATGTGTTTCGAGACTCACTGACTCTGACAGAAACCAGGGTCTCAATTTAGAAGAGGAAGCCTCCGTTACCTACACCACCTTGTGATATTCAAAAATAGATAGCAGAACCCCGAGCGAGCCCTAGGGTTCTGTTCCACATTCGATAGTAGTACCCCCGATTCGTATTTCGAAGGTAGGACCCCCGAGTAGGCCCTAAGGTTCTATTCGATTTCGAAAGTCATTACTTCTTCTCAAGAACAACGAACTGTAGGAACGGTCTCAAACAACAGTTACAAAACTTAATATCGGTAAGATTATCTACAGGTCACATCAAACTCTTATCAAACTTAAATGTTAAGGGAAAACTATGTAAACAACTCACAGAAAAGTATACCGATAGACGGTAGAAATACAGAGGAAATCACTCCATAGATATGTCCAGAAAACGGGTAAAAATTTATCCCAAAGAACTAAAGAATAAGAACTCAAAATTCTCAAGAAACATATAAAACCTATTGTCAGGAAATAGTCTGTACGGAAAACGTTTATATAAGAGGGTGAAACACTAAACACAAGAGATAGAGCTCTATGAAGAACTTTTAAAAATATGAGCAAAGGACCTTAAATTTTATATGTACATGTTGATTAAGTTTAGGTGAAAGTCTGTTGTGACATAGTGAAGTGTCCACCACGTCCATGGAATATTGTCTCATAAGGGTTAAGTAGAGAGGTTGGGAAATATTATAACGTCGGTAAGTGAAGTAAATGTGTTTAGACATTAATGACTCTGATGACCATGATCATAATTCAAATTGTTTAACAATAAACAATCCGATTAATTCTTATTCTTTGTACCTTCTGTAATGAACCGGAAATTATTAAGGACAAGTATAGAAGGAAAGGAATGTGTCCATCTCGAAAGATTATAGTAAAAGGAAGAGAGAATTCTTAGGATTATTGTACAAAATGTTCCAAATGACCACCTTTTACGGAAGTTAAAACAAATGAACTCTTTCAAAAATAAAGAATAAATGAAAACTTCCTGTCAAAGTGACCTATATCTTTAGATCTAAAAAATTATAAATTTAGAAATTTATAAAACGAGGTGAGAGTGTACGTATCAAAAACTTCTCTTCTTGTTACATTAAAAATAGGGATGAGGAGATATCGATACTATATAAAAAGGAGATCGAAACAAGTTCTAAAGAAGAAATGGAAAATAAAAAGACATCAAACTTATATTCTATGGATACACATCTAAAAGGGGGGGTATAAATAGGACGAACCACAAGGGACTCGAAGGACCTAACCACCAAAATATAAAGAAGACGAAGAAAGAGAGTAAGAAGAGGAAGACTATAAGGGTAATTTTACACAATTGAAAACATTCACAAGGTGTCAAGAAGTTTTAACACAAGGAAATAAGAAAAATAATAGGAAAAAGATTAAAAGTCACACCGTTCAAAGATAACTGTAGTGACTCTAGTGTCTAAGAAAGGGACAATACGAGTTGTATGATGGAAGTAAGAATGACTCATTAAAACTAAAGATCGTAAAGGGAAATAAGAAATAATAGTAAAGGTAAGTAAACGAATGTAATTGGAAGACAAAAATGTACAACAGGTGAAAAAGGTCGTCTCGAGAATTATATAATTAGTATTAATAAAATTTAAAGACAGGTTTTATAAAAGGTATAGACTTGGTGCAAGACTTTGTACGAAACGGAAAACTTGGAAAAAAGAAAGGAAAATCGTACGAAACATTAAAAAACAAATTTCGTTCTTTAATACATAAGTTAATTTCCTTGACTCCATTATTCGAAAATTACACTCCAAACTAAAATACACCGATACTCCATCCGAGACAAATGACAAACAATATCGACACGTAGTCTCCGATTTTAAGGGAGATCACAGAAAAACAGAGAGAGAAGACAACAGGAATACAAAGGAATCTCTGAGGAAGAATTTATTCTAGAATCCGAACGTCAAGAAAGTCGACAACCATAAAATCGAAGAAAATCGAAAATCAAGAAAGTCAAAGAACCATAAGATATCCTTCAATTAACTATGCAACTATTCCATACTCTCCTTCCTCCACAAATATTAAGATACTAATTCAGAGTCAGAAAATCACTCGTACACACGGATACTACAGTGGAATTATTCACAACGAGTTAAAACAAGAGGGGACGGTGTGAATCCACTCTACCATTCAAATCTCCTCAGACCCTACTCAGAGAAGAGAGTCCAATCCGAGACCAAATTGTCAAATAGAACTCCAGTCCGGAACAATTCCTCTTTTACCAAACGGGATTAATTTCCGTATAAAATTCGTCAATGAAAAGGGCAGAGGGACGGTCTTCGTCCCTAAAAAGGTACTAAAAGTGTCACTCTTAAACCAGTACAAGAACCTCCTGTTTGACTAGTTTCTGACGGAGGGGAGTCTTAAAAATTGAGAGTTGAATCGGATGTTAAGTAATTAATGTCCTTACGACGACATTTCATGACCGAGGTCAACACCCGAAGGGGAGGACCCGAAGACAGTACACCGAAGTTACAAGACTGACTGGATTTTTTTTTAACAACTAAAAAGTTACGAACAAGTCAAAAAAACGAACAACACTTGTTACGACGACGAAGATTCAACGAAGTCAGCACAGACTGGGACACGCTGGGGTATCTACCGTCGGGTAGTTCGAGGAGACGGGAACCTTAAGAGGTCCGTTCTGGTGACCTCACCCAACAGTAAGGAAGAGGTTACGTACGTACGTACGATTCAGCGAAGTCAGCACAGCACAGACTGAGACACACTGCGATACCTGTCGTCGGGTGGTCCGAGAAGACAGGTGTCCTAAGAGATCCGTATTTATGACCTCACCCGACGGTAAAGGAAGAGGTCAACACTTGTGCTCTTTACATGGTATATATCCCATAGTATATGATCCTTATTACATCACTCAACATAGTATAGGACCCCTCGAATATTCGTCGTCTTTGTAAAGAGTGTCGAGGTCTCTGACCTTCCAACTCTAATCCCACGGTCGTATCATCTCAAGACTTCTCTCGGAGGAAGACCCTATTTTTGATGTGTGAACAGTAATATAGGAGTACATCGTCTCTGGTCTCTTTTCTCTCGTTCGAAAGACCACTGAGAATTTTCCATGATTAGGGTAACATGGATCCTCCATGTTATCCTCCGATATAGGAGTACTTGAGTAGATTACGACTAATTAAGGGTTTCCAGGGTGAACGATTGTGGTAGTGTGAACCCCATCTCAAAGTTGTTTACTTAAACCCTCACCCCTGTTTGTAAGTCAGGCATTGTTGGTCTTTATTTTTTTTTTTTGAGTGGAGAGTAAAACTCGAATATTACATCCATACTGTTGTCATTGTTTTGTTTGTCACGGTCCATCGACCTTTACCTGAAAATATAAACGTTCCAAAGATATAAAATACTCTTTTACCATGTAATAATTGAGATTTATCTACCACTTTTCAACTATATATAACATTGACTAGCTCTTTAATGATATATGTATTACGTTTTCTCTATGTACCTTGTGTCTGACCAAGGTTTATCCTTTTCCTCATGTAGTTCCGACATATAACAGTGGGACGAATAAATTTAATATACGTCTCATGTAGTACTCTTTGTACCCGACCTCCTTCGTGTTCGACCTTAGTTCTAACGGCCTCTTTATAGTTATTGGAGTCTATACGTCTACTGTGGTGGAAATACCGTCTTTCATTTCTTCTTGATTTCTCGGAGAACTACTTTCACTTTCTCCTCTCACTTTTTCAACCGAATTTCGAGTTGTCAGTCTTTTACTTCTAGTACCGTAGGTCAGGGTAGTAAAGTACCGTTTATCTACCCCTTTGTCACCTTTGTCACCGACTGAAATATAAAGACCCGATTTTTTAGTGACGTCTACCACTAACACCGGTACTTTAATTTTCTGCGAATTAGGAACCTTCCTTTCAATACTGGTTGGATCTGTCGTATAATTTTTCGTCTCTGTAGTGAAACGACTGTTTCCAGACATATGAGTCTCGATACCGAAAAGGTCATCAGTACATACCTACACTCTCAATCTGGTATTTATTCCGACTCGCGGTTTCTTAACTACGAAAACTTGACACCACAACCTCTTCTGAGAACTCTCAGGGAACGTGACGTCCCTCTAGGTTGGTCAGGTAGGATTTCCTCTAGTCAGGACCCACAAGTAACCTTCCTGACTACAACTTCGACTTTTGAGGTTTTAAAACCGGTGGACTACGCTTCTCGAGTGAGTAAACTTTTCTGGGACTACGACCCTTTCTAACCCCCGTACTCTTCCCCTGAAGTCTCCTATTCTACCAACCTATCGTAGTGACTGAGTTACCTGTACCTAGACCCACCTGAGACCCTCAACCACTACCTTACCCTCCGGACCGTACGACGTCAAGTACCCCAGTGTTTCTCAGTCTGTACTGACTCGTTGACTTGACTTGACTTGACTTTTCTCTATATGTATTTGTCAGTTATCACCTTAACTGACAATTTCACCTTAAAATTTTATAAGTTTAAATTGTCCCTTTCTTTGGCACTCGTTTTACTTTTCTGTTGGATTTCTTACCCTTTTTTTATAAACGTTTACTACACTGGTTGTTCCCGAATTAAAGATTTTATATAATTATGTTTGTAGAGTATTTTGAATTGTTGTTGTTGTTGTTTTTGTTTGGGTTGACTTTTTACCCGTCTTTTAGGTTTCTCTGTAAACAGGTTTCTTCTGTATGTCTACCGGTTATCGGTATACTCTTCTACAAGTTGTAGTAATTAATAAGTCAAGTCAAGTCAAGTCAAGTCAAGTCAACGAGTCAGTACAGGCTGAGATGCTGGGGTACTTAACGTCGTACGGTCCGGAGGGACAGGTAGTGGTTGAGGGTCTAAAGTGAGTTTGAGTATAGGTAGCTCAGTCACTACGGTAGGTCGGTAGAGTAGGAGACAGCAGGGAAAGAGGAGGACGGGGGTTAGGGAGGGTCGTAGTCTCAGAAAAGGTTACTCACTTTACATTCGACATAGAATACAACCACCTTTACATCGGTGACACCTCTTACCGTACCTCCAAGGAGTCTTTTCGTTTTTTATCTTAATGGTATACTATGTCGTTAGGGTGAGGACCCGTATATAGATCCTTTTTAAGTTTGTCTTTTTACGTGGGGATATAAGTAGGATACAAGTATCGTCGTGATAAGTGTTATCGGTTCTGTACCTTTACTGGATTCACAGGTAGCTGTTCACTCACCTATTTCTTTTACACCATGTATAGTCAAGTCAAATGAAGTCAAGTCAGTGAGTCAGCACAGGTTCAGAAACGCTGGGGTACCTGACGTCGTACGGTCCGGAGGGACAGGTAGTGGTTAAGGTTCTCGAACCAATTTCGAGTACAGGTAACGTAGCCACTACGGTAGATTGGTAGAGTAGAAGACAGTAGGGAAAGAGGAGGGCGGAAGTTAGAAAGGGTCGTAGTCCCAGAAAAGGTTACTCAGTCAAGAAGTGTAGTCCACCGGTTTCATAACCTCAAAGTCGAAGTCGTAGTCAGGAAGGTTACTTATAAGTCCTGACTAAACGAAATCCTATCTGACCAAAGTAGAGGAACGTCAGGTTCTCTGAGAGTTCCCAAAAAAGGTTGGGGTGTCAAGTTTTCGTCGTTAAGAAGCTACGAGTCGAAAGAAATATCAGGTTGAGAGTGTAGGTATGTACTGATCACCTTTCTGGTATCGTGACTGATCTACCTACAAACAACCGTTTCATTACAGAAACGAAAAATTGTACGACAGATCCAACCAGTATTGAAAAGAAGATTCCTCGTTCGTAGAAAATTATAGTACGGACGTCAGTGGTGGACGTCACTAAAACCTCGGGTTCTTTGATTTCAGACTGTGACAAAGGTAACAAATAGATAAACGGTTCTTCGCAACCCTGGTGACGGTACTAGAATCTAAAGACTGACAATTTGGTTGAAAAAGTGAGAGGAGAAAGTGAAAGTAGTTCTCCGAGAAATCAAGAAGCGAAAGACGGTATTCCCACTACAGTAGATGCATAGACTCCAATAACTATAAAGAGGGTCTTTAGAACTAAGGTGGAGACGAAGTAGGTCCGGTCGTAAAGTGTACTACATGAGACGTATCTTCAATTTTTTCGTCACCATGTATCTCTGTTATGTATATTCAAACACGAAGTAGGTCGGGTCGTAAAGCCTACTACATGAGACGTATCTTCAATTTAATCGTCACCATATATATCTGTTCCTTATACTGAGTCGGTATTACTTTATTACGGTAAAAGTCGTTATACCTACGTTTATCTCTAATAGTATGATTCATTTCATTCACTCTTTCTCTTTATTTTCATGGTGCACTATAGTGAATTAACCCTTTCGTCATGTAGGTTCGTATATAACAGTGGGACGAATAAATTGAATATTCATCTTATGTAGTATACTTTACGACCAGACCTACTTCGTGTTCGACCTTTGTTCTAACGACCCTCTTTATAGTTATTGGAGTCTATACGTTTACTGTGGTGGGATTACCGTCTTTCACTTCTCCTTGATTTCTCGGAGAACTACTTCCACTTTCTCCTCTCACTTTTTCAACCGAATTTTGAGTTGTAAGTCTTTTGATTCTAGTACCGTAGGTCAGGGTAGTGAAGTACCGTTTATTTACCACCTTTTTCCTTTGTCACTCTCTGAAATAAAACCCCCTGAGGTTTTAGTGAGTCTACCACTGACGTCGGTACTTTAATTTTCTACGAACAAGGAACCCTTTTTTCGATACTTCTTTCGTCTCTGTAGTGAAACGACTGTTTCCAGACATATGAGTTTCGATACCAAAAAGGTCACCAGTACAAACCTACACTCTAAACCTGGTATTTATTCCGACTCACGGCTTACTAACTACGAAAACTTGACACCACAACCTCCTCTGAAAACTCTCAGGGAACCTGACGTTCCTCTAGGTTGGTCAGTCAGGATTTCCGTTAGTTGGGACTTATAAGTTATCTTCTTGAATACGATTTCGACTTCGAGGTTATGAAACCGGTGGACTACACTTCTTGGCTGAGTGACCTTTTCTGGGACTACGACCCTTTCTAACTTCCGTTTTTCTCTTCTCCGGTCGTCTATCGTAGTACCTGAGTTACCTGTACTCAAACTCACTTGAGTCCCTTTATCACTTCCTGATCATTAGGACCGTACGACGTCAGGTACCCCAGCGTCTCAGTCTGTGTTGACTCACTGACTTGTTTTTTTTTCAATCCTAGACTTAATACTGTGTTAACTTGGATAGATACTTTGTGTTTGTCTTAGTCCCTGTATCTCTTGTCTGACACCGATGGTTGTCCCTCCCCATACCCCTTCCCTACCTCACCCTCCAACTCCAATCGTCTACATTCGAAAATATATCTCTTACCTATTTGTTGTTCCAGGATGACATATCGTGTCTTTTGATAAATTATAGGATACTATTTGGTATTACCCTTTCTTATAATTTTTTTCTTATACACACACACACACACATATACACACACATTGACTTAGTGAAACTTTAATTGTATTGAGACACTAAGTCGATATCAACAAAAAAAAAAAATTAAACATCGTTTAAGTTGTCCTTTTTTTTCCGTTCTCCAGTGTCTTGTTGTTGTTGTTGTTTTTATGTCTGTCCAGTTTGTCTTTGTTTATTTTAATATCCTGGTTTAAGTAGTATAGTTATTAATGTAATTTGTAATTATCTCCGTTATTCATCTCATCTAAAACTCTTCCGGTTCTTAGTAGAACTTTCCCTAAACACAGTACAAGTCATAGACGTCTCAGAGATTCCTTTATCATGTCACAAGGAGGGAAAGTTTCTCTTTAGTGAAGACGGTCGGATTTCTCAAATTTCTTTGGATACCCAAGTTCTCAGAGTTCACATAACGATGTTTAAAGGGGTAAGATCCAGAGTTAAACGGTGAGGAAATACTCTGAAGACTTAAAACATGTTCTTTAGATGGTCTGGATGTGGTGACATTAATAGAAACGTTATGACGATAGGACGTCTTATAGTTAATATGTGGTCCGTACTAAATGTCCTGAACCGAACATAGAGTCCTATTTACCTATAAAACTTACGAAAATGTCTCCAGATAATAGGAAGTGACACACAGAACATATCTATTAATCGATTGAACTTGGACAGAAGTTCCGAAGATACCGTCTTTTCAGTCGTTGAGGTGTTGAGTATTTGAATGGTAACGGGGTAGAACAAATTCTCTGTCTCGATGACGTCTTTTGCAGATGGGAGTGAGTAGGATTAGATGGTGTACATTCTTATTTACACCACACACTATAATTTACACTTAATATTATAGTGTATAATTTACACTGTAATATCTTATTGTTCCTAGTAGGAGTATGGTGAATGGTAATCGTTACACTGGAACTTACAGTAAAATAATTATTCACTGGATGACATACCTACACTCTCAACCTGGTATTTTTTCCGACTCGTGGTTTCTTGACTACGGAAGTTTAACACCACGACCTCTTCTGAGAATTCTCAGGGAACCTGACGTTCCTCTAGTTTCGTCAGTTAGGATTTCCTTTAGTTGGGACTTATAGGTAACCTTCCTGACTACGATTTCGACTTCCAGGTTATGAAACCGGTAGGCTACGTTTCTCGGTTGAGTAACCTTTTCCGGGATTACGACCCTTTGTAACTTTCGTTTTTCTCTTCTCCGGTCGTCTCCTACTCTACTAATCTATCGTAGTGATTGAGTTACCTGTACTTAGAATCGGTTGAAACCCTCTGTCAATTCCTCTCCTTTCGGACCACAGGACGTCAAATACCCAACACTTCTCAACTTGTACTGACTCAACTGACTTGTTGTTCAAGATCTAAGGTTTTCACTTCTAGAGTAAAGATCTCAGTGAAAACCTTAGTTGCCATGACGAGACACGACACGAATCAACGAGTTAACACAGGCTGAGAAACGTTGGGGTCCCTGATATCGGGTGTTCCGGGAAGACAGGTTCCCCTAAGAGGTCCGTTCTTATGACCTTACCCAACGGTAAGGGAGGAGGTCCCCTAGAAGGGTTGGGTCCCTAGATTGGGTCCAGAGGGTGTAACGACCTAAGGGGTATTTGGTGTCCAACTCCGGTCCTCAATCCACATCAAATAAAACCTCCAGTAGAACCCCTTTAGCTCCCTTACTTCTCTTACACTGTCCTTTCCTCCCTTTCAATTATCACAGTGACCCCTGTTATCACAAATTTTGGAGATCCTTGAGAGTCTTATTAAGATGTGAACTAGAATCGGTTTTCCGTCTCTTCACTAAGTCTTATTAAGATTTCCTACGTGGAGTCTTATCTAGCACAACTTTCCACTGGAAACCGTTTTTTTTCTTTTTTTTTCACAGATAAAAAACATGGTAAAAGAATCACATACGAGTATCAAATGACCATTACCAAAGTTTAGTTCATATCTTTTAATGTCAACCGGGTGGTATAGGGACCCAAAGTGTAGGTACCTAAGTCGGTTGTGAGTCCCGAAGTCAAGTCAAGTCAAGTCAGTGAGTCAGCACAGGCTAAGAAACACTGGGGTACTTAGCGTCGTGCGGTCCGGAGGGTAAGGTAGTTGTTGAGGGCCTCAAGTGAGTCTGAGTGCAGGTAGTTCAGTCACTACGGTAGGTCGGTAGATAGGAGACAGCAGGGGAAGAGGAGAACGGGGGTTAGAGAGGGTCGTAGTCTCAGAAAAGGTTACTCAGTTGAGAACCGTACTCCACCGGTTTCATGACCTCAAAGTCGAAATCGTAGTGAGAAAGGTTTCTTTAGGGTCCCAACTAGAGGAAGTCTTACCTGACCAACCTAGAGGAACGTAAGGTTCCCTGAGAGTTCTCAGAAGAGGTTGTGGTGTTAAGTTTTCGTAGTTAAAAAGCTACGAGACGGAAGAAGTGTCTGGTTGAGAATCTAGGTATGTACTGATGACCTTTTTGGTATCGGAACTGATCTGTCTGGAATCAACCGTTGCATTACAGACACGAAAACTTATATGACAGATCCAACCAGTATTGAAAAGAAAGTTCCTCATTCGCAGAAAATTAAAGTACCGACGTTAGTGGTAGACGTCACTAAAACCTCGGGTTTTTTATTTCAGACTGTGACAAAGGTGACAAAGGGGTAGATAAAGGGTACTTCACTACCCTGGCCTACGGTACTAGAAGTAAAAGACTTACAACTCGAAATTCGGTTGAAAAAGCGAGAGGAGAAAGTGAAAGTAGTTCTCCGAGAAATCAAGGAGAAGTGAAAGACGGTATTCCCACCACAGTAGACGTATAGACTCCACTAACTATAAAGACGGTCGTTAGAACTAAGGTCGAACACAAAGAAGGTCAGGTCGCAAAGAGTACTACATCAGACGTATCTTCAATTTATTCGTCCCACTGTTATACGTCGGAACTGCATGAGGAAAAGGATAAACCTTGGTCAGACAACAAGGTACAGGTCAAGATTGACGACGAAGGACCGGACGTACGTCTAAAGAGTTCTCCGTCCAGTCCACCAGACCATAAGGGTAGAGAAAGTCTTAAAAGGTGTCAACTAACACTAGGTGTGTCAGTTTCCGAAACCGTATCAGTTAATTCCTCTTTATCTACAAAAAGACCTTTAGAGAACGAAACAGGTACTAGGTCGTCTACA